>CM032888.1:0-493419 GCA_019176425.1 Megalops atlanticus
GGTTCTGTGTAATAATCTTGATAGAATCGGCAGTACTGAGGTAGGGGAACCTCTTGGAACAAGTGACCATAGTTCAATTACATTTGAAGTTTTTGGCAAGTTAAGTCTGCATTGTCAAATACTAGAGTATTCAACTTTAGACGAGCTAACTTTATTAAGATGCGTGATAATACAAGGAATATAAACTGGGTACCTCTTCTAGATGGAAAACTGTGAAAGAAATGTGGTGCACTTTTTAAAACGATTATTCTGGATGTACAGCGTGAATTCATTCCGCAAGTGAGAAAAGGGAAGCTGAAAAGAAGCATCCACAGTGGATGAATAAGTCCTTACGGGACAGTTTGAAACAAAAAAGGAAATTATTTAGAAAATACAAGTTGGAGAGCTCAGAGAGTAATAAGATTGAATACAGTAATATGCAAGCTCAAGTTAAGAAAAAATAAGGGAAGCTAAAAGGCATTTTGAAAGATAGATTGCACTAGATGCAAAGAGCAACTCTAAACACTTTTTTCAATATTACGGTGGAAAAAGGATATTTAAGGATGAAATAAGAGGTATAAAAAATAAGGATGGAATTATGGTTTATGATAACAAAGCTATTGCTGATACACTAAACAGTTACTTTGTGGAGAGTTTCACTAGTGAAGTGTTTTCGCATATGCCTTTAGGTGCAGTCAGTTCTCAGAGACTTATGGAGGAAATTGATTTAAATGATGCAGAAGTACTAGATAAACTTCAAAACTTAAAACAAATAAGGCAGCAGGCCCTGATGGAATATATCCAAGAGTTCTCAGAGAACTAGCAGAGGTAGTTTACAAGCCTCTGACAGTTATTTTTAAGCAATCCCTTAAAACTGGAGAAATACCAGATGACTGGAAACATGGCAGTGTAGTACCTATCTACAAGAAGGGAGACCGGACTGATCCAGGAAATTATAGGCCTGTCAGCTTAACTTGTATTGCATGCAAAATACTGGAATCCATCATTAGGGATCATTTGGAATTATTCCTGGAACAAAATGGTGTCTTAAATGATAGCCAACATGGTTTTCGCAGAGGGAGGTCATGCTTAACAAACTTCTTTGAGGAAGCTACATCATGTTTGGACTCAAACCAAGCTTATGGTATTATCTATTTCGACTTTCAAAAGGCATTTGACAAAGTTCCGCATGAGAGGCTCATATTGAAAATGAAATCTGCAGGAATTACGGGAGCTATCACTGAGTGGGTTCAAAGTTGGTTGTCTAGTAGAAAGAAGACTGTAACTGTGGGAGAAATTGTATCAGAACAGGGTCCTGTACGAAGTGGAGTCCCACAGGGATCGGTGTTGGGGCCTTTGCTATTTCTTATATACATAAATCATCTCGATGCAGAGGTTAGTAGTAAAATAGTAAAATTTGCAGATGATACAAAACTAGGGGGTCTAGCCAACAGTATAGAATCAACTAAGGTAATACAGGAAGACCTAAACATCATCCAAAAGTGGGCAGATACCTGGCAAATGACATTCAATTTAGATAAATGTAAAGTCTTGCATGTGGGAAATAAGAACCGTAGACAAGACTACTTCATGGGTGGAAAAAAACTAGAATGTGCTCAATTTGAAAAAGACTTGGGAGTAATAGTTGACCCAAACTTAACAGGATCTAGATAGTGTGCTGTAGCAGTAAAAAGGCCAACAGGATGCTGGGATATATAGCCAAAAGTATTGAGTATAAATCTGAGGAGGTTATATTGAAAGTATACAATGCCTTAGTCAGACCTCACTTGGAATACTGTGTGCAGTTTTGGGCACCGCACTATAGAAAAGATATTGAAGCTCTTGAAAAAGTTCAAAGAAGGGCAACTAAATTAGTTCCTGGCATGAAATATAAAAACTATGAGGAAAGACTCAAGTTACTTAACCTATTGAGACTTAGCGAGAGGAGGCTTAGGGGTGATGTAATTGAGGTTTTAAAATTTCTAAAAGGATTTAATAAGGTTAACTATAATAGATTTTTCTTAGGGTGAGTTCAGTCTGTAGAACAAGAGGACATAAATGGAAACTAGTTAAGAGTAAGTTCCGCATCGATATAAGGTAATAATATTTTACACAAAGAGTTATCAATACATGGAATAGGTTGCCAGGTCATGTAGTTGAGGCAGAGACCCTTGCTGTGTTCTAGTTTAGACTTGATGCAGTTTTGGATACTCTTTAATTAAGAAATGGCGAGCTTAGTTGGGCCGAATGGCCTGTTCTTGTCATAATATGTTCTTATGTCCATCCACAAATGTATATTGTGTTCATAGAACGTAATGAAGACAGACTTTGATTCATTTAGATGGAAATGTGTTGCATGGGTAAATTACGTTCATTCAACACATCATTTTTTCAAGTGTAATGGTTTCGATTGACACCGGGTGCCAGACCCTGGGAGGGTTCTGACATCAGCGATGTCATGCTTCTCTCTCCTTTCGGAGGGGTGTGAGGTTATTTTTAAATATCGCAGCTCCAGCATTGTGAAATTAAAAGTAGCCGGCGATGGCGGAGCTCCTGCTTTGGGACTCAAAGAGAGGCCCTAATGGTTTCGATTTACACCTAGCTATGTTTCTGATCGTAGGAGGATTCTAAAATCAGTGTGGTCATGCATTTGAGAGCGTTTCTGGCATTTTAGTGGAAACTTTGTGTTGAGTGAATATTTCCCCTGTGAATCGCTTTTTTGGACTATGAAAGTGCATCTGAAAGCGTTTCTGGCATTCTAGTGGTGGAAACTCTGTGCTGAGTGAATGTCTGCCCTGAGAATGACTTTTTTGGACTCTGAAAGTGCATGTGAGAGCGTTTCTGGCCTTCTACTGGAAACTTTGTGTTGAGTGAATATCTGCCTTGTGAATAGAATTTTTGGACTCTGAAAGTGCGTCTGAGAGCGTGTCTGGCCTTCTAATGGAAACTTTGTTCTGAGTGATTATCAGCCCTGCGAATCGCTTTTTTGGACTCTGAAAGTGCATCTGACAGATTTTCCGGCCTCCTACTTGAAACTTTGTGTTGAGTGATTATATCCCCTGTGAATCAATTTTTTTGGACTCTGAAAGAGCATCTTAGAGCGTTTCTGGCATTCTGGTGGAACCTTTGTGTTCAGTGATTATCTGCCCTGTGAATCAATTTTTTTGGACTCTGAAAGTGCATCTTAGAGCGTTTCTGGCATTCTACTGGAAACTTTGTATTGAGTGATTATCTGCCCTATGATTTGCTTTTTTGGAAAATGAAAGTGCATATGAGAGCGTTTCTGGCCTTCTACTGGAAACTTTGTGTTGAGTGATTATCTGCCCTATGGATCGCTTTTTTTGACTCTCAAAGTGCATCTGAGTGTGTTTCTGGCATTCTACTGGAAACTTTGTGTTGAGTGATTATCTGCCCTGAGAATGACTTTTTTGGACTCTGAAAGTGCATCGGAGAGCATTTCTGGCCTTCTACAGGAAACTTTGTGTTGAGTGAATATCTGCCTTGTGAATCGCTTTTTTTGACCCCAAGAGTGCATCTGACAGATTTTCAGGCCTCCTACTGGAAACTTTGTGTTGAGTTATATATCCCCTGTGAATCACTTTTTTTGGACTCTGAAAGTGCATCTGAGAGCGTTTCTGGCATTCTACTGGAAACTTTGTATTGAGTGATTATCTGCCCTATGGATCGCTTTTTTTGACTCTCAAAGTGCATCTGAGTGTGTTTCTGGCATTCTACTGGAAACTTTGTGTTGAGTGATTATCTGCCCTGAGAATGACTTTTTTGGACTCTGAAAGTGCATCGGAGAGCATTTCTGGCCTTCTACAGGAAACTTTGTGTTGAGTGAATATCTGCCTTGTGAATCGCTTTTTTTGACCCCAAGAGTGCATCTGACAGATTTTCAGGCCTCCTACTGGAAACTTTGTGTTGAGTTATATATCCCCTGTGAATCACTTTTTTTGGACTCTGAAAGTGCATCTGAGAGCGTTTCTGGCATTCTACTGAAAACTTTGTATTGAGTGATTATCTGCCCTATGATTTGCTTTTTTGGAAAATGAAAGTGCATCTGAGTGTGTTTCTGGCATTCTACTGGAAACTTTGTGTTGAGTGATTATCTGCCCTGAGAATGACTTTTTTGGACTCTGAAAGTGCATCGGAGAGCATTTCTGGCCTTCTACAGGAAACTTTATGTTGAGTGAATATCTGCCTTGTGAATCGCATTTTTGGACTCTGAAAGTGCATCGGAGAGCATTTCTGGCCTTCTACTGGAAACTTCGTGTTGATTGATTATTTGCCCTGTGAATCGCTTTTTTTGACCGCAAGAGTGCATCTGACAGATTTTCAGGCCTCCTACTGGAAACTTTGTGTTGAGTGATTATCTGCCCTGAGAATGACTTTTTTGGACTCTGAAAGTGCATCGGAGAGCATTTCTGGCCTTCTACAGGAAACTTTGTGTAGGGGATCAAGCGTACGATTAGTCTTCCTTACGTGGGGCACCAACTATGTAAGGAATTAAATTAAACACATGGAGGCGCCATACAGAATATGGCATCTACCACAGTGGTTAAAATAAAATATCAGTCTCAGTTTCGTATATCAGTCTCATAAAATATACTAAACTATCAATTTGGAACTTCAATTAATAATTAAATTAATAATCATAATCAAAATTACCACATCAATAGTTAATCTTAATCAAATCACAGTATTATCTATTTAGCTAACTAAACAAATAACACTGATAATTCAACTAAGAGGTGAAGGCATTTAGAATTCTGATCAGCAGAGGTTGGCGATATTCATTGCACGTGCAATATTAAAAACACACAAGCTTGGAAAAATAATGCATTTATTGAGATATCAAAATAGTAAGGCACACGTGCAATATGTACAAGGAGTGAAACGTGTATGTATTTACACTTATGTGTAGATATGAGTGAATGTCTTATGCTAGTGTGTGTGCGTGTCATAGGGTGTGTGTTCCTTTGTTCTGAGTCGTGCGTGTGCTGCGCGTGCACGTGTGCTGCGCGTGCTTGCTGAACACACGTGTTCAAAGAGAACAAAGGAACATGTGTGTGGCGGCGAGTTTGAGTTGGTTATGTGCGTGTGTGAGCGAACATAACGTCTGTCTGGTACAGGATATGTTCGGACGATTGATAATCGCGAGGTTATTCTGTGCAGAATAAAAGAAGGTACCGGGGTTAGTAAGACGATACGCATGCAAAGACCCTATGTCTCTGTGTGGTGTCTTAACTAACGCTGCGTGGTGAATAATGTGTGTGACAAATCAGCTAGGAACAACGCAACATAGCTAGTTACATTACTCGTAATGACCTGAAACACATGGATGTACAAATATTCATAGATGTAGCTAACAGTGTTCGTTTAGCTATGCAAAGTCCTATGCCCAGAGATGATAGCCTACTGTAGCTCATGAAATGAGGTCCAAATCTTGCAGTTCCGTGGGTGGTTTCGCTGGCGGTTTCGTCGTCTGGGAGCCAGGGCTGGTCTGGTTCGGTCTGGATGAGTGTTTCCTTCGGGAGACGCTGGGGTGGATCTGGTCGCACCTTTGTCTCCGGCTGGTAGCGAGTTTGTGCTGCTCTTCTTGCGGGCGCTGAAACTCGGCTCTTGCTTTATTGATCTCCGCTAGCAATGCGTCGCTAGCTCGGAGAATCTGCGCCAGGACAGGGCCTTTGGCTCGGCTGTCCGTGTCCCGTCCGCGTGGTGCGGCCTCCGGGAACGAGAGAAATACGTCCGTCTTGTTCGGACGCGTGAAGCAAGAGAAGAGGGAGAGTACGTCCGGCTTCTTCGGACGTATAGAGCAAGAGGAAGAAGAAGGATAGTAAAGGAATGCACCCAGTTTTTAGTGGCATCGCTGCAGGGGGCATTTCCTGTTTACTGTACTGGTCCTTGGTTGGGTGAGAGGTCGTAAAACTACAACATCACTTCCCGTGAGATCGCGTTTCACGTTAAAAGCGATGTATGCGTTATTGTCCGTAAAAGTTGAACAAATAAAATGAACAAATCTATCTGTGGACGGCGCTGTACCTACATTTGTGTTGAGTGAATATCTGCCTTGTGAATCACTTTTTTGGACTCTGAAAGTGCACCTTAGAGCCTTTCTGGCCTTCTAGTGGAAACTTTGTGTTCAGTGATTATCTGCCCTGTGAATCACTTTTTTTGGACTCTGAAAGTGCATCTTAGAGCGTTTCTGGCCTTCAATTGGAAACTTTGTGTTCAGTGACTATCTGTCCTGTGAATCAATTTTTTTGGACTCTGAAAGTGCATCTGAGAGCGTTTCTGGCATTCTACTGGAATGTTTGTGTTGAGTGATTATCTGCCCTGTGAATAATCTTTTTGGATTCTGACAGTGCATCTGAGAGCTTTTCTGGCATTCTACTGGAAAAACTGTGTTGAGTGATTATCTGCCCTGAGAATGACTATTTTGGACTCTGAAAGTGCATCTGAGAGCGTTTCTGGCATTCTACTTGAAACACTGTGTTGAGAGATTATCTGACGTGAGAATGACTTTTTTTTATTCTGAAAGTGCATCTGAGTGTGTTTCTGGCATTCTGGTGGAAACTTTGTGTTGAGTGATTATCTGCCCTGAAAATCACGTTTTTGGACTCTGAAAGTGCATCTGAAAACGCTTCTGACCTTCTACTGGAAACTCTGTGCTGACCAATAGTTTTCACTGTAAATCACTTTTTCGGACTCTGAAAGTGCATCCGAGAGCGTTTCTGGCCTTCTACTGGAAAGTTTGTGTCGAGTGATTATCTTCCCTGAGAATCATATTTTTGGACTCTAAGAGTGCATCTGAGGGCGTTTCTCGCATGTTACTGGAACGTTTGTGCCCAGTGTTTATATTTCTTGAGCATCACTTTTTTGGACTCTGCAAATGCATCTGAGAACATTTCTGGTCTTCTTCTGGAAACTTCATGATGACTCATTCTGTTCTCTGGAAATAGCTTTTTTTGGCTCTGAGAGTGCATCTGAGAGAGTTTCTGGCATTCTACTGGAACCTTTCTCCTGAGTGATTATCTTCCCTGATAATCGCGTTTTCGGACTCTGAGAGTGCATCTGAATATTCTTCTGGCCTTCTACTGGAAACTTTGAGCTGAGTGATTATTGTCTCTGGAAATTGCTTTTTTGGACTCTGAGGGTGCATCTGAGAGTGTTACTGGACTTTTACTGGAAACTCTGTGTTGAGTATCTTCCCTTGAAATCGCATTTTTGGACTCTGCGAATGCATCAGAGCATTCCTTGCCTTCTGCTGGAAACTTCGTGTTGAAAAATTATCTTTTCAGGAATTAGTTTTTTTCAGCTCTGAGAGTGCATCTGAGAGCGTTTCTGGCATTCTCCTGGAACCTTTGTCCTGATTGATTATCTTCTCTGGAAATTGATTGTTTGGACTCTGAGCATGCATCTGAGAGCGTTTCTAGCATTCTAACTGCCACTCTGTGTTGCATGTTTATCTTAACTAAGAATCGCTTCCTTGGATTCTGGGAGTGCATCTGAGAGCGTTTCTGGCATTCTAGGGGAAACTCTGTGTAGAGTGATTATCATCTCTGGAAATCGCTTTCTTGGACTCTGAGAGTGCATCTGAGAGCATTTCTGGCATTCTACTGGAAACTCTGAGCTTAATGTTTATCGTCCCTGAGAATTGCATTTTTGGACTCTGAGAGTACATCTGAGAGCATTTCTGGCATTTTCCTGGAAACTTTGTGCCGAGTGTTTATCGTCTCTGGAAGTTGATTTATTGTACTCTGAGAGTGCATCTGAGACCGTTTCTGGCTTTCTACTTGAAATTTTGTGTTGAGTGATTATCTTGCCTGAGAATTGATTTTTTGGACTCTGAGATTGCATCTGAGAAAATTTTTGGCATTCTACTCGAAACTCTTTTCAGAGTGATTATCTTCCCTGAGAATCACTTTTTGGACTTTGAGAGCTCATCTGAGAGGGTTTCAGGCATTCTACTTGAAACTCTGTGCTGTTTAGTAGTCTTCCCAGGAAATCGCTTTTTTGGACTCTGAGAGTGCATCTGAGAGCATTTCAGAATTTTACTGGAAACTTTGTGCCGAGTGATTATATTCCCTGAGAATCGCATTTTTGGACTCTGACATTGCATCCAAGAGCGTTTCTGGCCTACAACTGGAAACTCTGTGTTGAGTGATTATCTTCTCTGGAAATAGCTTTTTTGGACTCAGATTGCATCTGAGACAATTTTTGGCATTCTACTGGAGACTCTTTTCAGAGTGATTATCTTCCCTGAGAATCACTTTTTGGAGTTCATCTAAGAGGGTTTCAGGCATTCTACTTGAAACTGTGTGCTGTTTAGTAGTCTTCCCAGGAAATCGCTTTTTTGGACTGTGCGAATGCATCTGAACCGTTTCTGGTTTTCTACTGGAAACTTTATGTTGAGAAATTATCTTCTCTGGAAATAGCTTTTTTAACTCAGAGTGCATCTGACAGCATTTCAGGAATTTTACTGGAAACTTTGTGCTGAGTGATTGTATTCCCTGAGAATCGCATTTTTAGACTCTGAAAGTGCATCTTAGAGTACTTCTGGCCTGCTACGGGAAACTCTGTGCTGAGTCATTATTTTCCTTGGGAACCCTTTTTTTGGATGCTGGGAGTGCATCTGAGAGCGTTTCTGCCATTCTACTGGAAACTCTGTGCTGAGTGTTTATCTTCCTTAAGAATCGCTTTCTTGAACTCTGGGAATGCATCTGAGAGCATTTCTGGCGTTCTCCTGACAAGTCTGTGCAGAGTGTTTATCTTCCCTGAGAATCACATTTACGACACTGAGAGTGCACATGAGAGCGTTTCAGGCATTCTACTGGAAACTCTGTGCTCTTTAGTAGTCTCCGATCACCGAGCTTGTGCTTTGGGACTCAACGAGAGCTCCTAATGGTTTTGATTGACACGGAGCTTCTGGCCCTTCAAGGCTGCTAACTTCAGTGATGTCATTCATCTCTCTCCTCTCAGACGGACGTGAGATGTGAAATTAAAAGTAGCCGGCGATCACGGAGCTCCTGATTTGGGACTCAAACAGTGGGCCTAATGGTTTCGTTTGACACCGAGTGTCTGACCCTGTGAGGCTGCTAACTTCAGCGATGTCATGCTTCTCTCTGCAGTTGGAAGGACATGAGGTCATTTTTAAGTATCGCGGCTACCGCAATGTGTTTTGTAGCCAACGATTACCGAGCTTGTGCTTTGGGACTCAAACAGAGACCCTAATGGTTTCGATTCACACCTAGCTATGTTTCTGATCCTGGGAGTATTCTAACATCAGCGTTGTCATACTTCTCTCTCCTTTCAGTGTGGCGCGAGGTCATTTTAAAATATCGCGGCTCCCATGATTTGAAATTAAAAGTTGCCAGCGTTCACCGAGCTTGTGCTTTGGGACTCAACGAGAGGGCGTAATGGTTTCGATTGACACCGAGTTTCTGACCCTGAGTGGTTTCTAACGTCAGCGATATCAAGCTTCTCTCTCTTTTCGGAGGGGCTTGAGGTCATTTTTAAATATCCGGGCTACCACGATGTGTAATTAAAAGTAGCCAGCGATCACCGAGCTTGTGCTTTGGGACTCAAACAGAGGTCCTGATGGTTTCGTTTGACACCGAGTGTCTGACCCTGGGAGACTGCTAACTTCAGCGATGTCATGCTTCTCTACCCTTTCGGAGGGGCGAGAGGTTATTTTTAAATATTGCGGCTCCGGCATTGTGAAATTAAAAGTAGCCAGCCATCGCAGAGCTCCTGCTTTGGGACTCCAACAGAGGGCCTAATAGTTTCGATTCACACCTAGTTAAGTTTCTGACCCTGGGAGGATTCTAACATCAGCGATGTCATGCTTCTCTCTCCTTTCGGACGGACGTGAGATGTTAAAACAAAAGCAGCCGGCGATCGTGGAGCTCCTGCTTTGGGACTCCAACAGAGAGCCTAATGGTTAAGATTAACACATACTGTCAGACACCGGGAGGCTGCTAACTTCCGCGATGTCATAGCCTACATCTTACTCCTTTCCGACGGAGATAAGGTCATTATTAAACATCGCAGCTACAGCATTGTGAAATTAAAAGTAGCCTGCGATAGCCAAGCTCCTGCTTTAGCACTCAAAGAGAGGGCCTAATGGTTTTGATTGACACCGAGTGTCTGACCCTGGGAGGACTCTAACATCAGCAATGTCATGCTTCTCTCTCCTTTCAAAAGGACGTGAGGTCATTCTTAAGTATCGCGGCACTCGGGATGTGAAATTAAAAGTAGCCAGCGATCACCTAGGTTGTGCTTTGGGACTCAAACAGAGGGCCTAATGTTGTCGATTACCACCGAGTGTCAGACCCTGGGAGGATTCTGACATCAGCGATGTCATGCTTCTCTCTCCTTTCGGACGGACGTGAGATGTGAAAACAAAAGCAGCTGGCGATCGTGGAGCTCCTGCTTTGGGACTCCAACAGAAAGCCTAATGGTTAAGATTAACACGTACTGTCAGACAACGGGAGGCTGCTAACTTCAGCGGTGCCATGTTTCTCTATCCTTACGGAAGGACGTGAGACGTGAAATTAAAAGTAGCCGGCGATTGGAGCTCGTGCTTTGGGACTCAAACAGAGGCCCTAATGGTTTCGATTCACACCTAGCTAAGTTTCTGACCCTGGGTGGTTTCTAACATCAGCGATGTCAAGCTTCTCTCTCTTTTCGGAGGGGCGTGAGGCAGGGGCGCCTGAAGCTGTACGGCTGTACACACAGTGCGTACCATGAGATTCCTGATTTGTGAGCACTCTACGAGAGAGAGGGATGTGCTTTTCCGCCAAATATTACATGTAAAAGACGACACAATTGTGTCTGACAGAATTAAAGTATAGACCATTTTTGGATTGCATGATCATAACAGCGTGAGCATTTGTTAACATTTGGAATTTATTGTACTTTTTTCAATGTCTATTGAAATAGAAATTAGCTTGCTAACTTGGCGTATCAATTAGCTAACTAACTTGCAAGCTAAAGTTAGCTTGCTAGTCACCTGCAGCTAGCTTTCGGCACACTGAAAAAGTAGCTATAACCGGGAAAAGGTGTGTGAAGGAGTGTGAACTTCATATAGGTAGGCCAGATTTAATTATTCATTAATCAGTCAGTGGCGTTTCTCTCTCTCAGCTCTCTCTCTAGATGTGTGTGTGCGCGCATGCGTGCGTGGTCAGGTTTCTGTGCGTACCCTGAGATGAAATCCTGCAGGTGCCCCTGGCGTGAGGTCATTTTTAAATATCTGGGTTCCCGTGATGTGAAATTAAAAGAAGACAGCGATCACCCAGTTTGAGCTTTTGGACTCAAACAGAGGGCCTGATGGTTTCGTTTGACACCGAGTGTCTGACCCTGGGAGACTGCTAACTTCAGCGATGTCATGCTTCTCTACCCTTTCGGAGGGGCGAGAGGTAAGTTTTCAATATCGTGGCTTCGGCAAAGTGAAATTAAAAGTTGCCAGCCATCGCCGATCTCCTGCTTTGGGACTCAAACAGAGGCCCTAATGGTTTCATATGACACCGAGTTTCTGGCCCTTCGAGTCTGCTAACGTCAGTGATGTCATTCATCTCTCTCCTTTCAGACGGACATGAAATGTGAAATTAAAAGTAGCCGGCGATTGCAGAGCTCCTGCTTTGGGACTCAGAGGGCCTAATGGTTTCGATTCACACTGAGTTTCTGACCCTGGGAGGCCGCTAACTTCAGCAATGTCATGCTTCTCTCTCCTTTTGGACAGACGTGAGATGTGAAATTAAAAGTAGCCGGCGATTGGAGCTGGTGGTTTGGGATTCACATAGAGGGCCTAATGTTTTTGATTCACAGCGACTTTCTGACCCTGGGAGGATTCTAACATCAGCAATGTCACGCTTATCTCTCCTTTCGGAGGGGCGTGAGGTCATTTTTAAATATCGCAGCTCCTGAATTTTGAAATTAAAAGTAGCAGGCGATCACAGAGCTCCTGCTTTGGGACTCAAACACAGGGCCTAATGCTTTCGATTGACACAGAGTGTCTGACCATGGGAGGCTGCTAAGTTCAGCGATGTCATGCTTCTCTCTCCTTTCGGAGGGACGTGAGATGTGAAAATAAAAGTAGCCGGCGATCGCGGAGCTCCTGGTTTGGTACTCAAACAGAGGGCCTAATGGTTTCATTTGACACCGAGTTTCTGACCCTGGGAGGTTTCTAACATCAGCGATGTCATGCTTCTCTCTCCTTTCGGAGTGGCGTAAGGTTATTTCTAAATATCATGGCTCTGGCATTGGCTGCAACGTGATATGGCGTATAAATAGCACGCCACTTTTAAGGATATTTCGCGTGTCATGTCTATGCATTTTAAGCTTTTCGCGTGTTATTTAATGCGAAGAGATGGCGTATCATTTTACGACCAACATTTTACAGACAACACACCCTGTTGAAACGAAAAGCACCGAGCAGGTACGGAGTAAGACGAAGAATCCAATTACTGCCCTGCTTTCAGACAGGACCACACGAGTAATCCTGAGAAATATAGAGTGAGATGGTTAGCCGATTATAATGATAGTAAGCAGGAGTTTAGCCAGTGTTATTATATTAACAAATCATAACTTAGCAACACTGACAAGTTTAATATGACATATGACTAGCCTCTACCATCCTTCATTCATTTTTTGTGGTTTATCTGGTTTTGTTAAGCTCCAGAAAGACAAGGCTAACTACCTATAACATTAACATTAACCTTTGCTCGCTTGCTGCTCTATTAATTTAGCTAGCAAATCACACTAAGAAAGCCGACTTAAAATTAAATACTGTGGCAGTAGCCAATATTGCCAATTCAAGATACATCACATATAATTTAGCTAATTTACATGGATCTTTAAATAACGCTGTTTTAGTAGTGTACTTTGACATTGGAACATTGTTAGCGATAACTAGCTAGCTAGCTAACACTGACATCTCTCAGACAGGCATTTGTAATCGAATTTAATCCGCAGATGAATGCGGTATAGAATGGGTTCAGTGTATTAGGTACGCTTAGCTAAAACTAATGCAGTCTAAAACAACACTTCTGCAATAGGTCCTACGTTCATGAAAGTTATAATGTTCAGTTTTTGTTGAATCTGTTTCAGAGAGGTGTTTATTCAATTCATTTTGGAGGATGTAATCTGTGGTGCTGTCGATTTGTATTGCGTTATACTTGTCGAGTCGAGCTGGTACCATGCGGTGGGAAAGCGCCATAAGAGCTGTTTCTGATATTTTGTCCATTTTTATCAATGAGGGTAGGCAAAATAACAGAAACAGAAATATATAGAAATACCTATATCAGCTACCCTTGTCAATCGTTTATTAACTTCAAATAGCCTACATTGAAAATGTTCAAACCTTTCCTTCCACCTCTTTCAAGATCTTGTTCAATGAAGTCAAATAAAGGCTTAATCCTCATAAGACTGAAGGTAAAGTATGTTATGTAGTCATTACATGACTAGGTATTCTATGTAATAATTTTTGTGAATCTGTCCTGTTACAGAAAAAATGTCCACCCTACGGACCTGCAGCTCATGCAGCAAAAAATTTAATGTTGGGGCAAAAACTTGCCCATCCTGTGGCACGTGCCAGCCATACAAGGCCCGTGCCACTAAACGGCTCGAGGCCTTCAAGACCAAGAGCAAGTCATACATACAACCACATACATACATACACACACACTATGTATATATACATTTTTTCTGGTTATAATGTCAGGTCTATTGCATGTCTCCTAGGACAACCGTAGCTTACCACGACTTGAGTGTCGTCTCGAATATGGGACATGTTCCTGTTTCGGCGGATGTTCTCAGCCCATGACTTCCTCTTGGTCTTGAAGGCCTCGAGCCATTTAGTGGCACAGGCCTTGTATTGCTGGCTATTTATACACCATCCCATGATATCACATTGCAGCCAATGCTGGAGCCGCGATATTTAGAAATAACCTTACGCCACTCTGAAAGGAGAGAGAAGTGTGACATCGCTGATGTTAGAAACCTCCCAGGGTCAGAAACTCGGTGTCAAACTTTTATTTTCAAACCATGAAAAGGTCCTCTGTTTGAGTCCCAAAGCAGGAACTGTTTGAGTCCCAAAGCAGGAACTCCGCGATCGCCGGCTACTTTTATTTTCACGTCTCACGTCCCTCCAAAAGGAGAGAGAAGCATGACATCGCTGAAGTTAGCAGCCTCCCAGGGCCAGAAACTTGGTGTCAATCGAAACCATTAGGCCCTCTCTTTGAGTCCCAAAGCAGGAGCTCCTCGATCTCCAGCTACTTTTAATTTCACGTCTCACGTCCCTCCAAAAGGAGAGAGAAGCATGACATCGCTGAAGTTAGCAGCCTCCCAGGGCCAGCTACTTTTAATTTCACAATGCCGTTTGAGTCCCAAAGCAGGAGCTTGGCTGCTACTTTTATTTCACAATGCCGTATATTTTAAAAATGACCTCACGTCCGTCGGAAAGGAGCGAGGTGCAGGCCATGACATCGCTGAAGTTAGCAGCCACCCAGGGTCAGACACAAGGTGTCAATCGAAAGCATTAGGTCCTCTGTTTGAGTCCCAATGCAGGAGCTCCGCGATTGCCTGCTACTTTTAATTTCACATCGCGGAAGCCCAGATATTTAAAAATGACCTCACGGGGCTCACGACCCTCCGAAAAGAGAGAGAAGCTTGACATTGCTGATGTTAGAAACCACCCAGGGTCAGAAACTTAGGTAGGTGTGAATCGAAAGCATTAGGGCCTCTGTTTGAGTCCCAAAGCACAAGCTCCGATCGCCGGCTACTTTTAATTTCACATCTCACGTCCTTCCGAAAGGATAGAGAAGCATGACACCGCTGAAGTTAGAATCCTCCCAGGGTCAGAAACTCCATGTCAATCGAAACCATTAGGACCTCTCGTTGAGTCCCAAAGCACAAGCTGGGTGATCGCTGTCTTCTTTTAATTTCAAATCACGGGAGCCGCGATATTTTAAAATGACCTCGCGCCACTCCAAAAAGAGAGAGAAGTATGACAACACTGATGTTAGAATACTCCCAGGATCAGAAACATAGCTAGGTGTGAATCAAAACCATTAGGGCCTCTGTTTGAATCCCAAAGCACAAGCTCGGTGATCGCTGGCTACGTGTACTTACATATCGCTGTAGCCACGATACTTAAAAATGACCTCACGTCATTCCGACAGCAGAGAGAAGCATGACATCGCTGAAGTTAGCGGCCTCCCAGGGTCAGAAACTCAATGTCAATCAAAACCATTAGGCCCTCTGTTTCAGTCCCAAAGCAGGAGCTCCGCGATCGCCGGCTACTTTTAAGTTGACATCTCACATCCCTCTGAAAGGAGAGAGAAGAATGACATCGCCGAAGTTAGCAGGCTCGAAGGGCCAGAAACTCAGTGTGAATCGAAACCATTAGGGCCTTTGTTTGAGTCCCAAAGCAGGAGATCGGCAAGGGCCGTTTACTTTTAATTTCACTTTGCCGGAGCCGCGATATTTAAAAATAACATCTCGCCCCTCCGAAAGGATAGAGAAGCATGATATTGCTGATGTCAGAATCCTCCAAGGGTCTGACTCTCGGTGTCAATCGAAACCATTAGGCCCTCTGTTTGAGTCCCAAAGCACGAGCTCCGATCGCTGGCTTTTTTTAATTTCACATCTTCGCAGCTGCGATATTTAAAAATGACCTCCGTCGGAAGGGAAAGACAAGCATAACATCGCTGAAGTTAGCAGCCTCCCAGGGTAAGAAACTCGGTGTCAATCGAAAACATTCCACTCAAAAAAATAATTTGTTGAATGAACGTAATTTAACCATGCCACACATTTCCATCTAAACGAATCAAGTAAAACAAGTCTGTCTTTATTATCTTCTATGAACACAATATACATTTGTGGATGAACATAATGTAATGGATTGATTTGTTTGGTGGGAGGAAATGGTTGAACTGTTAGGGGGTTAAGTGGGAGCACCTGGACATTGATGAGTAGCGAGACTGATAAAAAGGGGGAGGAGAGAGAACATGTTTGTTGTGGGAAGCGGCGTGTAGCAGTTTGGATAACGCCGAGCAAAGCACTCACTTACCGGAGGGTGGGTGCCGTTTGCATGCCGCTTAGGGCTGCCGACGGTGAAGATAGGTAGGGAAGACTGAGGGTGAGGTCCCTGAGTGAGGTAGGGTGATGTCAGCTAGGGCCGGGGAATAGGAGTGCGAGTACCATACCGCTTCCCAGCTAGAGGCTCTCCACGCTCGTCATTAGTGGAAGTTTTGGAAGCTCTGGTCCCGTATGTAACCCATTGGTGTAACTCCCCACGTAGTTGCAGCAAGTAGCCTACCCATCAGCACTGAAGTTCATACCCCGGGGGAGGGTCTTGACCCGGGGGGAAAAGCTAAGTTTTAATTTATCATCTTGGTGTGTATGTTTGTGTGATTTTTGTGTGTGGGGATTTTAATTGAACAGTGCAGCCGCTTGGGGTTTAGGAGTGGGATCATTTAAGTGGACTGTGCCTTCTCATAATATCGCCTGCGGGTGCTTTGAGGTGTGGAGTGGGAAACTATTGCCGTGCAGTGTTCTGAGTGTGGTGCCCTACGGGGGTGTTGTGTGGGATAGTGTGCTATGTGGTGTGATGTATATGGGTGAAGATTCATATAATGATTATCGCCTGTTAATGGGGATGTTTGTGAAGTGTACCATGACTCTTTGAACTATTCTGACTCAGCTGGCCACTGTATGAATTTGTATTAATAAAGTTGTATTCTTAGACTTCTGGTGTGCAGCCTGTATGTATGGTGGTATTTGGTGGTGATTGGTACGGCACCCTTTTCTAGCCTCCAGTTCTCTAAATTCTTCTCTAGGTTTATTACAATAAGAACATAAGAACATATTATGACGGGAACAGGCCATTCGGCCCAACTAAGCTCGCCATTTCTTAATTAAAGAGTATCCAAAACTGCATCAAGTCTAAACTAGAACACAGCAAGGGTCTCTGCCTCAACTACATGACCTGGCAACCTATTCCATGTATTGATAACTCTTTGTGTGAAATAATATTTCCTTATATCGGTGCGGAACTTAACTCTCTTAACTAGTTTCCATTTATGTCCTTGTAGGACAGCCAGTCACAACCAATGAGGGAAGTGGTGGCTGTTGAAGGCAGATGCGTGCGTTTGCGTCTTTGGAAGTAATAATATTAAAGTCTGCCAATCTAATAACTAAATCTGACTCCAATTTAAGCCAACCTTTGTTTTAATTCCTCAATTCCCAATCCTAATTAGCAACCCAGGAATTCTCAGTTCGCTTTGGCTTGTAGGTGATCAGGCTACATAGACCACGACGTAGGATACTGTCCCAGCACATTTAATATAACTCGCTGCCATGTCTCATTCTGACCCGCAGAATATAAGTTAGGCGGCCCACCTAGGGACTGCAGACTCGTCAGAATAGTGCAATACTTAAGACTGACTATGAGCATAAGTATCAGTGGGTTTCGAGCGGTACGGCAAGAACATACGGAAAAACCTTGAATCCTGCTACGTGCGTCATTAGAAATGGCTAAATGAAAATCACAAACAAAGGTTAAGGCCAATATCTTTATTTTTCTGAATTGTCCAAATTAAAAGTATCCCAAATCAATTGAAGTTGCAAGATTACAACAGGCAGTATGGTAGAATGCAAATGATGGCAAAGATACACAGCCTACCTATGCAGAGTCACGTGGCTATACGCAATGGTGCGCAGGAGTCCGTGCTGACGGTGCTCCTTGAGTGTAGAAGTTTTTCCCTTTATATACCCAAACCTTAAGGAGTTGGTCAGCACATGAGGTGGGGTCATGGACAGGACCCTGATAGGTTTTGTCCTTATCTGGCTATTGATTGGTGCCAGTGTTTATTCTTGTCCTGCTATTTCGGGCACGTGCATTGGTGTTCATTCTTTTCAGTAAATATTCAGAATAAGGGTTAGGAGACTCCCTACTGTTGTAGGACTATCACCCCTTTGCTACTTGCATTGCATGGATCAGAATGAGTCCAAACAAGACATGTGTACCTTGAACGGAACAGAACATACAGAGATAATAGTTGATAGTTACAGGTTGGGATTTCACCACTGGCCTGGAGGAAGGGTCCCTGAGGGATGTGGGATCATCAAGATCCCGTGCCCTCTGGCTCTCCCTACCCCCTGCTGACCCATCCTGTCGTACTGTTCCTTGGTGTGGAGGAGCGGGAACACATTCCTCAGCCAGATGGTTGTCATTTATGGCCCAAGAATGCTTGCTTGAGCTACAGTCCCTTATTCGGTGTGCCACAGTCCATGCGTTGTCAGGCGTCTCCCTTTCCCACCTTACATCCTCTTGTTCTACAGACTGAACTCACCCTAAAAAATCTATTATAGTTAACCTTATTAAATCCTTTTAGAAATTTAAAAACCTCAATTAAATCACCCCTAAGCCTCCTCTCGCTAAGTCTAAATAGGTTAAGTAACTTGAGTCTTTCCTCGTAGCTTTTATATTTCATGCCAGGAACTAATTTAGTTGCCCTTCTTTGAACTTTTTCAAGAGCTTCAATATCTTTTCTATAGTGCGGTGCCCAAAACTGCACACAGTATTCCAAGTGAGGTCTGACTAAGGCATTGTATAATTTCAATATAACCTCCTTAGATTTATACTCAATACTTTTGGCTATATATCCCAGCATCCTGTTGGCCTTTTTTTTACTGCCACAGCACACTGTCTAGATCCTGTTAAACTTGGGTCAACTATTACTCCCAAGTCTTTTTCAAATTGAGCACATTCTAGTTTTTTCTTGTCTACAGTTCTTATTTCCCACATGCAAGACTTTACATTTATCTAAAATGAATGTCATCTGCCAGGTATCTGCCCACTTTTGGATGATGTTTAGGTGTTCCTGTATTACCTTAGTTGATTCTATACTGTTGGCTAGACCCCCTAGTTTTGTATCATCTGCAAATTTTACTATTTTACTACTAACCTCTGCATTGAGATCATTTATGTATATAAGAAATAGCAAAGGCCCCAACACCGATCCCTGCGGGACTCCACTTCGTACAGGACCCTGTTCTGATACAATTCCTCCCACAGTTACAGTCTGCTTTCTACTAGACAACCAACTTTGAACCAACTCAGTGATAGCTCCCGTAATTCCTGCAGATTTCATTTTCAATATGAGCCTCTCATGCGGAACTTTGTCAAATGCCTTTTGAAAGTCCAAATAGATAATATCATAAGCTTGGTTTGAAGTCCAGGAGGTTTGTTAAGCATGACCTCCCTCTGCGAAAACCATGTTGGCTATCATTTAAGCCACCATTTTGTTCCAGGAATAATTTGAAATGATCCCTAATGATGGATTCCAGTATTTTGCATGCAATACAAGTTAAGCTGACAGGCCTATAATTTCCTGGATCAGTCCGGTCTCCCTTCTTGTAGATAGGTACTACACTGCCATGTTTCCAGTCATCTGGTATTTCTCCAGTTTTAAGGGATTGCTTAAAAATAACTGTCAGAGGCTTGTAAACTACCTCTGCTAGTTCTCTGAGAACTCTTGGATATATTCCATCAGGGCCTGCTGCCTTATTTGTTTTAAGTTTTTGAAGTTTATCTAGTACTTCTGCATCATTTAAATCAATTTCCTCCATAAGTCTCTGAGAACTGACTGCACCTAAAGGCATATGCGAAAACACTTCACTAGTGAAACTCTCCACAAAGTAACTGTTTAGTGTATCAGCAATAGCTTTGTTATCATAAACCATAATTCCATCCTTATTTTTTATACCTCTTATTTCATCCTTAAATATCCTTTTTCCACCGTAATATTGAAAAAAGTGTTTAGAGTTGCTCTTTGCATCTAGTGCAATCTATCTTTCAAAACGCCTTTTAGCTTCCCGTATTTTTTCTTAACTTGAGCTTGCATATTACTGTATTCAATCTTATTACTCTCTGAGCTCTCCAACTTGTATTTTCTAAATAATTTCCTTTTTTGTTTCAAACTGTCCCGTAAGGACTTATTCATCCACTGTGGATGCTTCTTTTTCAGCTTCCCTTTTCTCACTTGCAGAATGAATTTACGCTGTACATCCAGAATAATCATTTTAAAAATGCACCACATTTCTTTCACAGTTTTTCCATCTAGAAGAGGTACCCAGTTTATATTCCTTGTATAATCACGCATCTTAATAAAGTTAGCTCGTCTAAAGTTGAATACTCTAGTATTTGACAATGCAGACTTGCCAAAAAACTTCAAATGTAATTGAACTATGGTCACTTGTTCCGAGTGGTTCCCCTACCTCAGTACTGCCGATTCTATCAGGATTATTACACAGAACCAGATCTAGAATTGTGTTCTCTCTCATGGGTTCAGTAACAGACTGTATCAAAAACAGTCATTTACAACATCCAAAAACTCTTCCTCACATTTGCCTTGACCCGACACACCTTCCCAATTAATTGAAGGGTAATTGAAGTCCCCCATTACTATTGTCTCACCCTCCTGACATGCTAGCTTAATATTATCAAAGAGCATACTGTTGACAGTACTGTCTGAGGCTGGTGGCCTATAGCATACTCCATTCAGACCTTTTTCATTTTCCCCCAATATTTTAATCCATATGTCTTCACTAACACCAAGGGGCTCCATTCCTGGAATTTCCTGAATATTAAGATTATCCTTTACACAGAGAGCTACGCCTCCTCCTCTTCTATTGATTCTATCTTTTCTTAGCAGCTTGTATCCCTCTACGTTATACTCATCCCCATCCCCTGCACCAAGCCACGTCTCTGTAATCCCAACAACATCATAATTCCTATTACTCATAACGGTTTCTAGATCCAAAATTTTATTTTTTATGCTTCTAGCATTTAAACAGAGGAATTTCAGGGTACCATGTGTGCATTTCCCGTCCTTCCCCCCTGCCCCCAGCTGCTCAGTACCACCTCTATTACAGTGCTGCACTGACTGATTTACAAGCATCGTTTCCTCACTACTAATAAGATACTTAGCCATGGTGTGTTCTATTCCAGCAGTCTGTCTATCCCCGCCCATCTCACTGTATAACCTCCCTGCCCCCCCAGACCCTAGTTTAAATAACCCTCTGCTACCCTAAGCATACGCTGGCCCAGTGCAGCTGTACCCCTCCGGTTCAGGTGTAACCCGTCCCGCTTGTACAGGTCACCCCTGTTACAAAAGGAGTCCCAGTGCCCCATAAACCTGTACCCCTCTTTCCTACACCAGGTTTGTAGCCACGTGTTAAACCTCCATATAAAGGCTTGCTTCCCTTTGCTTGCACGTGGTACTGGTAGAATTCCACAGAAGACTACCGTGGAGGTTCTGCTCCTAATCTTCCCCGCTAGCTCAATAAATTTTTCTTGCAGAACCCCGAACCTACCCTTTCCTGGATCCTCCAGTGGATGCCCGTCACAATCTGAGAAAACAATGTTAGTCTTTTGTCTTTTAAGCAAACTAAATTAACTTTCTATTTCAAACTTTGAAAGTAGATCAATGCAAGAAAAAAAAATCTGCAGCGCATGAATAAAAACTTGAGGGCATACCTTGGCTTCGTCTATGTCAAGCTCATTTACCCAAGAAGCTTGTTTTTGAGAAACTCTACCTTGGATGACAATCGTTGCCCATCCAGATTTAGAACGATCTTCCGCAGGACTTCAAACGTGCATTTGAGTTCTAGTGGGTATCTCATGTTCAAACAGTATATGAGTCCAAACAACAGAGTACAAGCCTGCGCAATGCTACCCAAACCACTCAGGACCTCCACACCTTCAATTAGGACACCAATGTCCTGCGTTCCTCAGGCTGTGTACCCTCCTTCTGTATGACCTACACCCCCATCACAGTTTGCCCCATGATTCTGTTGGCCTCAGCATCTGCATTCTGTGGGACAAAATACAACAAACGACCCATTAACAAGAAATACAATGTGACAGTAAATGATCCAGTGCAACAAGACTTGAGGGTAGACCAAATGGTTTGAAATATGCATTTTAGAAAACCCCAAAATTTATTTATGAATAAATGAAATAAGTGACATAAAAGAAAATTAAAATGCATATATTGCAAGATACACTATAATAATAAACATGCATGCCAAATAGCATGTCTCCATCTCTCAAATTATCAGATGAGAAACAACCTAGCCAAATCATAGTGTGTACGGGCTTTGGAAACATGCTGTGGTTTCTAAGTACCTCACCATGTAGTCCTGTACAAGTTTCTCATGGTCTTCATTCAGGTAAGTGCACAAGGA
Source organism: Megalops atlanticus (assembly GCA_019176425.1). Lineage (NCBI taxonomy): Eukaryota > Metazoa > Chordata > Actinopteri > Elopiformes > Megalopidae > Megalops > Megalops atlanticus. The sequence continues at coordinate 22,237 of CM032888.1, forward strand.
CTTAATTACGCATGCTCGTCTGGTGTCATTCTGGGGGAAAAAGCCAGATGAGACTAGACGGAGTCCTACAAACAGGACCCTAAAAACGATTTACAACCACCAGTCTACCAATTTATAATACACACCTTGGAGATGGTGAGCATGAGATGATTTATTTTTCTTCCAGTCCTCCCACCTTCGATCCGAAAGATCTCCATGAAGCGTGGCGAGTACCGGTCAAGCTCAGTGAAGAAAGTAGACAGCGGCGGTACAGTGGAAATCCTCATGAACTCCTTGTCGATCTGGAAAACAACAATGCACTTGTCACTCACCTAACAACATAACAATATACAGCACTGAAGAATAATTAAAAAAAAAAAAAATCCCTGCATCTGTATCTATGTATCACTGATGAGAGAACTGAGGAGAAAGACAGACAGCCATCTACGAAATATTATTTCATGTCATTATCTATGTGTGTGTTCTGGAGGCATACATAAAACCTAATATTACATAAGATACGCACCTCTTTCACAGTGAACAGAGCTGGCCACCTGCTTTTGAACTCTGCAATCACTGGCTCTCCTTGAAGAACTTCTTGCCTTCTGTATGAAAAAGTTTTCTCCATTTTCTCAGTAACAACATGCTCATTGTTTCTTTTGGTAATTTCTGAAAGTATTGCAACTCTTTCATTTTCCAGACTGTCAGCGGTTGTTCCTTTTGGATGAGGTGGACAATAATTCACTTCGGCTCGACAGGGTTTTTTTAACATTTAATGCTGCTTGACTTTTGTCAGCAGACCTGTTCTTCAGTAAGTTTGTAGTCACCTCAGCACACCCCAGGCCTCTTAGTCTGGTTCGGAAATTGGCCATTTTATACTTTAGGCTTATTTTCCACCCGTAACAGCCGTTGAAAGACCCTTGCTCTCTCAAACGCGGGTGATTTTTCACAGGGGCTTCAGCAACATCATTGAGATCATTGTCTGTTGGGTACGCTTTGAATTTGATAATTTCCTCTGCCAATCGGTCAAGAATTTGGGATTTCAGTTTTGGTGAGGGCTTCAAATGAATGCCACTTGTCCTGTACTCCACATTGGCCTTCTCAAGTTCAAGTTCAGTGTCGTAACTGAAATGTGGGATAATGAACACACGGTCAAACCCGCAGTCTTGTGGATGGTGACGAAGCTGGAGATGAAATGGGCTCTGTATTATCTGTGTCAGACAAGGAAATCAATGAAGAGTCTGTTGGGCCCCGCATTGCTCGAGGTTGTGGAAATATTGTTGCATCATCTTCCTCTGCATAATTTTGCAAGTAGATCACCTTAAGTGTCCCCTTGTCTTTTATTTCGGAGATCTCTGACAGGATTATGAAAACATTTCCGAAATCAGCATCTTCATATTGAAGGCGAATATCTTGTTGCAATCCAAAGTTTACCTTGATGGTCTGGCACAATTTTTCTGGTCTGGTGACCCTCCTGGCAAAATTAACTTCCTGGCATCATCTTCACCTAGAATTATCCTCAATCTTATAGGCTGGGTCATTGTGTACACCTGAATATTGAAAACATTAGGTCATTATTTCAGAATGACAAAATGTAGAGGCACGTAGACCAGCAACAGTAACGGTGCCTTGTTTCTCAAGAGTATAACAGTGCTATCTGTACCACTCAGTTTACGAGATATTATGATTTCACTTTTACTTATACTAAATTATTTCCCAAAATTACTTCTACTGCAGGTCTATCTATTTCTGGGGAAGTCATAAGGGGGTTTATGACAGAGGGCCAATATAGTGTTTAAAGTAATGTAGAGGACACAGTGTATATGCTTTGTCGCAATGTAAATTGTCAACACCAAGTCGCTTGATCAAATCACAGTTTCAGCTTATAAAGTACAAGAATTTATTGTTTTATATTGTTGTAAATAGAATATCTTCCTGGGACTGGACAAAATAAAAATATATTTACATGTTTTGGGAAAATTGTGGTTTGCCAAGGACAAAGAGTGAATATTGTAAATGTTTTTAAACAGATTTCAATTTCCCTAGTGTGAAGAATGATTGAGACTTTATTTGCCAAGTATGGGATGTATTGAAAAATAAGTACTTACAAACGCTACTTCCGTTTTCCCTGCAAGTCAATGTGTCTCTTCAAAGTAACCAGATGCATGCCTCCAACTGAATAGGCAGCTAATGGGTAGTCATCTACCAGTTCCCCATGCTCAATGAGAGCCACCTCTCTCACATGTGACATGTTCAACTCAAAAGCTCTAAAGTGCTCTCTATACCAAGCAGACAGCTTTTTTACCAGAAAATGTATCTTGCCTTGCAAAATAAAGATAAGTGATTGCCCATGGACAACAATCATGCCTTTGCTATAGTTCATACCACAGTATGACACATTTTTTTGCAATGTGGACATCAACTTCATCAGGTAATCTTTGCTTGATAGCAATTGCAATGTCACTTTGCAGCACATCAATTGGTACTTGTCAGTACTCCGGCCCCAAGCTGTTGTTTTTATGTTCTCCCTGTCTGCCATGTGCCGTTGTTTGTTTTCCTTTCGTTTCAGCCCTGCCCCGGTCCCCGCCTGCCCTATTACCTGATCACCTCCACCTGCCAGCCGGCTCACCTGTTGCCCATTATCTCGTCAGCTCTGCCCTATATACTGCCCTGCTTGTTCCTGTCTCGTCGCTAGTTCGTACCTGTTTTGTCCCCGCCATTGTTTCTGCCTGTGAGTTTCCTGTGCTTCCAACCCTGCCTGCCGTCCTGCCCCGATCGCCTGATTGTCTGTCTGCCTGGTTCCTGACTCTGCCTGTTCCTGTTATCGCCCTCTGGATTTGCCCATGGATTGCCTGCCCGGTCTCGACTCTGCCTGTTCTTAGTTTACGACTCTGCCTCGTCCCGTCAATAAAACCCATTCAAGCTAGCGTGGTCCACTCTTGAGTCCCGGTCTGCATCGTTACAGTACTGATGAGACATTTGTTACCACCAAATGAGTTCTCTGGTCAGAAGAGTGCAAATGAGAGGCAATCGTGAGCTGATGTTTTCGGGCAAGTGTGAGTTGTATGTTCTTAAAACAGTTAGTATGGCACACACTCTGCTTAAAAAAGCTATGCTTTGCCTCAAACCTCATTGTCCACTTATGAACAAGAGGTCCAAAAAGGCGAATCATGAGAGGATAATGTTCTAAATAATGATGTTTTGGTAGAAGACGGTTGTTTGGAAAAAGCTCCTGGTGTCTCTGGTGATGTTCACTGATTTTGCATTCAAGATATATGGACTCATCAGAATGGTAAGGGGCTACGACAAGCTCCACTATGTCTTTCAGATCCAAAACAACATGCCAGGCCAGTTCATCCTCTGAAACAGTGGAACCAATAATAAAGGGCAACAATCGGAGCAGAGCCCAATTTTCATGCGCATTTCCCCCAATATTCTTGAGGACGGTTGGTTTTATCTCCCCATTTGTACTCAAAATTTTGGATTAAATTAAATTTCTCCAAGCTGACATATTTTCTGGAGATCAAAACAGCAAAACAATGGGCAAGCTCCACAGGTATCACACCATCAAATAAATCATGTACTACATCTGGGGGACAGCCTGCTGTGACATCAAAATGAGTGTCGAAACACACTCCCGTTTAACACCACAGCACACACTTGCCGTTTCCAGTGCAGATTTTAAATGAGCTTGATGAAGTTCCTGCGTTCTACACTCAAAAACACCAGCGGCCAATGACTGAATTTCAGGTTTCTTTGCTACACAGAATCTACATATATATTCTCCAGAAAAACTTTCTACAAAACCTGCAAGCCCATGGGCTCCTAGGTTGTCAGGTACTACACATTTCACAGTGCCTTTAATAAACATTGAAGTGAGTGATAAACACACCCCGTTGCTCCAAGATTACAAGATCTTTTAGCAGTGGATCCAACACTTTGTCAAACCCAAATGTCCTGAAATCATCACTTTTACAAAGAACTGCTAAATAAATGGATGAGAGAGCCGAATGAGAGCCTGGGGGTAAGTTATCCAGGACCCAATATACACCACAATGCTTATGCTTTTTGCGAGAGGTTCCGAGAGGATTACAAACCTCAAAGTCATCAACATAAAGTGTAATGAAGATTCTTAACTCCTCAACAGCTAGAAAGCCATTTGTTTTATAATGCTTACCATCTCGAAAAGACCTGTACACACTCTGATCACCACACAAGTCCTTTGTGTTTTCATGAGTTATTTGTTCCTCAACCACTCTGTCCAAATATCTGACTGTGACTAAATAATTCCTGCAATAAATGTAATAAAGGGATGTACTGAAATGATCTCCGTTGATCAACAGATAGAAAATACTCAACCCTGAAATTGATCTTGTAGTATTGTTTTCTTTTAAAAGAAGTCCCAAGAGGGCCACACTTTCCCAAAATTTTAGTCACAGGGTTAGACCTTCAATCAAAAGAACTCGCACACCAATATTGCCGATACAGAAGAGTAAATGGCAATTTTAATGCATCAAGAAAAGTGAAAAGAGCGAAACGTTTTTTTGCACTGATGATGGTCTGAATGGGACCGAAAACGTTTTGCTCTTACCCACACTTATACTCTGGAGTAGGGAAGGGGAAAGAAGACGCACCAATATCACCCGGATACCATACGCTGGGTTGATCACCCGTATTACTACGGAGCCTATATATATACACACGGTAACTAGACTGATTGGAGATGCTGCCGTGCGGTGATCCGGAAGTAATTAGGCTACTACGATGCCGGTTAAACCAAATTTAAAAGTACAATGACATGACATTAGCGATAGCCCTGCCATAATCGGCTACTGTTATGTTGCGACCTTTGCCAAATTTGAAAGTAAAACGGTCCCGGTATTGCCATAACATAAACGCGTTGCGCTGGTTGCTTTTTGTTTCACTCTGCATTCTACTGTCTTGTGAGTCAGGCAGGCTGCACGCCTCTTTTTTTTTTTTTTGTCAGGGTGTATGGGAGATACACCCCAGAGTTGCCCATCATTGGATAGATTTTACAACTGAATAAACATTAAATGAAAAAAATGAAATTAAACAAAAAAAATCCAATGTAATCCCTTCAGTAATCTAAATATTTTAAAAATGTAACTGTAATTTGATTACCATCAATTTAAATGGTAAATGTAACGGAATAGTTACTCATATTTCGAATTTTAAATACGTAACGCCGTTACATGTATTCCGTTACTCCCCAACCCTGTTATTAACACACTACAGTTAACGCTGCATTTCAACTAAATTATTAAGACATAAGTGTCTGTAAATATGTTTATAAACACTTACCGTGTAAGGTATAGAGGTGTGCACGAATAGGGAAAAGGGACAGCTTTATTTTGAGATTGAGTTCTGATAGAGAAAAAAGCTAAATGTAAATTAGTTCTACTAAACTGAACACACATACAAAAATCTGCCAGTAATTTTAACCTTGATATATTAATTACCCCATGTAATGGTTTCTATAAATTATCACTGAGAGGAGTACTAATCTGTATTCTTGATATGGAAAACTATGTACTTCTAAAGAACTTTAACTTTCCCAGTCAAAATGCTGCCACTGAAATACATATAGAACATCCATGAGTTCTGAAAAAATGGCTGCCATGTCATAATGAATGCAACTGGCGCTTCAAACTTCAGAGTTTCTGGAACTAGCTAGCAAGCAAGCGGGCATAAAAAGTCATTTTCCGGCAATTCAGACTTCAGAGCTCCTGGGACTAGCTCCCTAGTGAGCAAACGGGCAGAAACAGTCACCGAGTGAATCTACCACCTTTACAGAAAAGAACGACTAACCATGCTGGGCTGGCTTGTTAGCTAAGTTAACTGTAATGATACAATTCTGCGGAGATATCCAAGAAACATTTCAAAACTAATAATAAACTACTAATCACTAATGACTAAATATGGTCAAACAGATATTCGTGTATCCATTACTTACCCGTAATATCAAGGCTGCCGACCAGTAGATAATCTGCTGCATAGCAGTGTGACAAACACGATTGAGGAGGCTGAGTGTGTGCTGCGCGTCATACGAGTACGTTCTTTCCCGCTAATTTTGAGCTCACTGGATCCTGGGGTATGGAGCATGCGCAGTGGCTAGCAATACCTGTGTCATTGATTCAAAGTGACTAATCCACCTTGAATCAATGTATGTTGATCTAGTTCATCAGAATTTTTGTTGTTTGACATTAAACAAACAAGAATGATTCATGTAACAAACATAGACACAAAACATTCATATTATACAAACATTTCTATCTTGGTAATAAAACACATGCCTTTGTTGAGTTTTTTGAGTGTAGGCCCTCTGTCTGAATCCCAATGGACGAGCTCCGATCACCGGCTACTTTTAATTTCACATCTCACATCCCTTCGGAAAGAGAGAGAAGCATGACATCACTGAAGTTAGCAGCCTCCCCGGGTCAGAAACTTAGCTAAGTATGAATTGAAACCATTAGGCCCTCTGTTTGAATCCCAAAGCAGAGGCTTGGCCATTGCAGGCTACTTTTAATTTCACATCTCACGTCCCTCTGACAGGAGAGAGAAGCATGACATTGGTGAAGGTAACAGCCTCCCAGGGTCAGAAACTCGGTGTCAATCGAAACCAATTAGCCCTCTGTTTGAGACCCAAAGCAGGAGCTTGGCGATCGCAGGCTACTTTTAATTTCACATCGCGGGAGCCGCGATATTTAAAAATGACCTCACGGCCCTCCGAAAGGAGAGAGAAGCATGACATCAATGAAATTAGCAGCCTCCCAGGGTCAGAAACTTGGTGTCAATCGAAACCAATAGGTCCAGTGTTTGAGTCCCAAAGCACAAGCTTGGTGATTGCTGGCTACTTTTAATTTCAGATCTCGGGAGCGTCGAGATTTAAAAATGACCTCACGCCTGTCCGAAAGGAGAGAGAAGAATGACATCGCAGAAGGTAACAGCCTCCCAGGGTACATTGCTGGCTACTTTTAATTTCACAATGCCGGAGCCGCGACATGTAAAAATTACCAACGCCCCTCCGGAAGGAGAGAGAATTACGACATCGCTTAAGTTAGAATCGTCCTAGGGTCAGAAACATAGCCTAGGTGTGAATCGAAACCATTAGGCCCTCTGTTTGATTCCCAAAGCACAAGCTTGGTGATCGCTGGCTGCTTTTAATTTCACATCGCGGGAGCCGCGATATTTACAAATGACCTCACACCCCTCCAAAAGGAGAGAGAAGCATGACATGGCTGAAGTTAGCAGCCCCCCATGGTCAAAAACTCGGTGTCAATCGAAACCATCCGGCCCTCTGTTTGAGTCCCAAAGCAGGAGCTCTGCGATCGCCCGCTACATTTAATTTCACTTTGCCGGGGCCGCAATATTTAAAAAGGGACATTCTAAAACGCTCAATGTGAAAAACACTTAACGTGGCTTAATGTACCTAAATGTCGATCAGAGAAGACCAAACTTCTCTCACACATCTCTTGTCATAAATACTTTCACTTATCAAAAAATCAAAACCGAAATCCAAGGAATATGGTCATTATCTCACGGCAAGAGTTTTCCTCTTTTCCTCTCTATTGACACCCATTATAAGGAAAAAGCTTAACGTGGCTTAATGTCCCAAAACAGCAATCAAAGAAGTCCAAATTTGTCTGACATCTCACATGTCATAAACATCATTTCACCATCAAAAAAGCAAAACCAAAATCTGAGGAATATGGTCATTATCTTACGTTAAGCGTTTTCCTCTTTTCCTCTCCACTGAAGCCCATTATATGGAAAAAGCTTAACGTGGCTTAATGTACCTAAACGTCGATCAAAGAAGACCAAATGTGTCGCACACATCTCTTGTCATAAACACTTTCACATATCAAAAAATCAAAACCAAAATCCAAGGAATATGGTCGTTATCTTACGTTTAGCGTTTTCCTCTCCATTGACGCCCATTATAAGGAAAAAGCTTAATGTGGCTTAATGTCCCAAAACAGCGATCAATGATCACCAAATTTGTCTGACATCTCACATGTCATAAACACCATCAAAAAAGCAAAACTCTCCATTGACACCCATTATAAGGAAAATGCTTCGTAGGTTCATTTTCCAAACAGCGATAAACTAACCAAAAAGCAAAACTGAAATCCAGTGAAAGGGGTAACTATCTTACGTGAAGTCTTTCTTCTTCCCCATTATAAGGAAATGACCATCATGAATTTAAAAATTTACACTCAACTTTCGAATCAACAACCTACAGATTAGGCTACATAAAGTGGTTAAAAATGGGCTTACATTTTAGGTACATTCAGCAACGTTAAGCGTTTTTCACGTTAAGCGTTTTAGAATGTCCCTTTAAAAATGACTTCACACCCCTCCAGAAGGAGAGAGAAGCATGAAGTTAGCATTCTCCCAGGTGTAATGATTGGTTGTAGCTGGTAACTTAATACTAGGTTAATCATTCCTTTACCCGACTATGCCATCTTCTGTATAAGGGGCAGGAGAATCCCATTACATGTGCATGATATTATTGCTAAGACTCCCCGCGGAGAACAAAGGGACTCTGAGGCACATATAAGAAAATGACTTATCCTTTTTTACAAAAATAGAAAATCGCTTTGAAGTTAATATCCAGCGCGACCAGCGGCTTGCATACAGTTTCAAAGCTACTCCCTTGCCGGAGTGGTTGAGGGGCCTGCCCCCACCGTGAGAGTCTGCAGAAAGGTGAAAGGCAAATACACCACATGCACATGCAACCAACTTACATTCAAGCAGTTCAGTCACACTTGTGCTCAATCACTTACACTCGCATATCAATACCGTGCTGCACACCAGTGTTCGCACAAAACGACAGAACACCCAACGGTGAGAGGAGACCCACACACCAAGGCAAACCTCGACCCTCCTCACAGGTAGCCGGCTAGCACGGCTAAATATCCCATTTGTTTTCAAGGGGGGAAACGGCAATTAAAGCACGAAAGACACACCAAAAAAGTTTGGTCTTTAAAGAGCCTTAGAAACAGTGGCTGGCACAAATCCAGGTTAAATTGCAGTGCACCAGAACGGAGCTTGTTCGTCTACCCGATGGAGGAAGCACACCGCCTTCGTTTTGTTCTGCCTTGTAGGCTTTGGGGTCCTCCTGCTGTGCTGTGGTTATAAACCTTTTACAGAACAAGCGAGTTCCCTCTCACCCTGTCACTACACCTGGACCAACTTCTGACGTGACCCAGGCAATCAGGAATGTGTTCACCATGCAGACCGACAAACAGCATCTGCCTTCCATACAGGTAAGTGGTATGCTTAAAATTAAATAGCTCGAGGCCACTCCTACCCCACCTGTTCCCAATTAATCAGGCCACTAGGGATCCCCGTTCCCCACACTAGGAAGTGTAAATTGAGAGAGTGCACAGGAGCAAATGAGATCTGCTTTCTGGACTGCTGATTGGCAGAGTCAGAGACCACCTTCAATAGCAGAAGTAACAGTGAGATCTCTTTTTGGGTAAATTAAATTGGGGTTACTTCTGTTTTGCAGCATGCAAAATGCATTGCCTTTTGCGATGCCACTGTGGCCATGAATTGATCACTGTGGCAATAGGGTGATACATATTGAGAATATACAAACTGATACATAAGGAGAGGGGAAAAGGAAAAGAGTGAGAACAGCAGATAAAAACCAAGTAAAAAGAGCAAACGACAAGAATACTTAGAGGGATAGACTCCTGCAGATAGACTCCCTATCACTCAGTGCTGAACAAGCCCAGCATTATTCTCCTTGAAACCCAGTGATCATGTTGGGAGTGGACAGAATGCCCAGCCCTGCCCCAACCGGTTCCCTCCTAGGGATCCACATGCCACAAGGACAAGGCCACGCTCTATTTCACTAGTAAGAAATTATACACATACACACAAATTCATGAGACACCGTTACATTTCCCACCCGAGGCTAATTTCCTACCCCTGGCCTACTAACCACTCCCATCCTCCCCTCTCTGGACCCAGATGAGCAGGTACACAACCCCACACACCACACAATATCCTTCTGCACTTGTGCCCCACTACACACTCCACGATCTGGTGCCTCCGCCACCCGGGCTCGGGGAGAGAGAGGACCACTCCTTCCTCTGCCAGGGGGAATCCCACCACGGGGGAGGCTCCACACATCCATACCATGCAGACACACAGAGCAAAAGCAGAAATATGGGGGGGGGAATGTAGCTCGGCCTGTGCCACCGTGCTAGGCCTCACCTACGTCCCAAGAACAAAAAAAAAAAAACCAAGGCAAGGCCCTCCGCGTCGCTCCCGTGGAAGGGCTCATGGCTCCGGTGGCGACCCCCATCTCCTCACTAGCAGCTTACGCCAGCTCCGCGGGATCACTGAGGGAGACAGATCAGCAGCTGGTCAGCCCTCCCCTTTCCACCCCGGGCCAGGGACTCACGCACACAGTTGCTGGTTTGCAGTGTCACCTCCCTCACAACCAGGGGATCCACCTCTCTGGCATGCACTTTCATGGGGTGGGGGCTCTCCTCAATCCTGGCTGCATCCTGGAACTGTGGTTGTTTCCCTCCTCCCTCAGGGACTCACCGCTTCTCCTGGAGCCACCTAAAATACAAAGACAACCTCTCATCCACACACAAGAGAAATTAAATGAAACAACCAAAATTCACCCTGGGTTGCAACTCCTGGAGCTCAAACCAAACAAAAAACCAAAAACTGAAAAACCACTGTGCCGGCACGTTTAACGAAAAATCAAACGGTAATTCCCCACTCTAAAAACCCCGTGTAATCACCCTCCGTCAGCATCTCTGTCATGCTGCTCCCACTCACCTGCCTAAATAGCCCTGGTATCCCCTTAACCAGATAGGCAGCAGGTGCAGAGCATGCACCAGGCAGCAAACCCCGTCAAAAGACCGATAATTTGATAATTAAATTAGCCCTGCTGCACACCCAAGCCCCCTCACTCTCCCAGGGAGTACAGCACAACCAACTACCACTGTCAGGAGAAAGTCAATCACAATCAAACTCAGACATGATGACTCACAGCATGATGTTTGAAAAATACGAGCAACTGGGCCTTAAACACCATACAAGCAGGTTATAAGAGCAGACTGAATTCATACTCTTTCATGGATTGCAAAGCACTTTACAGTAGCAGGGGCTATCTGATACTGGCCAGCACCAATGTGTTAGAACCCACCTGTCAGGGCACAGGCACGGACTCAAATGCAGACCAGGCATATTCAGGTTCCAGGTGGCTTTATCAGAATCACAGGGCAAGTTTGTGGTGGCAGTACAGGCAGGATCAAAAAACCGGGAAGGCAGTCCGAGGCAGAACAAACAGGGAGTGGGGATCAAAACAAGAACAGGCTGGATCAAAACCAGGTAGGCAGGCAGATCAATCAACCAAGGCAGGATGGCAGGCAGAGGCAAGGTAAGGTAAGGTAAGAAATCAGGCAGTAAATCAGTACAGGCTCAACAACACAGTTAATGTCAGGAGTTTCTCCTGACAGCGGCATTAGATCGCGCTGCACTTCTGGGAGAGCAAGGGGGCTCGGGCGTGTAGCAGGGCTAAATTAAATTGAATAATTGGGTAATGACGGTGTGCGCTGCCTGGTGCGTGCTCCGCACCTGTTGCCTATCTGCTATAAGGGATGTCAGGGCTTTATAGGCAGGTGAGTAGGAGCAGCAGACTGGACGCTGACGGAGGTGATCGCACAGGGTTTTAGTGCGGAGTTAGGTTTTTGGATTTTCTTTTTTTTCCTTTTGAACGTGCCGGCACAGTTGAGTTTAGAGTTTATTTTGGTTAGCTGTTTTTTTTCCTTTTTGTTGGTTTGAGCTCTGGGAGTCGTGACCCGGAGCGGAATTTGAGTTGATTTGGTTAATTTTCTTTTCTTTCCTTTTTTCTTGCTTTGGTGTGCGGGGCCGAGTGGGTGTCTGTGTGTGTGTGTGTGTTTTAGGCGGCTTCGAAAGAGTGGCGACCGAAACGGGCTCAAGCAGCGGGTCCCTGAGGGAGGAAAGAACATCACCTGGTTCCGAACGCAGCCGGGGTCGAAGAGAGCCCCCACCCCGTGGAAGCGCGTGCTGGGAGGTGGATCCCCTAGCTGGAAGGGAGGTGACACCGCGAAATATCAACTGAATGCGTGAGTCACCGGCACGGGGTGGAAAGGGAGGGCTGACCGGCTGCTGAACTGTGTCTCCCTCAGTGTGATCCCGCGGAGCCGGCGAAGTTATTACCGGGAAGAAGACGTGCGTCGCCGCCGGAGCCGCCAGCCCCCGCAGGAGTGGCGCGGGGGTCTTGTCTGGAGTTTATTAATTTTTTTTTTGGGACGTAGGCGAGGCCCAGCATTGTGGCGTGGGCGAGCTACGTCCCCCTTATACTTTCGTTTTGTTTCGTTTGTCTCGTGTGGTGTGCGTGTGCACGTGTGTGCGTGTGAGGAGCCTCCTTCCCAGTCCAGCACTCCCCTGGTATTGAAACAGAGCGGTCCTCCCTCTCCCTATGCCCAGGTGGGCGGGGACGCCAGTTCACAGGGTGTTTGCAGTGAGGCTTAAGGGTGAAGGGTGTGTGAGTGGTGAGTGGGAATTTCCTTTTTTTGTTTGTGTGGTTGGGTAGCGTTCCTGCCTGCTTGTAACTAGGGAGGGGAGGACAGGAGTGGACAGAAGGGCAGGGGGAGGGGCTTAGCTGGGAGTGGGTTGACCAGCGTCTGAATTTTATGGATTTTGTTAATTGTGTTTTTTTAAAAAAATAAATAAAGTGTGCTGATCCTACTCACCTTGTCCTGGCGTTCTTGTGGCGGGTGGATCCCTGGGAGGGCGAACCAACCGGGTATTGTGTCACTCCTGACATTAACACCACAGGCTCAAACCAGAGCAAGCACTGAGACAAACTGGCAACAAGACAGGGACAAGCAGGGTAGATATAGGGCCGGGCTGAATGAGGAGATGGGATGCAGGTGGGCGGGCAGGCAGGCAGGTGGAGGTGATTAGGAAATCAGGTGGGCTGGGACAGGGCGGAGAGCGGGCAGGGCCGGAATGGGAACTGTAAACAAAAGCACATGGACGAAACTGACAGACAGGGAGAACTCCAAAATAATAGCTAGGGGGCCAAAGTACTGACACCACCTAAGGTCAGCAGCTGCTGTATGCTATAACACTAACCACACAGCAGATAGTTGACAAAGAGGAGTTTATTTAGCCAGTTAGACCACATTGAGTCAGGAACTCTAGTTAAGTCTTAATTTATAAAAAATAACAGTCGAGTATGGTAAAAAAAAAAGTCCTCATTAATGCACAGGTTTATTGGTTTTGTATTTAGTTTGGTTAGACGAATGCTGCCTACTGGTCAACCAACAGAACGTCCCACAGAAGCCTTGCTGACTCAGGAGGTCACCCATCTGAATATTGATCAACCCCAGCCTAATGTAGCTTCAGCCATAAGGCAGTAAAAACTACTGCCTTTACTGTTGGTGAAAAGTTACTGTAGGATATTTAGTAAGGAAATCAAATATAGTATGTATCACAACCTCAGTATGTGGCTATGGTCATAATTATATTGCACTCGTTATTTTCTTACTAGCTAGCTCAGATGTTTTAAAGTACAGAGCAAAGCTAATGTTGGATTGTATGAACTCATCACCAAGTCACCTAGCTAGTTCTTTTCAGTCTTCATGCTTTTGTTGTTGGTTTGGTTGCTTGGCCTCTGGCCACTGGGTGGATCTGATGCATTCACTTCCTGTTGTTGCCAAAGCTCAGTAAACACCATGCTCTGCCTCTGTTTAGAATGGCCTTTTGCCCCCAGTCCTAGCATTACATTGCATTACATTACATGACATTATTGTCATTTAGCAGACGTTCTTATCCAGAGTGACTTACACAGGTTACAATTATCCACTTACACAACTGGATATTTACTGAGGAAAAAACTACCTTGCCCAAGGGTACTGGGGCAGTGTCTCAGCGGGGAATTGAACCAGCAACCTTTTGGTAACAAGCCCTGTTCCTTACTACTATGATACACTGCTGTCCCATCTTGGCATTGTGTCTTTCCTCTTCCATGCTTCTCTCTTGGCATCTTACAAGAAACAGCTGCAGAACCATTAGGCCTTTTTAATTAATGCTGCACAGATATGGTGTAGATTCACTGAACTTTGACTCATCTGGGTGGCTCGTGTGCCACGTGTTGAGCCCAACATCACAGTCAACATGCAATAGGGGTTAACTAGTCTGCACAGCATCTCTGCAACATTGATTAATAAACACAAGCCTGTTATGCTGAACGGATATGTTTCTTTTGTTGCTGGCCGTACTGCACTACTTGTCAGCTAGGTGAGTGAAACCTAACATGAACTTGATCTTGATGAAATACTAGCATGCCAGGGGCAGTAGTGTAGCATAGTGGTAAGGGGCAGGACCTGTAACCAAAAGGCTGTTGGTTTGCTTCCTTCCTGCTGGGGCACCGCTACTGTACCCTTGGGCAAGGTACTTGATGCACAGTTGCCTCAGTAAATAACCAGCTGTATAAATGTAATGTATGTAATGTAATGTGATGTAATGTAAGGTAATGTGATGTAAATTGTAGCTCAGAGTCACACAGTTCATTCATTCATCTCCAAGAATGAGGAATGTTGCTTGTATGGACTTGACATGACACACTTTGAAACAAACACACTTTGCCATTGAACATACAATCTCTCATAAGTTCATGTCACTTCTTTAAAGAGCATTTAATTGTAAGGATTGAAGAGATGCTACACAATAAACTCTCTTTCATCAAACCTACATGTAAATACCTTTGATGCAAGAATTCCTTGATTTTCTTCCCTAAATAATTGAACAATTCAGAAAGAAATACCACACAGGGAAGGGATTTATGTTTTGTTTTTTCCTATTTTATAATTTTTTGTCACTTTTTCACTGGCATAGATATCGACTATGCAACCGGTGCAGCACAGCAGAGCCCAGAAGCTGTCAGGGGCCCATGTAGGAAGGCGATTTTTTGCTGCTTTACTATTGTAGACGGGCCCTCTTGCGCACTGACTGTTTCACGCAGTCCTAACCATTCAATGATATCACTAAAATTACTTGTAATTGTGATAGCTATATATACCACCTTCGCAACTTGTGTATAACACTTACGGTTTTGAGTCATAGCCTATTGTTATGTATTTTTATTTGTCCTTATTGAAATGTTTTGTGTGTGTGTGTGTTCGTGCATGTGTGTGCGCATGACGTGTGCTTGTGTTTGGGGTGGGGTGGGGGGTTAATCAAAAATATTTGCACCGGGGCCAATCACAATTATGTTACATTACAGCACTTTTTCATATTAGCACTGCAACAGACACCTTTATTCATGCCTCAGTGGAGACTTTCTCAGTAATTCAGGGCCATGATCACACATGCACATTTGATTTGCAGGGAATAGTCTCTCATCTTCAAACTTTGTGGTGTGCATGAAGAGTAACTACTGTTTGTTTCAAAAAAGAAGTGGAGTGATTTTTCTTTGATGCAAAGGATTGAGGGCCCATGTTGTCGCAGTGGATCGAGGGAGAACATGAGATCTGTGTTTGATGGTGTGAGTAGAAGAAATTGCGCTGGTTCCATTTTACTCAATTTCTTCCCACCATTAAAGCAATAAAATATCAAACAAAATTCTCTTTCAGCTTGTGGTGTGTCAGTCCTCACTTTATTGTGCCCAAAACCAGCAGCCTGAGAGCCAAGACTTTGGTAACATAAAGCAAAGGGCAGGCCATAACTATAGTGTTACAACACAGTTGTAATTGCATTGCTTCTGTGGCCTGTTCCTGACAGCAATGTACAATTTATTGCTAGTTGGCTTTTTTGGCAACACTGACAATATTTACACATTTTGTGATACATCCTGACTACTGTTCCACTCCTAGGAAAACAATTGAACAATTCATTAAAACAATTTGATAGCAGACTGGAATAAAAGACCATAAGGTAACCTTATTTTTCCAGAGACAAATCAACTATTGTAGCTGTGCCCAGCAACCTTCCCTATGGCAACAGAGCATTGATAATACCAGTAAATGGAAGATTAACCCAAGTAACTGTATTAGGAGACCACAGTAGTAAGGAGACCACTATGTGCTCTGTTATTCCCAAGTTTGTATTGTATTCATATCTTGAGTTGAGCTCAAAATGGGTGCAGTTCCTCTTCTAAAATGTGTTTCTGATTTACAGTAAAGCCATGCATCAAAAATGTCTGAAAATCACATCAAGAAGAATATTAAATCATGCTTTAGTTTATGAAACAATTAGTGGATGATTGGATGATTTCTGTGGGGAAATCCAAGATGGGAATTTTGGCAATTATCTTAAAATCATTTTCCTTTCCCCACAATATGGTTATACAGAAAATAATGTAATGAAAGAACATTGAAGTACTCTTTAAAAAGCAATTTGATAATGTCAGGAGTTTTTCCTGATAGTGATAATCGGTTGCGCTGTACTCCCTGGGAGAGTGAGGGGGCTCATGCATGCAGCAGGGTTAATTCAATCATTGAATTATCGGGTTTTTGACGGGATTCGCTGCCTGGTGCGTGCTTCGCACCTGCTGCCCATCTGGCTAAGGGGACGCCAGGACTATTTAGGCAGGTGAGTGGGAGCAGTGCGCCAGAGATGCTGGGAGGCCGAGTGCATAGGTTTTGCTGTGGGAATTTTTCGTTTGGGGTTTTTTTTGGTTAAACGTGCTGGCATGGGGATTTGAGTTAGTCATTTTCGGTTTGGTTTGTTTTTTGTTGTTGTCCTGGGCGAATTTCAGAGCTTATTTTTTTGGTTAATTTTCTTTTTCCTTTGTCTTTTGGTGTGCATGGGTGAGTTTGTCTGCGTGTGTTTTTAGGCGGCTCCAGGAAAAAGCGACAACCAGAAGAGTATGCGGCGAGTCCCTGAGGTAGAGGGGAATCGGCGAACAGTTCCAGGACACAGCCGGGACCGAGAAGAGCCCCCATCCCGCAAAAGTGCGTGCCAGGAAGGTGGATTCCCCGGTTGAGAGGGAAGTGACACCGCGAACTGGCAACTGTGTGCGTGAGTCCTCGGCAGGAGGTGGAGGGGGGAGGGGGCGGACCAGCTGCAGAACTCTTTCCCTCAGAGACCCCGTGGAGCCGGCACAAACTGCTAGCGAGAAGATGATGTGGGTCGCTGCGGAAGCCGCCAGCCATGCACAGGAGTGATACGGAGGGCTTTGTCTTTGATTGTCTATTCTGGGATGTAGGCGAAGCCTGGAACGGTGGCGCAGGCCAAGCTACGTCCCCCCTTATATTTTGTGGTCTGTGGGCCTTGCGTGGTGTGTGTGCGCATGTGTGGAGCCTCCCCCGCAGCGGTAGGACTTCCCCCTGGTGTGAAAGAGCGGTTCTCTCCCTGTGCCTGGGTGGCGGGGGTGCCAGATCACGGAGTGTATTGCAGTAGGGCACATGTGCGGAAGGCTTGTGTGGTGTGTGTGTGGGGGGTTGCGGTTGCGGTTGCGTTCCTGCTTATCTAGGTCCGGGAAAAGGACAGGAGTGGATAGCAGGGTGGGAAGGAGAACTGCGGGTGGGAAAACATTGGCGTCTGTTATGAAATTTTGCGTGTAATTTAAGTGCTTTGTTATCCCACTCACCTTGTCCTGGTGTCCTTGTGGTGGGCAGATCCCTAGAAGAATGAACCGGTTGGGGTGGGGCTGAGCAGTTTGTCCACCCCCAATGATAACACCAAGCCTTCCTAATTAGAATGGGTTGATTTCTTTGGATAAAGTGGATTGAAAATCTGAGGAAAGACAGTTTCCTTTCTTAAGGAGTGTTAGGTTCTACTTTGTGGAATGGACAGTGATGAATGAGAAGACCAGTCTTGCAGAGATGAGGCTTATTCCCCAGGAGCCAAAGTTACACATGCAAACAGCACCCAAACTAAGACTGCCTAGGCTCAGATGAGCACTCGCAGAAAGGCCTAGGTGAGATTAGGCCACACTTCAACAGTTGTTGATTGGGTTTAGACAGAGGCAGTGGACTACAGGCATTGATGTGTTGATGACCCTTTGTTCTAGGACAGTTCCCGTAGACAATTGGTGTAATCTTGTCCCAATATGGTGGTGATGCCTTTCTAGTTCCTGCAGACTATTTGGTGTCATCTACCTTGGTATTGTCACGGGTTAGCAGACCCAGACTGATCTGCCCCAACCACTGTCAGCCCACCACAACACGAGACCAGGTAGATGGCAAAATCAACCTTTATTTTTACAAGCTGGGGTTAAAAAAAAAACCTCATAAAACTCATCTGACAGCACACCCTGGAGTCACCCCCTTTGCCTGCTCTTCCCACTGTAAGGCCCAGTGGAACCGTAGCCCCTCCCCCCAAAGGATAGCACACCCCACAGATAAGTGTACATACCAAATCCACAGCACACAGTGGTCCCCTCACACTTGGGCAGAAAGCAAGCACTGCAAAATTCCCCCACAAGCTGCAGTTGGCGCCTCCCTCTGGCCGGGGTGAGCCAGTCCCGTAACGGAGCTGACCAGGTGGGGGTTGCAGGCTGCCACCGGGAGCGCTCACACATTCACACGCACATACACTTTAACAGAACAGGTGTCGCTGCTGATCACCTTCCTTCCAAGCAGCAACGCAAAAAAAAAAATCCAACAAAAGAAAGAATCCCCAAAAACACCCTCGTGTCCCATAAGTCCTTTGCTGTCCGGACGCCAGGCTACACGTAGTCGTGCTGCTGGGTGGAATTGCCTCGTGCAGGACGAAGAAAAACACTTTCCTTACGGCAAGCAAGGCGGACGCTCCTGCTATTTACGCCAATCGACCAGCCGGGCAGCAGCTTGTCCGCGGCGGGTCTGCGTTCAGCAATCTTCCTCTTCCCCGACTCTCTGCTCCGGTGACGCTCCACTCTGCTGAAGTCTTGCACGAACACAAACACGCAAAAAAAAAAAAAACCAAACCAAAAAAACCCAAAAACAAATGCAAAAAAAAAAAAAACTCAAAGCAACTTAATAAACGCCAAGACAAAGCGCTTCCCCACGTGCTCCTGCTGCTTTCTCCAGGTGGCAGTCCCCCTTTCCACCCCGACTTGCTGCCTTTGAAGAGGCAGCAAAGCTCCCCTACATGACCCGCTCACAGGTGCCCGGCATCACTCGCTCTTTATCCTATTATTGAATAAACACTGCCACGCCCACACGCAACTCCCCGGGCTGCCCAAACCACCGCCCGACAGTATGGTAATGGAACTTTACCCTGTAGTGACACTTTGCCCTGGGAGAGTTCCTGTGGATCATAGGGTAAATACAATGTAGATCCTAACAGGAGCAAGATCCACAAATGACTGTCACTGAATAGATTGCACTTTATAATATTTTTTAACAACTGAGGGTAAGGTGTGAAGTGAAGAATTTTATAACTGTTACATCCTAGGACGTATTCGTGTGTGTCTCTCTCTCCTCCTCTTGCTCCCCATCCAGGTTACGGCGCGATTGTTGAATCACGGTGATTGACTGGAAGACGGGCGGGGAGATTGGAAAAACGGCATCTGGGCAGGACCGGGAGCTTTTTTTCCTGCTGCGGGGTCGTAACATGTAAATGACCAATAGCTTCTCAGGTTTTAATCAAAATAGGGAATGTCTGGGTATTACTGCTGGTTAAGTTGCCAGCATATGGGGGGGTTCTCCCATTGCACGCCTGCAGTTACATGCATTTCAGTTATGTGTATTCTCCCCAACGCGCTCCCATCACGCCCACAGCGCTTAACTTCATAATGAAGGCGGGCTCATGAAAGAGGCGTGATTTATTTAAAATAGAAGTACACTTAGTCACAACCTCATTTATTTTGGCTGTCGGGAAAATGTGGAACATGGACTTTTGCATTTACTGTGTGAATGACATTGAAATCCATTCAAACCATAAACAAGACTCTGATTTTGAAAATAAATGCAAAGGGAGAACCATATCACGAATCGCCTCAAAGGAGGGCATTTGTTCCTATATATGACATAAACCCAAAAATGAAGTAAATATACCAAATGACCCATGTGCTGGACCTATGTATAGATATGTTTGACGTGTGGAGATTCATTAACCCTTTCGCACGTAACTTCTGCTACGTAGCCCACCTGATGGGCTAAGTTACATGGTTTATGTTTTCATTAGCGTTATTAAGCTTCTCATAGTTTTCAGTTAGCGATTTAACATTTTAAAACATAGCAAAATTCTCTTTCATCAAAGCTAAAATTAACTAGAATTTTTCATATCTAGTTTTCTAATCGCACCGGTTTGAGCATACGCGCTAAACGGCTAATCACACCAGTGTGACCGTACGCGCGAAAGGGTTCATAACAACGCTATTGAGGAAAAGAATAGAATAGAATAGAATAGAATAGGCTTTATTGTCATTGCACGGTGAGGTGCAACGAAATTGTGGGTGGTCTGCAACAGCAGTGCACTGTATGACATTTACATTTACACAAAACAAATAAGGCACATGACATTAAGTATAAAAATACAATAACTTACAATTACAAATAAGTTACAAACAAGTACAAAATTAAAAAGAAAACACACATTGTAAATATAAGGAAGAAAACTTGTGCAAAATAAATATGACCTTTTAAATAAACTACGTAAAGTGCACAGTGGAATTGCACAGTTGTATTGAGGTAGATGGCAGCGAGGGCGGGGGTGGTGGTGTCAGTGTTTGTTGGCAGTCCGTATGGCCCAGGGGAGGAAACTGTTGGTTAGTCTGGTGGTGTGAGACTTGATTGACCTGAAGCGCCGGCCATGGGGCAACAGGTCAAACAGGTGATAGGCGGGATGTGAGGGTCTCCTGTGATGGCCTTAATTTTGCTGAGGCAACGGGATCTGGATATGTCGTCCAGGGAGGGCAGAGGGCAGCCGATTATTTTTGGGCGGTGTTAATAACCCTCTGCACAGTCTTCCTGTCCTCAGCTGTGGAGCCTGCATACCACACCCCAGAGAGTATGTTAATATGCTCTCCACAGAGGAGCGATAGAAGGCCAGCAGCAGATTCTTGTCCAGGTTGTTCTTCCTGAGGACACGCAGGAAGTGCAGTCGCTGCTGAGCCTTCTTCACTAAGGCCTTGGTGTTGGGTGTCAGGAGAGGTCCGCAGAGATGTGGGTGCCCAGAAACCTGAAGGTGGTGACGATTTCCACACGTTCTCCGTTGATGAGGAGAGGGGCGTGGTCTTGTCTGTTTCTCCTGAAATCCATAATAAGTTCCTTTGTCTTAAGGACGTTCAGTGACAGGTTGTTTTCTGAGCACCACACAGACAGTTTCCCTATCTCAGCCCTGTATGCCGTCTCATCCCCATCGGAGATGAGCCCGACCACGGTGGTGTCGTCCGCGAACTTGATGATGGCGTTGTTTGGGTAGGACGGAGTGCAGTCATAAGTGCATAAGTGCATAAAAGGTGCAACAAAATGCATGTTCCAATGTCCACACTTGAACTCATGCTGAGAAGCCTATTATTATAAATTCATTAGTAATCATTTAAATTAGGCCTACGTTAAATGCTCATGAAACATCACAGCTTCTGTGAGGTCTGTGTTCTAAACGTTATTGTTCATTGCACTCAACCTAACCTAAAAGTTTATTCTCAGTAATTTAAATCGATCTAACTAAATTTAGCTCAGTTTTGTAATTTGAATTTTGTAGCACAAGAAAGCTATAAAACATTTAAGAGAACACTTTGGGATTAGTTGCTACTTCATTATTCAAATTGCCATCCTTGTTAATCTCTCATGTTGTAGCTTTTCGTAGGCCTACGCAGGGGCAGCGCCAGAGATTTTCTTTTGCTGGTGCTATGGGGTTGCTTGACCTTTCAGTGAGGGTGCTCTGAAATTTAGGGTTTCCCATTAATGTGCCGGTCGCCACAGTTTAATTTCAACTGCAACACCCCCGACACACGTACACACACGCGCACATAAGCAGTACCCGCTCCGCGACAGTTACAATGCCATTCTGTGTTAAACGCAAGGCGAAATAGTCAGCTCATGGGATATAGATGTAAGGTTCACAAGCCAGCCTATGTAAACACACCTCTGAATATAAAATTTCACACAATTATGCCACTGCCAGGGCTTGCACACAAGCAGCAAGCAACAGACACAGGGTTGTGCACATTTCAGCCTCAGATTCTGAGATCACATATTCATGCTGCCAGTTACCAACACCTCGACTAATGAATCAACAGTATTCCGTTCCATAGACCTAATGTTATGTGACCGGCGTGTCTCTGCGTTTTTTTCTGCCTGCCGTTCATTGATGGCTCTGACAACGACTGCTGGTTGACCCGTTTATTCTCGGACGGTCTGTTATGAATGACAAAATACAGCATTTGTTGTCATGGCAGCTCAGGCTGATGTCACGTGCCTAATATACAAGAGCAGGTGAGCAACAGCATAACTACCAATGCTAGCTATATGTTATATGCCAAAAATATACTCATTACATACATATATACATGCTGTTCATAACATACACCATATTCGCGCAACACACGTTATGCAGTATATGCAATGTTAGTAGCCTGTGGAAAAATCAATAACGTAATTTCCATAAAACAGTATACTTTGGTGAAGCAACGTGTTTCTCGATGATAAACGAAAAGGAGTTAGCCGTCAATGCAAGGTTCACAATGGAATCATTGACCGAATTATAATGCGCTGTCAATATCAGTAGCATTTCTTCCCGATAAGCTCCGAATTAAAATATTTCCTTCTGTTTAGTTCGGAACAGTGTACCGGTTAGTCGTCAGCTACTGTAAGGGTTCCGAAAATAACGTTGCATAATAAAGAAATAGCCCCGGCAAATTACTAAGCAAACATTGTAAACCGAAGCTATGGTAAATGCTATCAAACAAATGTCCTACCATGTGGATCTACAGGCTAACAACACTGTATTGAGGTAACTATGCCCAACATTAGCTAGCTACTTTCGCGGTAACATTAGTTTGCTGTATTTCACAAAGTACACGAAAATAAAAGCCAACGAAAAGTACAAAGGCTCTTCGACAGCTATACAATACTGTTACCTTGCAAATTATACTGTTCCGACCATTTATATGAACTTTTTAAACCATAAATGACAAGAGCCGAAATGACAGCGTACCTCTCTCCAGAGAGCATTAGGCAGACTGGAGAGAATCCCGCGCGACGCGCTCTAACGACGTCATCAAAGTGCGAAAGATGATTTTTAGAAAATTAATGAATAAAACAATTTACATTTGTTTTTTAAAACATAATACAATGAAAACAATAGGAAATGGGGGATTTTTTGGGGAATTTTTTGTGAAATTCAAATATTATTTATACACCTGTTACATTATATGAATGACCATCGCATAGAGATGACTATAAGGAGTCAGAATTTGTGCCTCAACCGCCAAATGCATTAAATTCATAATAGGCAACAGAAGAAAAAAATCATGCATTTACCATTAGACATCTTCATAACAAAACAATGCGTCTGTTGTTGTGGTTGAGTGCGAAGGCATCAGTGATTTTGTCGCTGTCCAGGGCCCTTGTTCTCTCAGTGTTTATAGCCAACAGTGCCAGGTTACTGGTTCGAGAGTCCCCACCAGTGTTACCAGATGGGAAATGTTAAAGTATCGTACCAGAGACTTAAAATGATCGTATTTTATGGAAAATTATCGTACGCGAGTCATAACCAAGAGAACAAATTGGCGTAAATGTGTAAGTTCAGAAAACATTGAGATGAACGACTTTTTGACAGCTCATTTAACTTGTAATATTATAACGACAACTGCATTGCACTGGGTAAATATAGTACTGGCCCTTAAGTTACTGCATTCAATGTAAAATACCTAAAATTTCTGATTTGCAAAGAGGATTTGATTAGCTAATGGTTAAGTTAACGAAAATCGTGCTCGTGAGTCACGTTCATCACAACAAGCATGATTGGCTGGAAAGACTTCACGTGAGAAGAGATGCGTAAACACAGACGTAGGATCCATATTTTACTATCCTGATCGTGTCGGGAAATGAATTAAAATGTGAGAGTAGTTGTAATCAGTCTAGGCTAAGTGTCACAAAATGATCAAATTATCGTACATTATGGGACTTTTGGCATTATTGATCGTACATCGTACAGAGGGCAAAATAATCGTACAAATACGATAATTATCGTACATCTGGCAACGCTGGTCCCCACTGCTGTTCCTAAAGTAATTTTTCAAACGACGCAGACAAGAGAAACTGCGCTCACAGCTTCCTGATGTGACGGGAAGTGTCAGAGATATGCATATCAGTTTGTACAAGTCTATAAATGCATCTTTGTACGGCCTCATGAGGGACAGGAACTCCACACGTGGACGTTTATGAAGTAAAAACCGATCCATTATGATATCGGTAATGCTTCGCTAATGCTAAGTTACAAAAAATTGCGCTTTGATTAACAGGACGTGAAAGTAAGGTCAAAAGTTCTATGCGTGCTGCGCCCATCGGCTGAATCAGATCACCTGTGTTGGCTTTGTTTTTCAGTCTAAAAATAATCTGTTTGTTTTATTAATGTATTTATTTTTTCGAATTATACATTATAGTATTCACACATTAAAAATTTAAAATTCTAAATAAAACACAAATTTTTGGGGTGCTATGGGGTGCTATGGCATCTTAGGGGTAGCTACAGCACCCCCAAGCCCCCCCTGGCGCCGCCCATGGGCCTACGGCCGACTTAAAAGGCAATACGGTGCTTCGCCATGTTGTGGCGCTTGACTTACTACACCGCTCAGAAGCGCGTTGCTGAAAAGCGCGTAAGTCAAGGGCAGAATACGCGTAAATGGTGTTTACATAAGAAACGCCGAGATTTTGGGGTTGCTCCACCCGAAGTGCGTAACTGCCTTCATGGCATGCAAATCATAGAAAAAAAAAAATATTTACGCGCAAGGGAGAATGCGCCCCATAGTGCACATGAGCATTTCATGCTTATTTGAATGCCTTTATTCAATCAACATAAGATTCAAATTGCTTCCTCTCTTAGGCAGAAAAATGGAAGGCACATAATGTTTGAGTATGAAAAAATATTCAATATCATGGTTAAATGAAAGGGGCACATTTTTAAAAAATTACATTTTGTCATTTAGTAGATGCTCTTATCCAGACAGACTATATCTAATAAAGTGGCACAAAATGTTGCTCAGACAGGAGACCAGTAACTACATATGAACATGCACTGGGTCCAAACATAGTGCTGAGATTGTAAGTGTGTGCACCTAGGTCAACATGTAAGCAAAGCACAACATAATATACAGATACGACAGAGGGACTATACCATTGCAATGCTAACACATACCCTGAAGTAAAGCTCCACATAAATATTTGCACAAAACCCTGAAGTACATTTCCACATATATACAGTCAGGTTCAGAATTATTGGCATCTTTAATAAAAAAATGAAGAAACCAGGCCGTATATAATAACACAGATATTAATCTATATGTTATGTTTAAACATACGTAAAAACTGCATACTGTCAATATATTTTCATGTTGCATTGTTTTTTTTAAGTAATGTAACCCATAGGAAAATTTTGCTGAATAACTATTAACAATTATTAAAATAAATCCTAAATAAAATGTTTAGTATAATTAAATGCTGTTCCTATAGGCTACCTGCCAGTATTCACGCTTGTGTTAGGTATCATTTTCCTATTGGTTCAAACTGCAGTAGTCCCGCCTTTATGTCAATCTTAATTTTCAATGCGATGATAGTTTTTTTCCCCCGCGGTTGCTCGTGAATGAAGCGGTCGTGTTGATCTGACAGAGAACAAACTAAGTTAAAAGTTAATAAAAACCGTCTATTTTAAGTTAAAAACACAAAAATATCAAACAACCTTTGGAGGAGCAGTTTATCTTTGCCATTACTCCGTTTATTCTTGCGAATCTCGGTGAGTTTCTTTTATTAAAGCTCCGTTGGTATTCCTTTAAAATACTATAATTCTTGGTGTTCTGACCTTTTCTATTAGTAGTTGCCTTACTGCCATCCACTGGTCATTCTGGTATTGCACATAAAGTCAAGTTGTGTTTAGCCGCGAATTTGTTCTTTTGTTTTTTCAAAGCTGTGCGAGGTAGTTACGGTATTTTTCAATCGTTCGGAACCTCGGGATAGATATATCTGTGAGTATAAAAACTTACTGGCTCTACAACGTTATTAACTGTATAAAGAAACCTGTGATAGGCAAGTTAAGTTGCATGTTATACGGAGAAATTTCTTGAGTTAGCATCGATGTCGCTAGCCAGCTGAGCTAGTTTATCCGAGCTAGTTTATCTGTTCAGCTTATTTACTGTTACATAAAACTTACGTTAATACAGACATACCCACGAATATTTACCTGCACGAATGCTGTTTGAAGTGAAAAGAAAAACTGCATAATAGAGGAGGATGTTTAGATTCGTTTATTGTTCAGAAGCACTTTTCATATTTGGAAAGGTCTACAAAGAAAACATGTTCGTAATGGGAAACGCTATGCAAACTGCAATGCTGTATTTTGTTTGTGTTATTTTTTAGTTTTACGAAGAGAAAATTCAGTAAACTCAATCAACACTGGAAGACAGTCTACTGAAGTTTTCATTTGTGTGCTATCTGTCTAGCCTTGCTCAGTACGCAATAGCGAGTGAAAGTGTGTAGTTCATTTTCAGTGTATTAATACAATTTAATGTTGTAGTTTTTGATTGATACGTCCATTGCTTGGTGATATTTCTTAGCGCAAGCAGCCTGTGTTAGTCACATTATGTTGCGAGCACAAAGTGTTCGCGTGAACCAAGCATGCAATAGTTTTCAAGTGAATTGCCCAGTACACATATTGTAATCACTCCTTGCACGTGTTAGCATTTTTTTATTCCCACGGAAATTGCTGTGTGTAGGTGGGTTTCAATGTGTAATGTTTCATACATGTTTAAAGTGTTAGCTGCTTTGAATATCTATTTTCTTTGTAGTTAGGAATTGTAACTGTACAGTTAAACTTTGAGTCTTACAGCAAGCTATACTGGATAACGTTTAAATGATAAGAGTACAGGTTTAAACAGACAGTTTAAGTTTCATTTTATTGAAATGTACAATGAATTTGGAATTGTATATATCAGTCCTGTTTTATTATTCAGGCTGGGTTTTTTTTTTTGTACCTGTGCGATACCTTGGATCTCTCCCGGACGCGGGAGATGGCGAGCCGTCCAGTTGAACTCATTGATCTTCACGTAGGAGGATTTTTTCTGTATTGAGGAGACCAGCAAATTGTGTGGTAGGACTGACATAACCACACAGGACATTGTAGGTTTATTTCTTTGGACTGACACAATTCACATGGGACGATTTTCTTATTTTATTTTGAGGGTGCATCCATTCAATTGTAAAAGGGAAACAGTGGAAGTGATGATTGGTGCTGCATGTTGATGCTGTATATTGCTGTTGTTCATTTTGAAAAATGCCGGCTATTTAATACAGTTGCTCTATTCTGCATACACCTCTGTGTCCTGTTCTGCGTAATTGGTGTCCAGCTAGCCTTTTATTTAGTTCTTCCCTAGCGTGTACGTACTCACCATGTGGGTTACAGTAATCTTTTTTTTCTGAAAACCACAGCTGTCAAAATTCTCAGTTTAAAGGAACTATATTGTGTCAATGCATCACTTCCTGTTTCACTAGTTTATAAATATGAGATACAAGCATGCAAAATCCCTTTGTCATCCATCACCATGGGAAAAGCCAAAAAACAGTCAATTCAAAAGAGACAGATTGTAATTGACTATCACAAGTCTGGCAATAACTACACAGAAAACATAAACAGTTAACCATACCACTTAGCTCTGTAAGGGCAATAATAAAAAAAATTCAAAGTATATGGAATGGTTGCAAACTTGCCAGGAAGAGGGCACAAGTGCACATTGCCCCCACAGATGGTGAGGAAGATGGTGAAAGAGGCAATAAAGACCCCAAGGATCACAGTTAAAGAATTACTGAGCTTGGTTGCATCTTGGGGTGACCATGTCTCAAAAACAGCCATGAGACACCACCTCCATATCAACAAGCTCTTTGGAAGTGTTGCACAAAGAAAGCCTTCAAGATCAATGATCTTGAAAAGTTCTGCATGGAGGAATGGAATCACATTATGAACCAGTGCACACCAAAGTGTTTGATGAAGCTGGACAATGGCATTTCTGTCCTCAGCGTCACTGATGCTGGCCTCTTACCTTAAGCCTTTTGACATTCATGGCATATTGGGCCAGTCATACTTTTCGACTGACTGTACCCATGTTTGCAAAACAATTTAAGCATGACCACTTGTAATACAAATATTAAATTGCTTGGTATATTGCCACACATAATCTCCTCAAATTCAGATGCTGAGCACAGTCTAAAAACAACAGCCAAATTTAGCATCTGCAAACTGTTAATTGAAAGAGCCCGGTACAGTCTGAATTTTTATAAAATGAACTTTTCATAACAAGATACCCCAGCTATAATAAATTTCTCTAATGAAATCCCTCAACATGCAATTCTGGACTTTCAGTAAAAATTTAAAATGCAATTAATGTTTGTTTTATCTTTTCACTGTTCATATCATACTGATAATGTTCCAAATGGTAATGATGATTTTGACACTAATTAAAATATGTTTAGCTATTTAAAGGGAGTGCTAAAAAAATCCCAGTGGACTAGGGTGTGAAATAATCCTTTTTTTTTTCCATACACAAAACAGAAAGAACTGCCTGCTACTTGTTAGCAGATTCATTGCTAGCGGATTGAATTTCTAGCAGTCCTTATTTCATTACTCTTTGACCCAAACAGAAAAAATGCTGCAGTGGCCTTTGCAGGAATCATTATAGAGGCACAGACCAAGAGGCTGAATTCTGTGAAAGCAGGCTGTGTCAGGCACAGAGAGATGAAGTATCTTAATATTGGAAATCATGGGAATCTATGATATGCATGCATATTACCACATTACCACATCATAAAAGCAATCTGCTCTTGGTTCCATCCAAGTCTGTGATAGCTCATCTCCATCACATGGACACAGGTGTCCATTACCACACTGTTCACCACACCTGTCCTACCATTTCTCCACCCTCTGCCTGGAAGGTTCATCATGCATTTTAGCTGACAAGAGAGTTGTAACTTGTGTTCCTGAAGTTTTTGAATGCTGTGTGTATTCAACTTTTAGGATTTTAGACTAGATTAGCTATCACTATTTTACCCTGAAAATGGCCAGTCACATAGTAAATCAGGACCTATGTCATCTAACTTTGTTTTGAAACTACTTCTATAGGGATCAAAGAGAAAAATGAACTGCAAATAAAAAATAACTAAACAGACAAGTCATTAAATATGTACATCAATAGCTTTTCTGCAGCTCATTTTTATGTGTTTTAATATTTGGAAAGCTTCCTTCATGGTGTGATATGTGGGCAAGGTTGCTGGGGTGTCTGAACTATGCTGATTCCAGTGGAGTTAATGCTAGTAACTTTTTACAGTTGGTTTGTCAGTCTGTTAATGCAATTTTTTTGTCATAAAACATGACATTCAAATTACTGAAGCAAATAAATTGGATATTTTTGTCAAGATGTCATCAGTACATTCATTTGCTGCTGCAAGACCACATGACTCACAATGTGTGAGGAGTGAATTACAGTTGTAAACAGTTACAGTTCTACAATTCCAAGCTAAGACATAATTCAACCTTAAAGTTCAAGTACAGCAAGCAGGGTTTTGAAGAACCGTTTATTGATATAACTTTCCTGTGTGGCCCCAAAAACACTGTTAAAAAGTTTGAATGGAAAGCCTGGTATCCTTTCAGGTATAATAAAGAACACGCATGGCATGTTAGTGGTGTTGTTTTCTTTGCTGTTGTTGTGTCTTCACTGAGTCTGGACATGAAGCAAATACTGCAGTCATAGATATTGAGTAGGATATGCATGGTTGAGGCAGATTAAGGAGACTAAATTAAAATGAGCCTTTTACTTTTGAAAGACATGAGCAAAGTGCCTCTGGCATCCCTCTAGCACTTCCTAGTAAGAAGAAAAATGGTTTGAGACCAAAAAGAAAAAAAAACAGTCAGCTGTTTGCTTATACACACAGTTAGGGAAGAAATGCAATTTTCAAATGTCTATTTAGCCTAAATTCAATTGACATTTTCAGATAGCTAGTGTACATGTGCACTGTATTTGGTATGTAATTTAAATGCCCACAGGCTAAGTAGTCATCTAAAAGGAATCTTTTCTTCAAAGTATTTTGTATACTAATCTGTACAATAATACAGTACAATACCTTTCTTTTTATACTCTCCCCCTCATGCAACCCTTTTTCTGGATTTTTACAGTTGCACAATAAGTTTATCTCACCACAACAACTTCTGCAGTCATGCAGGAGCACTGGAGTCCAATCCAACAATATACTAGTACACAACCAATGGCTGTTTTTCAAACTAGAAGAGTGTTTTGCTGTGCTTTCTCAGTTATTGTGAGGGGATGATGACGTAGACTGGATCAGGCTGGGCCATAGGGCTCAGCTGGCACTGGAGACAACCGCCTTACTTTCTTGTACTGTAGTTCAGCATAGACATAGTGGCATGATTGCCCTGTCCATATTATCATTATTAAATGAATTAGCTTGTACCAAGGTGTCAAGGTGTTTCCTAAATATATATAATTCCAGACAGGTGGATAGCTAGCACTATGCAGAGAACCAAAGGCATTTTTTGATTGACAGACCTCGCTGTGGGCTCATGAATACATACAAAGGAACGTGTTGGACCACACTGAATGTAGTTCAACAACAGTCTTCCCCGACTGTGTTTCTGCATCTGGCGAGCTGTTTCCTTGTTGAGAATGACAGGAGCTATGGAGGACAAAAAATGACATTAGCATAAATAAATAAATACATAAATGCAGAAATAAATAAATGAAAAATAAATACATTTTGGTAATGAAAAATGCTATTTCTGTATTTTTACATTTATTTATTTATATATTTCTGTATGTCTACATTTATTTCTGTATTTCTGCTTCCGTGTGTTAATTGAGTGGGTGGTCCTAACATCAGTCTGAAGCAGGATTGGTCAGCTGGGTGAACCAGACAGAAGCAAACCTTCCTATCAAATCTACATTACACAAGCTGGTTAGCTAGTCTTGGTATGAACTCCATGCAATGGTGACGAAACTGAAGGTAGTCATTGGATTGGATAGTCAGTGCATTGTTCTCAAAATTGTTCACAAATGATCTTAAGTCATTGGCCATGGCTCGTACAACACTTTCCATCAATAACACAGGGCTACATTAAAACTAACTGTCGACAGCTCAGTTTAGCTAAGCGGCTAGTAGCGAGCTAAAGGCAAACCTCCCGTATAGAGGTTCAAAATGGGAAAGAGCTCTTGTGCGATTGACTGTATAGATAGATTCAACAAGAAATCTGAGCTATCTTTTCACAGACTGCCGAAAGCTAAAGAAAAGAGGAGCAAATGGATCGCTGCAATTCGCAGAAACAACTGGAATCCAGGCACCGAACAGTATAGCTTACAGTTTTCCAAATAAAAGTTGTAATACAATAAAAAAAATTGTACAAACCTGTCCACATTGTGGTGGAAGTTTTATGTTTTTTTGAGTTAAAGTTTTACAATAAGAGGAGCTAAGGAAAAAAGCATAAAAGAAAGATGCATTTGGGGTTTTTTTCAGACTGATTTGGGGATTGGTCTGATGACACTGCTGCTCCGCGGACCAGCCCGGTTTACTGTATGTGATTTGCGCACATATACAATAAACCAATTACATCAGACTCTTGAGAAGTATATCGTTATTTATTGGGCACTGGAATTTACTTTCTGAAATTATTATAAAACAGTATATATTGGTTACGCAACTTGGTGAATTATTGTACAAGTGTGGAGGGAGCCCCCCGTCTATTCGGCCCAGACTGGAAGGGTTTTTTCCTACCACAACATACAACCAGAATATCCATTGGTGTCCCGTCACTTTAATTTTGTCAACAAATCCCACCTTGAAGTACGACCAAGCGTCAAGGCTTTTGCGGATATTCTAAAACGCTTAAAGTGAAAAGGCTTAACGTGGCTTAATGTTCCAAAATAGCGTCCAATGATCACCAAATTTGTCTGACATCTCACATGTCATAAACACCATCTCCTATCAAAAAAAGCAAAACTAAAATCCAAGGAATATGGTAGTTAGGCCTACATTACGTCAAGCGCTGTCCTCTCAGTTTTGCTTTTTTGTTAGTTGATCGGCGATCGCTGTTTGGAAAATTAAGATACGAAGCGTTTTCCTTATAATAGGTGTCAATGGAGAGGAAAACGCTTAACATGAGATAACCATATACTCCTAGGATTTCGGTTTTTTTGACAGGAGGAACTGTTTCTGACAAGAGATGTCCGAGAGAAATTTGGTGATCATTGATCACAGTTTTGGAACATTAAGCCATGTTAAGCATTTTAGAATATCCCGGCTTTTGTATGCCTTCAGGTTTTGCTTTTTGTAGGCCCTATTTCCCTGGCGTCAAAATCAGGTAGACTATATATAAATGTCCGAAAACCCGATTCCTGGCCACATGTCAATGTCCATGGACCACTGGTTCTTTGGTAAGTTGTAAGGATCACTGTCGAGTCCAACTGCCTTTAATTTAAGCAAATAAACATTTGTTTTACTCCCAGTTTCGCACTTTCCCCGACTAAAGGCAGCCATGTTGCAGGATGTTTTCCCAGTCAGTCCGACTGAGGGGGCGTATTCCAGTCAAGTCAAGGCAGTAGCAGTAGATCCAATCGCACCGCTATAACCAATCCAGCTTTAGACTGATGTTAGGACCACCCACTCAACATACGGACACAGAAATACAGAAATAAATAAATGTAGAAAAACAGAAATAAATAAATAAATGTAGAAATGCATATATAAATAAATGTAAAAATGCATAAACAAATAAATGTAAAAATACAGAAACAGCCTTTTTCATTACCAAAATGTATTTATTTTTCATTTATTCTGCATTTATTTATTTATGCTTATGTCATTTTTTGTCCTCCATAAGGAGCTACTTAATTCCATACTGCGGCAAGAAATGCAAATGCAAAGGGGTGTATGACACCAAGGATGAAAAGGTATTGTTGAGAGATGTATAGACATGCTATTAAACAAAGGTGGCTAGTAAACAAATCAGCTATAATTAGATCACAGGGAAAGATGCAATTTGGTAGTTTTACATACTCTCAGTCCAAATACGCCTCATTGTCTTTTCACTATTGAGCCTGCACACAAACCACACTGTTGTCACAATGGACTTGTCAATATCACAGGCCAGCTGGTAGTACTGTGCACTAGGTGAAGAATGGTGTGCATTATGAAGAGGCCTCAAAGACTCATGCTGTGGATGTACCAGATCTGGTGTCACTGGCTTGTTATCACATACTGTAGGTTGTGATAACAACCAATCTATTGCTGACTACCTCACTTTTGTGTAATTACATTCAGTTAATCATCCAGTTCCATTCAGACACAATTATCTCTTGAGAGCCTGAAAAAGAGCAGAGCATTCAGCTGACACTACACTGCAGTGCAGCTTTGATTGAAGTCCTACTTAAACAGTAGAATCTCTGTAGGCATGCAACAGTGTAGCATTTCAAAGGGTGACATTCAATATTGCATATGTTCGACTTCCTGTTTTCAAGAGTACACCTCTGTCAGGGTTTGCGGGGAAAGAACCCAGGCTCAGACAATGCAGGCGGTACGAAAAGGCAATTTTTAAATGACAACTCCAAAAATCACAAGCAAAATCGAAGTCAGAAAAACAGTCCGAGTCAGTAACCAAAAATGCAACGATTCATTTCAATTCAACAATTCAATTCAATTTTATTTTTATAGCACTTTTTACAACACAAATTGTCACAAAGCAGCTTTATGTTGTTACCAGGCCTGAGACCCCAGGAGAGTAAGCCTAAGGCAACAGTGGCAAGGAAAAACTCCCTAATTAACAAGAAGAAACCTTGAGCAGAACCCGGCTCAGAGGGGGAGCCCATCTGCTTCTGGCCATCACTGGGCAGATAGAATTACAGAGAATACTTAAAGTTGTATAATGTACTTAAGACATTTGAATTAGATAGACAGTAGTAATTAACAACAGAGTAATTATAAAATATAAACCTAGAATGTCCAATTCTTGGCACACAGTTGGCTTGATAGGCAGGGCAGCGAGGTAGCTGAACTGGAAATCGGGATGTGGTGCTTGAGCTACAGCCAGAGCCTGGAGCAGGGACAGGAAACAAATAGAAAACAGTGATTAGTGGATGTTAATTGCAGGAATGAAAAATATTAGGCATAAAGGCAAGGGGGAGCAGAGGAGGGAAGATGCATGTGTGTAATAAGGAAAAATCCTGGCAGATAAGCACTATGGCAGCATACCTAAGGGACGAGAGGCAAGGGGCCAGCACAATCATGAGGGCGACCCTAAGGCAGTCAACACCAGACCTCAGCCGGATTATGTGAACACAGGTTAACCAGGCCATGATGTAGTGACAGCAATGACCACTTAGTCCACCAGAGACTCTACGATCAACGCCAGCACCGTGCTGTGTCCCTCAACTAAAAGATTTGAAATAGAGGTAAGTTTTTAGCTGAGAGAGAGAGTCTGCTCCCCGAACCTTGGTGGGTAAATTGTTCCGCAAAAGAGGGGCTCGATACGAAAAAGCTCTACTGCCTATAGTACTTTTACCCACTCTTGAAACAATGAGAAGTCTCGCACTTTGGGAACGTAGAGTTCATTTTGGAGAATATGGGTGAAGACAGTCCTTAAGATAGGGAGGGGAAAGCGCATTTAAAGCTTTAAATGTAGGGAGAAGTATTTTGAAATCAATGCGGTATTTCATAGGTAGCCAATTTATTTTCACCACCTGTGATAGTAAGATTGTCAGTGGTGAATAACCGGCTATCACACCAGCCGTCAGCAGCGCCTTCTCTGTTCGCATGCAAAACCAAAGAGAGTGCGGCACACTCACTGTGTGAGTGTGGCGCGAAAGATTAGCTTACAATTGCTACATGCTACATCGTATAATGGAAAAATAACTCCATTGAGTGCAACTCTCACTACAAAGAAAGAAAGAAAAAAAAACAAAATACATTAGCAAAATAAAAGACAATGCACAATATCATACCTGTGATAGTAAGATTGTCAGTAGTGAATAACCGGCTATCACACCAGCCGTCAGCAGCGCCTATCAGACACCAACATTGAAATTGAGTACTGTACACAGACCATCATACGTTTAGCCGTGCTAACACGAACAACTACGTGACAGCCTCTGCACCATGTGCATCAGCAACCTTTACTAATATTTAATATGTTTGTGCACAAAATGAAAAGAAATTACATGGAGAATTGCAACTCTATTGCTGGAACTAGTTATGTGAACCTGTCATAACGCAATATTAAACAGAAAATACATTTTGCATGGGAATAACGATGAGATAGCAGCAGAGCAGAGGAAAGCATACCTTCTCTGTTTGCATGCACAACCAGAGAACGTAAGAAGACTAACGGCAGAGTGTTAACCCTGCGTGGGCGTGACTATCATAGTAGATTTTATCCATCACCAAAATATTCACTTTCCAACAGTGGTGCTTGAGTTCTACATAAAAGAAGATATGTACCAAGTACTTTTCTTGCATTATAAAATACTAAAGCATACTTAATATAAAAACACTACCCGGAAGTGTTTGTACACTCCGCAAAATGCCTCTGCGTGCGCTATTCCATTTGACAATAAAGGTACCTGTTCATAATTAGTGTAACATCATCACTCTACAACACTTAGATGAATTTATTATGGAGGAGAAGTCACCAAATTCAATGGGTGTGAAAGAGTCTAGGCATATGGCTGGCGTAGTGGACATCTCTACATTATCTGAGGCTGGACAGGCCAGGCTGGAGGCAGAAGTAGAGGGGAGTTTTTGAATTGTGTCATGTGTCTATATGATTTTGCTGTCAAAAAAGTTCATGAAGTCATCACTATTATGAATTTCTGGAATGAAGGGGTTGGCTGATGCAGGGCTCTTAGTCTGGCAACAGAGCTGAACAAATACCTGGGATTGTCCTTATTTTTCTCTGTTAGGGTAGAAAAATATGCAGATCTGGCAGCTGTGAGGGCATGCTTGTAGCTTAGAAGACTATCTTTCCAAGCCAGGGGAAAGACCTGCAATTTGGTGGATCTCCATTTTCTTTCAAGTTTCCGCGCAGTTTGTTTGATAGCACGGGTCTGGTTGTTGTACCAAGGTGCAAGCTTTTTGTCTGGGACTTTCCTCTTTTTAAGGGGTGTGACAGCATCTAGGGTACTACATAGTGTGGACTCAATATTTTCGGTGAGTAGATTTATTTTAGCCGAATTAAGGTTTGAGCAGGTTGAAAGGTTGAAAGTCACAAGGCAATGGTCTGACAGTACGGGATTATGTGGCATAGTTACTACACTGTTAATTTCAGAGCCATAAGTGAGGGCCAGATCCAGCGTACGGTTGCAGCAATGTGTGGGTTTATCCACAAATTGAGAGAATCCAATGGAGTCGATAATGCATATGGATAATGAACATGACCCGTTCAGAACAGCATTCTTGTCCATCATCGAACCCATTGGACTCTATCAAGTTGTGGATAAACCCACACATTACCGTAACCATACTCTAGATTTGGTCCTCACATATGGAGCAGATATCAGCCAGGTAGAAATTATGCCACACAACCCTGTGTTATCAGACCACTATCTCATCTCTTTCAATTTACCGCTAACGTGCTTCACATACTCGGAGCCCAGATCTTCTTCTAGGCGCACGTTCTGTTCCCTTACAGCCAATTCCTTTATCGACGAGCTCCCTACATCATATAACCTGCACAATGAAATCTCCTCCAGTTTATGTTCAAACCTTAGCTTAACTGAAATTAATCTACTCGCAGACAGTATTGACTCTACTCTGCGTAAAACTCTGGATGCCGTTGCTCCCCTCAAAAGGAAGAAAATTACAGACAAAAAGCTTGC
This sequence comes from Megalops atlanticus, assembly GCA_019176425.1. Classification (NCBI taxonomy): domain Eukaryota; kingdom Metazoa; phylum Chordata; class Actinopteri; order Elopiformes; family Megalopidae; genus Megalops; species Megalops atlanticus. Next base: position 59,249 of record CM032888.1, read on the forward strand.
ACCTTGGTATAATGACCATACTCGTGCTCTCAAACAAGCCACGCGAAAACAAGAAAGAAAATGGCGCTCCACCAAATTACAGGTTTTTCTCCTGGCGTGGAAGGACAGTCTCCTAACCTACAAGCATGCCCTCACAGCTAATAGATCCAAATATTTCTCTACCCTTATTGAGAGAAATAAGGACAATCCTCGGTATCTGTTTAGCACTATCGCCAGATTAACTAAGAGTCCCGCATCAGTTAACCCTAACATACCAGCAATTTATAGTAGCAATGACTTCATGAACTTCTTTGATAGCAAAATTATAAAGATAAGAGACAATATACAAAAATTTTCATCGACTTCTGCTTCCTGCCTGGACAGTCCTGTCCCAGATTATGTAGGTATGTCCATTAGGCCCGCCTCCCACCTTCACTCTTTTATACCCATTGAATTTAGCGACTTTTCTTCTCTCATCAATTCATCTAATAACTCTACCAGCAAACTAGACCCCATACCAACCAGCTTCCTAAAACAGCTACTGCCTGCAATTGGCACACTGCTATTAAATCATATCAATGCCTCCCTAATGTCTGGACATGTACCTCAGTCCTTCAAAGTAGCAGTTATCAAGCCTATTCTGAAAAAGCCCAATCTAGATCCCAATGACCTGTCAAACTATAGGCCCATCTCGAACCTTCCATTCCTCTCGAAAATTCTGGAAAAAGCAGTATCAAAGCAACTCTGTGCATTTTTACATTCTAACAATATCTTGGAAGTCTTTCAGTCCGGGTTTAGACCTCATCATAGTACAGAAACCGCTCTCCTGAAGGTGCTCAACGACCTCCTACTCTCCTGTGACGATGGCTGTATCTCCCTTCTCGTGCTACTAGACCTAAGTGCAGCCTTTGATACCATCGATCATCGTATCCTCCTCGACCGCCTCGAAAACTTGGTTGGCATAAGCGGACAGACTCTATCTTGGTTTAGGTCTTATCTTTCAGAACGGAATCAGTTTGTCTCCATTAACAATGAATCTTCGGCTCGTTCCAGAGTAAGATATGGTATACCACAAGGATCTGTGCTTGGGCCTCTGCTCTTCTCGTTATACATGTTGCCCCTTGGCGATATCATCCATAAACATGACATTAGTTTCCACTGTTACGCGGATGATACTCAGTTATACATATCAGTCAAACCCGATGTCCCCCTGAATATATCAAACATGGAGGCCTGCCTAACAGACGTAAAGAATTGGATGGCCCGAAATTTTCTCCTCCTGAACTCAGACAAAACCGAAATATTGGTCATTGGCCAAAACTCAATCAGGAGCAAATTCACTCATTTTACACTGGACCTTGATGGTGTCTCCCTTGCCCCGAGTGCCGCCATCAAAGACCTTGGTGTTGTCATTGATCCTGAGCTGTCTTTTGAAACTCACATAACTAACACCTCTAGGACAGCCTTCTTTCATTTGAGAAATATAGCCAAAATCAGGAAAATTGTATCAACTAAGGACGCTGAAAAATGAATCCATGCCTTTGTAACATCCAGATTAGACTACTGTAATGCCCTCTTGTCAGGATGTGCTAATGTCTCATTAAAACCCCTTCAGCTGGTACAAAATGCAGCTGCTCGAATCTTAACTAAAATTAAACACTTTGAACACATTACCCCAGTTCTAGCTTCTCTCCATTGGCTACCTATTAAATACCGGATCATTTTTAAAATACTGTTACTCACATTTAAGGCTTTGAATGGGCTTGCCCCTCCCTATCTTAAGGACCTTCTTCACCCATATCTTCCGCAGAGAGCCCTTCGTTCCCAAAATGCCGGGCTTCTCATCGTTCCAAGAGTGGGCAAAACCACTATAGGCGGTAGAGCCTTTTCCTATCAAGCCCCTCTCCTGTGGAACAGCTTACCCTCCGAGATTCCGGAAGCAGACTCTCTCTCCAACTTTAAGTCTAGGCTCAAAACATATCTATACAGTAAATCCTTCAGCTGAGGGACATGGCCTGGTGCTGGCGTGGTTCATAGAGTCTCTGGTGGACTAAGTGGTCATTGCTGTCACTTTATCATGGACTCTGTGCCGTGATCTGGTGTTGACTGCCTAGGGTCGCCCATCGCCATCGCCTAGGGTCATGGATATGCCGGTCCCTCGCCTCCCGTCCCCTATATATGCTGCCATAATGTTAGCCTGCCGGGGTTTTTCCTTGTTGCACACTGGCACCTTTCAATGCCCCTCCTCTCCTGCCTCTCTGTTCTACAACCCTGCCATTCTTATCACCCACTAATCACTGTTTTCTGTTTGCTTCCTATCCCTGTTCCGGGGCTCCTGCCTGGAGCTGTAGTCCAAGCTTCTCATCCCGACGTCAAGTCCTGCTACTTCGCTGCCCTGCCCATCAAGCAAGCTGCATTCCAAGAACTGGACAACCTAGAAGACATTTTTATAATCACTCTGCTCTTATTAATTACTATCTTCTAATCTCAAATATCTTAAAGTACACTGTTCAACTTAAAGTTTTGCCTTCTAACTCTGTCTGCCCAGTGCCAGCCAGAAGCAGATGGGCTCCCCCTCTGAGCCGGGTTCTGCTCAAGGTTTCTTCCTATTAGGGAGTTTTCCTTGCCACTGTTGCCTTAGGCTTGCTCACAGGGGGTCTCAGGCCTGGGATCATTGTAAAGCTGCTTTGTGACAACTTGTGTTGTATAAAGCGCTATATAAATAAAAATGAATTGAATTGAATTGAATAATGGACAAAAATGCTGTTCTGAATGGATCATTGTCCATATGAAAGTTGAAATCACCTACTACCACAACCTTTTCTGTGTTGACAACCAGGTTGGATAGAAAGTCTGTAAATTCGGATAAGAAAACAGTATAAGGGCCAGGCGGCCTGTAAACTATTACAAGGGTAAACGCCTGAGATGCAGTCTTGTCAGGATGTGCAAAGCTAAGTACTAGTAATTCAAATGAATTAAAGTTATAGCCAGATTTAAAAGTGGCACAAAGATTAGAGCTCTATACAGCAGCAACACCACCACCTCTACCAGTTGATCAAGGGACCTGGTAGTTACTGTAACTCGGAGGCATTGATTCATTTAAAGCAATAAATTCATTCGGTTTAAGCCAAGTTTCAGTCAGACGTAGGATGTCAAATTTATGGTCAGTAATCAATTCATTCACTAGCATTGCTTTAGGTCTTAATGACCTTATATTTATTAAACCAATCCTAAGGACCATTTGTTTGCAGGTATTAATTTCAGGTTTACCAGATTTAATTTTTATCAAGTTGTCAGGGCAAATGCCTCTAAGGCCCCGTTCACATCTGGTATTAACGTGCGTCTTTGGTGATCCGATCACAAGTGGACAGCGCTAAGTACAGGTGTGAACGCACCAAGATCCGATCTTTCAGACCACATTCGGAGGTGGTCTGGGCCGCATATGGCCACATTCAGCCACATTCTTTTAGCAGGGTGAACGCAAATGCCTCCTGGGCCACACTGAAGGACCGCCTACTCAACTGACGTCCTCTGCATAGCGGAATTACGTACTCATTCGCGTGCCAACAGCGTTCACACCGGTGTGATTAGCTGTTTAGCGCGTAAGCCAAAACCGGTGCGATTAGAACAGGAGATTGGAAAAATTCTAGCTTTGAGGTAACAGCGATTTAATGTTAAAAATGAAGCAAATGCTTACTGAAAACTATGAGAAGCTTAATAACGCTAATGAACCATGTGCGCTACATAGCATGAAAAATAAGTTGTGCGAAAGGGTTTTAAAGTGCGACAACAGGCAACAACAACTGGAGTTCGCAAACTATTTCAAATGCTTCCAAGCCCCAAAGGTGTAATGCAATATATTATACGGAAAAAATTGCAGCCTATTATGAATAATACCTGAAGTGTTGTAGTTCTACAAACAAATGTTAGTAGACTAGCCTATTGTGGGAGTCAAGATTTACGATCGATTTACGATTACGATCATGAATATCAAGGGGACGTTCTCAAACGCTTAACGTGGATTAATGTTCCGAAACTGCGGTCAATAATGAAATTTCTCTTGGACATCTGTTGTCAGAAACACTTCCTCTTGTCAAAAAATCAAAACCGAAATCCTAGGAGTATGGTCGTTATCTCACTACGTTTTCCTCTCCATTGACGTCTATTATAAGGAAAAAGCTTAACGTGGCTTAATGTCCCAAAACAGCGATCAATGATCACCAAATTTGTCTGACATCTCACATGTCATAACACTATCCCCTATCAAAAAGCATCCATACTCATAGGATTTCGGTTTTGATTTTTTGACAGGTGGAAGAGTTTATGACAAGAGATATCCCAGAGAAATTTGGTGATCATTGATCGCTGTTTTGGAACATTAAGCCATGTTAAGCCATTTCACGTTAAGCGTTTTAGAATGTCCCTTCTTCCATAACAAGCGCGCTTCGGTTTTAGAAAAGTAATTCATAGAAGTATTCACAACACTAGCAGACCAGCAAACACCCTTTGAAATTAAACTACATTATGAAACATTTTCATTGCAGTGAACATAAGAAGCTTTGGAAACATAACATCTTGCTTAGCCTATTTAATTCAACCATACTGGCAAGGTGCCAGACAAATACGGTAAAGTTCAAAATGGTCTGATCTAGCGTTTCTGCTCTTTTCAACGATAGAATTTAACAAAAGATCAGCTGCAGCTGAGTTAAGGGTATTTAATTTCAGTGATGAACGGAATCTAGCTTGCTAGTCAACTAGGTTTTCATTTACAGATACAATACACATTATTTCATAGTGACAGTCATAACAAGATTCATTCAAACAGACCTTTAAATGATGCGTACACTTACATTTGGAAACGGACATGATGTACGTGTGTATTTGCATATAAAGCGGGGAAGTGAGATCCGATCACAAGTGGTCACTTATGGGGACGCATTTTAATGACAGATGTCAACAGCCGTATTTAGAGCTGTCCACTTGTGATCGGATCACCCAAGAAGTTAATACCAGGCGTGAACAGGGACTAATAGATTTCTTTAAACCAGGGGTCTCCAACACTACCGGTAGCTCGCTGCATGTTTTTGAGTAGCTTGCCAAAGGGTTCAAAGATTATGTACAAAAAACCCGACAACAAATAAATGCACCCTGGAAACCTCTTCCAATTTCAATCCAATCAAATACACAGATGTCCCACCCCCCCTCCAACACAAAATCATATCAGCTGTCAATCAAATAAGTTAGGCTACTGCCAAGTTTGCCAACACGTCGTCACGTCAGTTACCCTGTAGGCTAGCCACTGAGGTAGCTACTGAACTAAAGCAAGGAGTTTGGTGGTGTTAGCAAGCCAGTTTAGCTTAAAAAATAACCAGATTTATGATGAACAAAGAAAGTGGGCAGGCCAACAAACATACTATTTCCATGAGGAATGGGAGGTTTTGTTTTTTTTCACGAATATGAAGGATAAGTGTGTGTGCCTCATCTGCGGTACCAGCGTTTCAGTCGGTAAAAGATGCAACGTTCAGCGCCACTTCAGGGACATTCTAAAACTCTTGACATGAAGTCTTAACGTGGCTTAATGTTCCAAAACAGCGATCAATGATCACCAAATTTCTCTCGGACATGTCGTATCATAAACACTTTCACCTGTCAAAAATCAAAACCGAAATCCTATGAGTATGGACTTTATCTTACATTCAGCGTTTTCCTCTCCACTGACGCCCATTATAAGGAAAAGGCTTAACGTGGCTTAATGTTCCGAAATAGCGTCCAATGATCACCAAATTTGTCTGACATCTCATGTCATAAACACATAGTAATGTTTTGTATGACTCTGATGTGAATTTAAGATGTTTTGATATATTATGGTAGTGTGTGAGAGCGCTGTCACTACGGTTGAGTATGCGCTCTGACTGCCCTACTAACTAGCCTGGTTCTCTGGCGTCGCGGTCAAAGCTGCAGTTTGGTATCCTAAAGACCCGCGTTCGAGGCCAGGTGGGGTGACTGTTCTCGCACTTCGCTACAGTGAGCATAATACATTGAAATTTGAAGCATATGGATACAGAACACACATTTGACATGTTGTTGATGTGAATTTAAGATGCTTTTGATCCAAACTGTGAGCTTTGGATATTGACATTTGATACTGCTGTAAAAAGTACAGGACCGAAGATCGGGGGACAGACACCATCTCTATGGAACTAAATTTAAGTGGTGGTTCAAGGGAAGAAGCAGAGATCTGTTTAAGACAGAAAGTCTGTTGCCTGGCCTTGGCCCTGATGAGTCAAGGTTTTGAGATGTTTAGGCTATAGGCCAAATTTCTAGAGATAAGAGCTTTTTAAAAGACCAGGCCTCCGCCAAAAAGTGTGCCAATTGTCTATGAAGCCTATGTTATTGGAAGGGCAGCACTCAGACAGCCAATGATTTAGTGACTTTAATCTGCTGTGGATCTCGTCACCGTGCCGCATAGAGATGGGACCAGAAAAAGTTACTGACTCTGACATATGTTTTGCGAGCTTACACACCAATTTAATTGTTAACTTAGTTATTTCTGATTGTTTCATACGGACATCGTCAGCGCCGACATGAATAATAATTTTAGAGAATTTACTTTTACTTTTACCTTTAGCCTTTCAAATGTGCGTCAATGTCTGATACTCTGGGCCTGGGAATGCAATTAACTATGGTCGTTGGAGTCTCTACATTCACGTTTCTCAAAATAGAATCACCAATTATCAGGACTGTTTTAACAGGTTTCTCAGCAGGTGTGTTACTGAGGGGGGAGAACCTGTTTGAGACGTGAACCCCGGGGGTTGGTGGTGCACCAGAGGCTTACGTTTTCATCCATTTTCCCGAACTGTAACCCACTCGCCTTGCTGCGAAGGCTCTGCCGGGACTGAGCTAGGGAAAGGCTATCTGATGCATCCGGTACCGAAAAAGACTCAAACTCCTCGCTAGCTTTGATCTTGTATAAGGTGCGGATGCATGCCTCTAACTCTGCTATCGTCTCTGTCAACCTAGCATTTAGCTCACATATTGCACAGGTGAAGTTAGCGCTACTGGCAGAGAAGGAGTAACTATACATATTACACACAATGCAGAGGAGACAGCGAGAGGGGGGAGAGTTGAGAATAGGCAGAAACAGAGCAGGCTTACTAACACACAGCTAAGATACTGAGACAATCTGGAAAAGAACAAAAAACAGCAGGGTATATGTAGGCAGTCACATGATGAGGGGACAAGACACAGGTGTGTGGAACAGGCTTCAGGTGATGGGCGTGGCCGAGTAACAGGAGGGCGGGAGACAGGCAGGACAAGGAAACACAAGGACCTGTAAACAAAAACAAAAGACACACCCACACAGACAGACAGGGAAAAACACACAGAACAGGAGGACCTCAGACGGAGGTCCTGACAACCTTATCATCAGTCTTGACATTTTACGTAAATTCTCTCAATGACAATCAAATAGAGGACATTGATAATGCATGTTGCCAACAAGTTACAATAAATAAATACACAAAAAGAAATTTTGGAAATCTGCTGAACAAAAAAGGAAAAAAAAGTATTTTGTACAGAATCTGGGGAACAGGAGATACAAAAACAAAATTAGATATTAAATAAATTTTTGGTTTTTTTTTTATTACATTGCTTTTCTGGCATTACTACATACATGATCTTAGTCTTCATAATATATGTCATAAAGTCATACTAGTCAACCCCAAACCACACTGCCAGAGCAGCACTGGATTGGCTTCAAATGAAGAAAATTGATGTCCCTGAGTGGCCCAGTCAAATTCCTGACCTTAACACCATCGAACATCTGCGGAAAGGCCTCAAAATTACTGTCCACTGCTCCCTAACTAACCCAGTACAGCCTGAGCAATTTTGCAAGGAGGCTGGGGGTTGAATACTTTTTCAAGGCACAAATTATATTGTTTTTCCCTCAATATCTAAATGGATCATTAACATAAAACCCATCTTGAGCTGTAATTTGAAAAGTTTTAATGTCTATGTTTTAAGATTTAAGTGTTTTAGGATATTGTTAAACCTTTATGATTAAGCATTATGTTTTAACAACTAAGCCAACAGAGACATGTCTGACCTTGTGGTTGTTTTTTATTTTGCCATTTCACTTAGCTTGAAAACCACCACTCTTCACAAATAAGGAATGTGTAGGTGGTGCTGGTGGTGAGGAGGTGGTGCAAAAATCTAATTAATAATTACAACAGCAACAAATGACTTAAGTTCTGCTAGAGAAAAACAAGGTCATGTTTCCCTGAGGGAGACAAAGATGACTGCTGGTACCACAGTCCCCCCTTGGGGAACAGCAGGTATCTTCTCATGACATGTCTCTGGTCTGAGAGAAGAAGGAGGATTCAGGTTACATGGGCCTAAGCACAGAGATCAAAACAGCCCAGATTAGCCCTAAATGCACATTTAAATGGTGTTGACTAGTCTGGATTTTAAGGGCAACTTTCAGGTTCCTCTTTATCTGCAAACAGCTGTAAATGGGACCTGGAATTCCCTTACCTGCAGCAGGCACCTTAAGTTTATCCATTACCCTCTACCATTATTAAAGCAATAGATCATACATTCACTGCAGAATGATTTGGGTAAACCATATTATGCATTGTAGTTATTATGATTTGAATTCCCAGGGAGGTGTACTAGGTTGTGCTTGATATCTCAGTCATGCCTGTGAGTGTCTGATACACTGGCAGATTGCTAGGAAAGACCCTGCTGACAGAAAGCAAAAATGAATTGCCATTCTTCCAAAGTGCTGTGAACAGCAGAGTGAAATCAGTCAAAGGTTTGCTGTGGTGAGGGTCAGAGACATCATATCTTGTAATCCCAGGGTGGAAGGGTCAGACACTTCTTTCAATGCTTTGTAATAAACCACAGCCTGGGCTATCAGCTCAAAATATTACTGTAGTCTAAAACACTATTAATGAAAACGACATAAGCTTGGGTGTGGACACAGGCTCAATTTTCTTTTTTATTTTATAAAAAAGCCTTTAATGTACTTAACTGCTAAACATTGTGTTTATAGCATTTGCCATTACAGTTAAAACTGCACTCCACTCTGCAACTGCAAGTGATTCAATGATGTCACTGTCCTCTGAACTGAAATTAAGAATAAATTCACTGTGTCATGATAATCATTTAATCTTTGTTTGGCAATTCAAAGGTGACATTGGAGATATTGATTTTCAAAATAAGTTCAGTGTTCAGCATTAATATTTTTTCTAATTTCAGAGCCTGAGTAGCTTGTACAGATGAATTGAGTGAAGGAAGACTGGCAGGGGCTGTCGGGAGAGTACCATGCCTTTTATGGTTCTTTGCCCTGGTCTGGGTTTTTATGATTTCTTTCCCTACTCAGGACCAGACCAAGGGCAGGTAAGATAAGTCAACCAGTGGCATCTCTGGCATAGAAATTCTGGTGGAGCAACAATTAGCTTGTCAAGCCTATCAGCAGGGACAGACTGGGACTAAAAAATAGCCCTGGACTTTGTCCCAAATAGGCCCACCACAACCAGCACGTGTACACACAGCCCCTAGCAGGGTTGTCATGATACTATCTCACAATACTATACCAATCAAGGTATCACATTCACAATAGCAAGTAACATCAGAATACCACTGATGATGATTGGAGACTGTGTTTATTATTGTAAGCATTCATATAATCTGTATTTCATATAATGATGTATTTCTTGACCAGGCTGGAGGCAATTGTATTTAACCACACTGTCACATCTGACAGTGCTTTGTAGTGAGTGCAATGAGATTACCTCAACATATAAAGGCTGTATAATAATAATAATATAATAATAATAATAATAATAATGAAACAGATCTATAGCAAGAGTATTACAGAGGCTATAGATCTACAATGCAAGTTGAATAATCTCTGAGAGATGAAGAACACACTGTAAAGGAACACGGGAACCGGAAAATACATACCATATTGTATCAAACAGAACTATATTGACAGTATTACAGAGGCTGTAGGTATATGAATACATATTTGAATACTCACAAATATGTGGCCAATTTAATGTAGGGGGAGTCGCAGCTTCTTCAATAGGTCACTTTTCTCTGTAACTCTGTCTATGACAATGTCACTGTCAAGGAACATGAGGATGTCTTTCTCTGTGGCCATAGGCATGAATGCTTCCAGGTGTTCCTGTGAATTTGTGCTGCTTACTTGACTCTTGATGTATCTGAGGACAGAGAAACTTCTCTCACAAGCTACCTGTGTCACAGGGAGAGTGAGAAGAAACTTGTATCCTAAGCAAAGGATGTGATAGGCATCTGTCAAGAGGTTGTATCGTGTAAGAAGTTGATAGCAACACGCTAGTCATTCTTTACAGGACTTGCAGGTGTTGTTTTGAATTTCTGCCTCTTCTTCCCCACTATCTGAGTCATCCCCTACTGTTCTGACTCTGTACTCTTCAAGTACCGATTGTTTAAGCCGTGGCCACTGGGCTGCCAGGCACTTTAACTCACACTGCAAATTAGCAGGAGTTGCCCTGTTGTCAAACCTGAGCAAGCGTTTGCTCAGTTCTTGGAATGCAGAATCAGGCAAACCTGATGAAGAAACTTCAGGAAAGTTTCTTTGATCAAGGAGAGCCAAGTCTGCATAGAGGGAACCATAGGTTAAAAAGTGTCTGTGGATGCTGTCCGTGACTGTGTCCATGATCTGGTTATGGACCTTTACTTCATAGGCACTGTTTGCATCTGTAAAGCTCTCATCACTTGCTATTTCACCATCCATCATCTTCATTTTTCTTTTCCTTTTTTCTGGAAGTGTTTCCTCCAATTCAAGCTCACAGTCCTCTTGAGACATGAGTTTTGCATTTGCCCACTGAACAAAAGTATCAGCAGCTATCTTAACTGACTCAAAATCTCTTATGTTTTTTAGAGTATCTTGAGTGGTCATAACCATTCAGTGAGCAGATAAGATGTCTATTCCCTGTGTCTGCAGGTATTTTGAGAGTGGTGTTGTGACTTCAAAAATCCTAAGGAAAAGCTGGGCAGTCAACACTGTCTCATACCTCATTAAAGCCTCCAAGAACCCTCTTGCCTTGAAACGCACTGCCGTTTTAAAGTTTTCCTGACCTTCAAGAATTTTCAGTGTCCTGAGAACATCAATGTAGATGTAGAGGGGTGTGCTAGTACACAACATTCTTGCCTCACACACACAACACATACAGATAATAACACAAGGAAGACTCATACACAATAGTTCATTAAATTCATTTTATTGGGTTTATTTACTAAAATTTCCATTTGATAAAACCACATTAAAAAGGTGTCCAAGACAGAAGACTGTGATAATTTTGCTATTCGTTATTATTTTCATTATGATCCGTGATCTCACTGTAATCCATTGGCACAGTGTGTCGACATGAAGATCCAGGCCCGTAGAGGGCGCACCGAGAGTGGTGGGATAGGGAAATGGATGGTGGCTTGCTGCGAGAGAAGGCCAACCAGTGCTGTGCAAGTTCACACCTCAGAAGAGCTAGCTCAAAGTTCAGTTCACACAGATTAAAATGAACAGGTTCACGTTCATTGTTCACACTTCTGAATTTTGAACAAGTTCACAGTCCCAGTTCATTTCTTCCATTTTTTAAATGAGCTGCTCCAGGGACTATTTTATGTGTACGAATACATGCGCAGTGTTTATTACGCGGGACATTGGCAGTTGGTTGAGTGTTGTCGAGCTGTCCATCTGATGAGTTGCACTAATGAAAACGTCTCAAGTATGGAATAACGCCGTCCATGTTTATTCATCAAGCAGTAACTTTAACACACCCAAGGATTCCGAATCTCGCGCAAACCTGAACGAGCTCAAATTCACGTTCTTTAGTTGCAAACAGATACGTTCAAGTGCACCGTTCACCGAAAAAATGAGCATGTTCAATGAACGCGCTCTTTTAACGCGTTCATGCACAACGCTGAAGCCAACGCCACGAATTTGACTGTCTCGTTTAATCCCATCACAGGTCTGTTAAAATACATATTTTTGTTAAAATAAGTTGTTGGTTTAAACATCAATGATGTATTGAGGAGGTATATTCGATTTGTGTTGAGAAAAGAACAATGTGGCAAGCTTTAAAACCGAGTTCTTGTAAAGTTCATAATGGCGCTAAAACTAGCCGCCAGGGCAGGGAGATTAGCTTCGGCCATTGAGTTTACATGATTTAGAGGGAATTCACTTGTATATCGCTGTAAAGAAGACAATTGAGATGCATATCTAACGATGTGTAAATAGTTTAAATGGTAGAAGTTGTAACAGATAATGAGACTTGGTTATGTCAAGATGATATTGATATGCATGATGATAAAGATTACTAAAAATGTCGCAATGAAGTGAAGGCATTAATCTTATGCCTAAAAAAGCTATGTTTAACAGTATGAGAAGTAACTACACTGAAAATGGTCTTATTGCAGTTTAATTGATTTAAAAGTAAGCACATTGGAGATGGATTTATTTTGTATTGTTTAATTGATTTGGTACAATCTATTTCATTGGTTTTGATAAATTCTATGCTTTATATTAGTCATGTTATTTGTATCTGAGACTGATAGCAAATGTATTGTTTCACCTCATTATTCTTTTCAAACTGTATCAGTGTGAAGAGTCACATTGTGTCGTTATGGGAATGAGTTACAGTGTTACAGGGTTTCTGCGGGGTATTAAAAAGCATTAAAAGTCATTAAATGGATTTTGCAAAAATTAAGGCCTTAAATGGCATTAAAAAGCATTAAATTTGATTCCAACACGCATTAAAATTTTTAGATAGTTTTGAAGAAAAAAAAAATATTACCAATTTTCTTTGAATATATATATATAATTAATAACTTATCTTTGCTGTCGAAAAATATTGTCGCTGTCGCATATCTCCATATTTCGTCATTTTATTTTTTTCATAAATCAATGCTATTGGTCACCCTTTACATCTGTCTGTGGGTTTTACAAATAGTTAACCAATGAAAAGTATTAAAAACAGCTTGTGACTAAATCTCAAACTCCATTGGATCCTCAAACTGTCGGCAAAACCTCATAGCTCCACCTCACCTCCATCTTGAATGAAGTGCCGCACACAGCGGAGCTGAAGGTAAACAGTGACAAGGTGATTTCGTCTGACTTCGTCTGAGGCAAATAGCTCAATAAAATGTTTTCAAATTAGCCCTAGGTTGCAGACTCAGTTAAAACTATGCAGTGTATCTATTTATCAAATTTAGCTCTGATGTTAACATTGTTATTATAGCAGTGTGCAAAATACCCGGTGGCAATCAGGGGTTCCCCCCTACCCATACCTGCCAACATTTAGGTTTCAAAATACGGGAGATTTTTTCAGTGGGGGGGATTGTGGATAGTAAATAAGTAAATAAATAATTGTATGTAGTGTGTGGATTGTGTATGTAGATTGTGTTTCATAGACAATGTGGCAAATTGGGTAACGTCAGACAAACATACAAAACTTATGGATCCATGTATGACGATCATTCATAATAAAGTTTGCCATGCAAATTACGGGAGTTTCCGGGAGAAACAACAAATACTCTGTGGGATACTCTATGACTTAGGCACTAAGCACATTTTTTTTTTCAAATTGCTAACGGAAATAAATGAAACAGGAGATTTTGGCCAAATGTATTCAACGACAGGAAATACTGAGCGCACACATAGCTACAATAAACTTTGTAACCTGTAAGTTGATGATAATGTAATGCGATGCACTTACTGCCTCAGATGAGGCTGTTCTAATCAATGACGGACAAAACGCGTATCTCAACAATCGGTCAAAAACATTGTAACTCCATTTGAGCTTGATTTTGGTAAAATATTATTAATATAATGACACATGCAAGTATCTGACCATATATAAAGACACAACACCAACTTTGATGTCACGGTGTTCAATTATTTTAAAAACGCAGGGTTTTTTTTAATCCTGAAAAGTAACAGTTTTGGACATACAAGGTTTCTGCCCAACAGCGACGATATGTACATTAGTGTGATAGTGTGATTGCCCAAACACCGGATGTTTGACAGTGGCGGGCTAGCACCTGGTGGAGTAAAACGTGAGAGCAGAGATAAAAATTTCGTGAAGGAGGAAACAATGGGTAAATGCAAATTCCAGCAAAAGTGGCTGGAAGACAAAGAATTTAAAACATGGTTGCAGTCTGTTAGTGGTCAGCATGGAGAAGGATTTTGCAGTATTTGTAAAAAAGTATTCAAACTAGGTACAATGGGTGTCAACGCTGTTAAATCTCATATGCAATCCGATCCACAGGTCAGCTGTAAAAGGCAGACAGCAATTAACTATGTCTAGTTATTTTGCCTTGACTGAGAAAGTAACACCTGCTACCACCACTACAAACACCACAACTGCTGCTGTAGTGACCACTACCGCTACCGAAGGAAAATCGAGCGACCTTCAAGCAGCTTTTGGTTCTAGTGCGACGCTGCAGGCGGAGGTGCTCTGGTGTCTGAATACTGCCATGCAGCACCACTTGTATTCATCTAATGAAGGCATTTCTGACTTGTTCGTGGCAATGTTTCCTGATTCGCAAATAGCTAAATCTTTCACCTGTGGAAAGGACAAAACCAGCTACATTATAAAATTTGGACTTGCCCCATACTTCAAAAACAAACGGACTTCTGCAGTTAACAATGCTGGACCTTTTGTGCTTATGTTCGATGAGAGTTTAAACCAGTCCACCAGAAATAAACAACTAGTCCATGTCCGATTTTGGGAAGCTGGCTGTGTCCAGTCCCATTATCTCGGATCACAGTTCATGGGACATTCAAAGGCTGAGGATCTGCTGCACCATTTCAAAGTAAGTATATTTGTACTTTTGGTTCATGGAATTGTATTTGGATGAATTAAGGATGAAGATACAGGTTTTATATAGAAGGATTACAGTTCTCTTTGTATTCATTACTTCATATCGTATTCCATGTTTTTAATGCAAATCTACAATACATAATCAAAATACAAAATGTTTGTCATTACTCAGTGAGTCTTATTGTAGGGCTGCACAATATTGGGAAAACATGCGATATGTGATATTGTTGAGTGTTGCGTTTTGAGTGTTGAGTTTTGATGTCAAATCATTGAAATAAAATATTTATTTCTACACTTAGGAATGTGTGCGCCCATTAGACCTGAAGCATCTCCTTTCCATTAGTATGGATGGCCCAAATGTGAGCTTGTAGTTCCTCAATAATCTCCAGGAAGAACATGCTGAACTATGTGGAGGTCGGCAGCTAATTTCTGTTGCAAGCTGTGGACTGCACACTCTACACAATTCACTCAAGACACACTCCACTTGGAATATTGAGAAACTGTTGAGAGCAATGCACTTCATTTTTCACAATGTACATGCAAGAAGAGAAGATTATACAAAACTCACTGGCTCATCTTTTTCCATTCCCATTCTGTGGACACAGATGGACGGAAAATCTGCCTGTTGCAGAGAGAGCCATTGAGGTATGGCCCAAGCTTAAAGACTATGTGGAGGCAGTCCATACAAAAGAGTTACCAAATCCTGGAACCTCTTCTTTTGATACCATTGAAGCAGCAAATGAAGATCCCCTGATCCTAGCCAAACTTCAGTTTTTCATGGCCATATCCAGAACCTTTTGTCCATTCTTAAAGTAATACCAGACTGATGAGCCAGTCCTGCCATTTCTGTGCAGAGACTTGACAGAATTGATCATGGTAATAATCTAATTTTTGCTTCATTTAAATGACTAATTTTTATTTTGAGCTTTATGGTCTTTTGAAGAGGGTATACTACATTGAATAACTGTGTAATACCCATGTAGTATGGAATAGCAAAGCTGGTTAACAGGATGTTAAGTAACAAGACATTTGCTTCTCATTTTATAGAGTCTGGTGAGACGTTTCATCAAAAGGGAGCTACTCCAAGACATCACTCCCTTTAAACTGACCAAACTAGATGTTGATGACCAGAAGAACTGGGTCAGTGCAGGCCACACTGACATTGGCTTGGGAGCTGAGTCTGTGCTTAAGGTAATGCATTATTCCTGTTTTATAGGTATACATAAAAAATTAAGACTACACTGCATTCATTCCTTATATATTACGAACATGTGTTCAATCCCTCCTTGCTAGGCTCTTCAGAGAAAATCAAGTAACAGAATAGGTGAACTCACTGCCCTTGAATTTAGAAGGGACTGCATAAGGTGCCTCTCCAGAATGGTTAAGAAAATGCAAGAAAAGAGCCCTTTGAAATACCCCACTGTCAGGGAGATTGCATGCTTGGACCCTACCATCATGAGAAGAGACCCAGAATGGTGCAAGGGAAAGATGAAGTCACTAGTTCAGAGATTTCTACAGGATGAGCAATTGACAGGAGGGCTTTCAGCTGGTAGGAATGTTGTAGGGATAACTTCAAAATAAAGGTTATGCACAGGTTATACTGTATTCTCAGTATATACTTTCATCTTAAGAACAGTTTTGCTTTTTTCATTTTGAGGAGGAGTTTAAGTTTTTTGTAATTAAAAAGGGTATGATATGGTCTTAAATGGTATATAATCAGAAGATGTTACATATTTTGTATTATTTTTGTGCATTATATTTTGTGTAATAGTCTTCATCAAACTGAAATTATACAAACAAGTTTACAAACATTGCATACCAATGTGACCAGTAAATGACCACCCATTTAAATTGATGTGATTTAATGAGTAATTTTTGTATTTGTTCATTGCAGGTGATGCTGTTGTGCAACAATTTGACAGCTTTCTCTCTCTGCATGTCAGGGCTTGGGCAAGGACTCAGTCGCAGACCAACAAATGCTGGCAGAATAATTACAAGTCCGACAGGCAGGAATCGTATCCGCAAAAAACCAGGCAGAGTCAAAAACCAGAAAGGCAGTCCGAGGGACAAAATCCAGGAACGGGTAACGGAGCAGGCAGGGTCAGACACCGGGCAGGCAGAGGTACAGGCAAACAGGGCAGAAACGGCAGGCAAAAACAGGTCGAAAAAACAGGCAGGTCGAAAACGGGAAAAGCAGCGAATACAAAGCACAAAACAAAAGGCGGGGACGAAACAGGCTTAATGCAACTGTGACGAACTGGCAACAGAACAGGGATATGCAGGGCAGATATAGGGCAGGCCTGACAACGGGGATGGGAAACAGGTGCGCAGGCAGGCAGGTGAAGGCAATGAGGGAAACAGGCGGACGGAGACCGGGTGGGGAGTGGGGCAGGGCTAGAACACAAGAAAAACAAAAGCACATGGACAGAAAAAACAAAAACACAACGGCTAGCGGGCGGGAGTACTGACAGTACCCCCCACGGACGCCCCCAGGCGTCACAGCGGGCGAACCAGGGTGCCGGCGGTGGAAGTCCCGAATTAAGGCAGGATCCAGGATGTCCCTAGCAGGGACCCAGCACCTCTCTTCGGGAGCATAGCGCTCCCAATCCACCAGGTACTGGAGTCCGCGTCCCTGGCGCCGAACCTTAAGCAGACGGCGCACGGTGTAAGCCTCCGCTCCGTCGATCAGGCGGGGCGGCGGAGGAACCCGGGAGCAGGGCAGAGAGGGCTACGGACAACAGGCTTGACCTTGGAAACATGGAAGGTGGGATGTGCGCGGTGGAGGGAGAGCGGGAGCTTGAGCCGAACCGCCATGGGACCGATCACCTTGGTAATGGGAAAGGGTCCAATGAAGCGGGGAGCTAGCTTGCGGGAGTCCACCCTAAGGGAAGGTCCCGGGTGAGAGCCACACTCGCTGACCCAGGCGATAGCGAGGGGCTTTGGAGCGGTGGCGGTCAGCAAACCGATTAGTCCGAGCAGCGCTGCGAAGCAGTGTGAGTCGTGCGCGTCTCCGAGTACGGCAGCAGCGTCGGACAAACGCTGCTACCGATGGGACGCTGACCTCCTCCTCCTGGGCCGGGAACAGGGGAGGCTGGTAGCCCACACAGCACTGGAAAGGGGACAGGGCTGTGGATGCAGAGGGCAGGGAGTTTATGGCGTACTCCACCCGGGGTAGGTGCTGGCTCCACGCCGCGGGCTCCTGGGATGTCAGGCAGCGCAACACCGTCTCCAGTTGCTGATTTGCTCGCTCGGTCTGGCCGTTGGACTGGGGGTGAAAACCGGAGGACAGACTGACAGTGGCGCCCAGTAGCTTGCAAAATGCCTTCCAGAAATGAGAAGTGAACTGGGGACCCCGATCAGACACGACATCGGTGGGCAGACCGTGCAGACGGAACACATGGGTAACGAGTTGCTGAGCAGTCTCCTTGGCGGAGGGCAGTTTGGGCAGAGGAACGAGGTGGACTGCTTTAGAAAAGCGATCGACAATAGTGAGGATGGTGGTGTTACCGTCTGACGGGGGCAGGCCAGTGATGAAGTCCAGGGCGATGTGAGACCAGGGTCGTCTGGGTACAGGCAGGGGTTGAAGCAGACCGGCGGGTGGTTGGGTGGATGTCTTGTTCTGGGCACAGACCGAGCAGGCGGCTCTGAAGCTCTGGATATCCTCTGTCATGGTGGGCCACCAGAAATGCTGCCCGACGAATGCCGCAGTGCGACAGGCACCGGGATGGCAGGTGAGTCTGGAAGAGTGCCCCCACTGCAGGACCTGGGGACGGACAGAACGGGGAAGAAACAGACGGTTAGGAGGACAGGAGCTGGGGCCCAGCTCAGTCCGGAGAGCGGTGCGGACGGTGGTTTCGATGTCCCAGTGCGCCGCCCCGACAATACATCAGGGGGGCAGGATGGTGCTGGGCTCCTGGGTTTCCTCAGCGGGGGCAAACTGACGGTGAAGTCGAATAGGGCGACAAACAGGGACCAGCGGGCTTGTCGAGGGTTCAGGCGCCTTGCCGACCTGACGTGCTCCAGGTTCTTGTGATCTGTCCACACCAGAAACGGCAGACTCACCCCTCCAGCCAATGCCTCCACTCCTCCAGCGCCAGCTTGATGGCTAACAGCTCACGGTCGCCGATGTCGTAGTTTCGCTCAGTAGGCGAAAGGCGGTGGGAGAAGTAGGCGCAGGGGTGGAGCTTGTTGTCGGCCGCTGAGCGCTGAGACAGGACGGCCCCCACTCCCACGTCTGAAGCATCCACCTCCACCACAAACTGCCGGGCAGGGTCTGGCTGGGTGACGAGGTGAAACGAGCCTTCAGGTCGCGGAATGCTTCTTCGGCTGCCGGAGACCAGGAGAAGGCTTTATTGACAGAGGTCAGAGCAGTGAGGGGAGCCGCTACCATGCTGTAGTTACGGATGAAGTGGCAGTAAAAGTTGGCAAACCCGAGGAAGCGCTGCAGCTCCCGACGAGAGGTGGGGCGTGGCCACTCCTCCACCGCTCTGACTTTCTGCCGGTCCATCTGGATGCTCCCTGCTGTGATGACGAAGCCAAGGAAGGAGATAGTGCTACGGTGGAATTCGCACTTCTCCGCCTTGACATACAGATGGTTCTCCAGCAGGCGCTGGAGAACGCGACGGACATGTTCGGACCGGGAGCGGGAAAAGATGAGGATATCGTCTAAATACACAAACACTGAACGGTTCAACATGTCACGAAGGACGTCATTGACAAGGGCCTGGAACACGGCAGGGGCATTAGTTAAACCGAACGGCATGACCAGATATTCATAGTGCCCGGGTGGAGTGTTGAAGGCCATCTTCCATTCGTCCCCCTCTCGGATCCTGACCAGATGGTAGGCGCTGCGAAGATCCAGCTTAGTGAAAACAGTAGCCCCCTGCAACGGCTCGAAAGCAGTGGACAGAAGGGCTGGGCTGACAACGGGGATGGGAAACAGGTGCGCAGGCAGGCAGGTGAAGGCAATGAGGGAAACAGGCGGACGGAGACCGGGTGGGGAGTGGGGCAGGGCTAGAACACAAGAAAAACAAAAGCACATCGACAGAAAAAACAAAAACACAACGGCTAGCGGGCGGGAGTACTGACAGTACCCCCCCCCCACGGACGCCCCCAGGCGTCACAGCGGGCGAACCAGGGTGCCGGCGGTGGAAGTCCCGAATTAAGGCAGGATCCAGGATGTCCCTAGCAGGGACCCAGCACCTCTCTTCGGGAGCATAGCGCTCCCAATCCACCAGGTACTGGAGTCCGCGTCCCTGGCGCCGAACCTTAAGCAGACGGCGCACGGTGTAAGCCTCCGCTCCGTCGATCAGGCGGGGCGGCGGAGGAACCCGGGGAGCAGGGCAGAGAGGGCTACGGACAACAGGCTTGACCTTGGAAACATGGAAGGTGGGATGTACGCGGTGGAGGGAGAGCGGGAGCTTGAGCCGAACCGCCATGGGACCGATCACCTTGGTAATGGGAAAGGGTCCAATGAAGCGGGGAGCTAGCTTGCGGGAGTCCACCCTAAGGGGAAGGTCCCGGGTGGAGAGCCACACTCGCTGACCCAGGCGATAGCGAGGGGCTTTGGAGCGGTGGCGGTCAGCAAACCGATTAGTCCGAGCAGCGCTGCGAAGCAGTGTGAGTCGTGCGCGTCTCCGAGTACGGCAGCAGCGTCGGACAAACGCTGCTACCGATGGGACGCTGACCTCCTCCTCCTGGGCCGGGAACAGGGGAGGCTGGTAGCCCACACAGCACTGGAAAGGGGACAGGGCTGTGGATGCAGAGGGCAGGGAGTTTATGGCGTACTCCACCCGGGGTAGGTGCTGGCTCCACGCCGCGGGCTCCTGGGATGTCAGGCAGCGCAACACCGTCTCCAGTTGCTGATTTGCTCGCTCGGTCTGGCCGTTGGACTGGGGTGAAAACCGGAGGACAGACTGACAGTGGCGCCCAGTAGCTTGCAAAATGCCTTCCAGAAATGAGAAGTGAACTGGGGACCCCGATCAGACACGACATCGGTGGGCAGACCGTGCAGACGGAACACATGGGTAACGAGTTGCTGAGCAGTCTCCTTGGCGGAGGGCAGTTTGGGCAGAGGAACGAGGTGGACTGCTTTAGAAAAGCGATCGACAATAGTGAGGATGGTGGTGTTACCGTCTGACGGGGGCAGGCCAGTGATGAAGTCCAGGGCGATGTGAGACCAGGGTCGTCTGGGTACAGGCAGGGGTTGAAGCAGACCGGCGGGTGGTTGGGTGGATGTCTTGTTCTGGGCACAGACCGAGCAGGCGGCTACGAAGCTCTGGATATCCTCTGTCATGGTGGGCCACCAGAAATGCTGCCCGACGAATGCCGCAGTGCGACAGGCACCGGGATGGCAGGTGAGTCTGGAAGAGTGCCCCCACTGCAGGACCTGGGGACGGACAGAACGGGGAAGAAACAGACGGTTAGGAGGACAGGAGCTGGGGCCCAGCTCAGTCCGGAGAGCGGTGCGGACGGTGGTTTCGATGTCCCAGTGCGCCGCCCCGACAATACATCAGGGGGGCAGGATGGTGCTGGGCTCCTGGGTTTCCTCAGCGGGGGCAAACTGACGGTGAAGTCGAATAGGGCGACAAACAGGGACCAGCGGGCTTGTCGAGGGTTCAGGCGCCTTGCCGACCTGACGTGCTCCAGGTTCTTGTGATCTGTCCACACCAGAAACGGCAGACTCACCCCCTCCAGCCAATGCCTCCACTCCTCCAGCGCCAGCTTGATGGCTAACAGCTCACGGTCGCCGATGTCGTAGTTTCGCTCAGTAGGCGAAAGGCGGTGGGAGAAGTAGGCGCAGGGGTGGAGCTTGTTGTCGGCCGCTGAGCGCTGAGACAGGACGGCCCCCACTCCCACGTCTGAAGCATCCACCTCCACCACAAACTGCCGGGCAGGGTCTGGCTGGGTGACGAGGTGAAACGAGCCTTCAGGTCGCGGAATGCTTCTTCGGCTGCCGGAGACCAGGAGAAGGCTTTATTGACAGAGGTCAGAGCAGTGAGGGGAGCCGCTACCATGCTGTAGTTACGGATGAAGTGGCAGTAAAAGTTGGCAAACCCGAGGAAGCGCTGCAGCTCCCGACGAGAGGTGGGGCGTGGCCACTCCTCCACCGCTCTGACTTTCTGCCGGTCCATCTGGATGCTCCCTGCTGTGATGACGAAGCCAAGGAAGGAGATAGTGCTACGGTGGAATTCGCACTTCTCCGCCTTGACATACAGATGGTTCTCCAGCAGGCGCTGGAGAACGCGACGGACATGTTCGGACCGGGAGCGGGAAAAGATGAGGATATCGTCTAAATACACAAACACTGAACGGTTCAACATGTCACGAAGGACGTCATTGACAAGGGCCTGGAACACGGCAGGGGCATTAGTTAAACCGAACGGCATGACCAGATATTCATAGTGCCCGGGTGGAGTGTTGAAGGCCATCTTCCATTCGTCCCCCTCTCGGATCCTGACCAGATGGTAGGCGCTGCGAAGATCCAGCTTAGTGAAAACAGTAGCCCCCTGCAACGGCTCGAAAGCAGTGGACAGAAGAGGCAGGGGGTAGCGATTCCTTTCTGTGATGGCGTTGAGACCCCGATAATCAATGCAGGGGCGGAGTCCACCATCCTTCTTGCCCACGAAGAGGAATCCGGCCCCAGCGGGTGAGGAGGACGAATGAATGATGAATAATGCCAGCGGCGAGGGATTCCCGGATGTACTTATTCATAGCCTCCGTCTCAGGCGGGGACAGGGAATACAGGCGCCCCCTAGGCGGTGACGAACCGGGCAGGAGGTTGATGGGGCAGTCGTAGGGACGATGCGGGGGCAGCGAGGTGGCGCGGGTCTTACTGAAGACTGGCTTCAGATCGATATACTCCGGTGGGACTGCCGACAGGTCTGGGAATTCCTCGGGAGGCGGGACGACCGGCGACACGGGGGCCAGAGCATCGCGAAGGCAGTGAGAATGAGCCCAGTGTGGGCTCCAGCCCAGGATCCGGTTTTCCTTCCAGTCGATGTGGGGATTGTGCTGTGCAAGCCAGGGGTGCCCCAGAACCACAGGAGCTTGCGGGGTGTCGATGATGTGCAGCACGATCTCCTCGCGGTGGTTGCCAGAAACGAGAAAATTCACTGGGGGTGTGGCATGGGTGATGCGGACCAGCGGGGCTCCGGTGATGGCATGGGCCTCCAGAGGTGAGTGCAGCGGGACCCGGGGAAGACGCAGACGGGCCGCCAGGTCGGCGTTGATGAAGCTCCCGTCGGCCCCCGAATCTCTCAAGACGGAGACCGCGTGAGATTGATCCCCGACGATCAGGGCTGCAGAGAACAGAGGACGGATATCAGGGGACTGGCGGATGGGAGTGATGCTCACCTGTAATCCCCTTGCTACGGGTGAGCGTCGGCTTTTGCTGGACAGGTAGCCACGAAATGACCGGACTGCCCGCAGTACAGACACAACCTGGTGCTGATCCTCCTCTGTCATTCGGCGGGAGACAGGTGAGTGCGGTCGACCTGCATCAGCTCCGGGGGGGGCAGGCAGCGGAGAAGCAGGGCTCGGTGCAGCAGGCGCTAAAGGAGGGGCTTGAACGGGGCCACGCGGTCCGTCGGCGGCTCTCTCCCTGCGTCGCTGCGTCAGGCGCTGGTCCACGCGGATGGCCAGATCCACCAGGGTGTCGAAGCTGAGGGGCAGTTCCCGGGTGGCCAGCTCATCCTTGATGGGCTCTGCGAGACCGTGGAGGAAGGTGTCGTACTGCGCCTAGGTGTTCCAACCGCTGGTGGCCGCCAGGGTGCAGAAGTCGATGGCATAATCCGACACCGACCGACGCCCCCTGGCGGATGACGTATGCGATCTTGGCTCGATCCGTGGGGAACGTGGATGGCTGGAGCTCGAAGATAAGGGAGCACTGAGACAGGAATGACCGGCAGGTTCCTGGATTCCCCGTGTACGACTCTGGGGGTGGCAGTCAGGGCTCCCGGCTCGGGGGTGCAGGCGGGATAGGCAGAGCGGGTGGAGCAGGCGGAGAGGGAGAGGGGCGGTTGTCCTGGTCCAGCTGCAGCTGCTGCAGCTGCGATGTAACACCGGCCATGCTGGCGGCGAAGCTCTCCAGGGACTGACCGATGGCGTCCAGCTGGCTCTGATGCCCTCCCAACAGCGCACCCTGCAACTCCAGCACGGCTTTCAGCTGAGGTAGGTCTGCTGGGTCCATGATGGCCAGTTTGTTCTGTCAGGGCTCGGGGAAGGGCTCAGTCGCAGACCAACGAATGCTGGCAGAATAATTACAAGTCCGACAGGCAGGAATCGTATCCGCAAAAAACCAGGCAGGGTCAAAAACCAGAAAGGCAGTCCGAGGGGCAAAATCCAGGAACGGGTAACGGAGCAGGCAGGGTCAGACACCGGGCAGGCAGAGGTACAGGCAAACAGGGCAGAAACGGCAGGCAAAAACAGGTCGAAAAAACAGGCAGGTCGAAAACGGGAAAAGCAGCGAATACAAAGCACAAAACAAAAGGCGGGGACGAAACAGGCTTAATGCAACTGTGACGAACTGGCAACAGAACAGGGATATGCAGGGCAGATATAGGGCAGGGCTGACAACGGGAATGGGAAACAGGTGTGCAGGCAGGCAGGTGAAGGCAATGAGGGAAACAGGCGGGCGGAGACCGGGCGGAGACCGGGCGGGGAGCGGGGCAGGGCTAGAACACAAGAAAAACAAAAGCACATGGACAGAAAAAACAAAAACACAACGGCTAGTGGGCGGGAGTACTGACACTGCATGGCAAAAGTGAGGAGCTCCTCTCTTTCAAACCCATGGAGCAACGACTTGATGCTTTTTTTCATGAAGCTCTCAACCAGTCTTATCCTGAGTTCCGGAGTTTATTTCAATGCCTCCTGTTCTTATGGGCAGGCAACACTAGAGAGAGGCTTCTCTGTGAACAGGGAAGTAGAGACTTGCAACATAAAAGAAGAAACTGTTGGCCCAAAGACTAGTCTGTGACCAAATTAGAGCTTGTGGGGGGGTTCTCAAAGTGTCCCTCACAAAGGAACTACTGGCTTCTGTAGCCTCAGCCAGGACCAGATATAGGATCTACCTTGATGAAGAGAGGAGGAAGAGAGAGGGTGCCATGTGTGGACTTAAGAGAAAAGCTTTGGAAGATGAGCTGAAAGAACTGAAGAAGAAAAAGGAGGTGTTGATGGAGGTGTGTGCCAGCCTTCAGAAGGATGCTGATCAACTTGCTGAGCAGGCCAAAAACAAATCTAGCACACTCATGGCTCAAATGATCACAAAATCTAACACTCTAAGGAGGAGATACAAGGACAAATGCAATGAACTGAAAAATGTTGAGTCAGAGTTGGAACTAAAAACCAGTGAACTAAGGCACATGCATTAATTCTCTTACTTACACAAAGTTGTATAATTTTTGTAGCACTTGAATGTTGCATACATTAAGTTCCAGCCTTTAAATTTAGAGTTTCAGAGTTTTTCCTTCATTGTCCAGACTGATAGAATTTGGAATTGTTGTATTCTGTATATAATTGTATTCACGTGTATTCTATGGCAGTACAATTTACACTAACAGAAACAGGTTTTTTTTGTCATGTCTAGCATTCAACAGGTAGTTGATTAGTGCTTTGTTAGATGAATTTTGGAATATCTGCAAATAAATTTTGACATGTTTTCTTAAATATCCAAAGTTCTCATCATTGCATCATTGTCAGATTGAATGGTTACAATTCAGAAGTTGGGACATGATTATTTTATAAATTTATCGTGTGTGTATGTATGTATGTATGTTTATGGCATTAAAGATGTTAAAAAGGGCATTAAGAAGCATTAAATTAGACTTGCTGATACCTGCAGAAACCCTGTGTTAAATGGACAGGTTGTCATGTAAAGTGAATAGTTATGTCTGGAACACTACATTTTTGAGAATTCATAATTCATTAAGAAGTGATTATTCTTATGATTCATGTTGAAAAGCAGAATAAACTGCGAGAGAAAGCCAATGCCACGAATTTGACTGTGTCTCGTTTAATCCCATCACAGGGATAAAAGCTGCAGATCCATGCTTGCACCCGGGCGTGGTGGTAACAGACACACTGTTCTGGCTTTCCAAAGGACCCAAAGATCCTCTTCAAGGCAACATCCTTGGCCCACCACCGTGTTTCTCCAATAATGGAAAGGCACTTGTGTCGACTGTCCTGGCTTCCATGCTTCCACACATTCATCCTTTGATATGACTCACGAAAGAAGACAGCAACATCATTCACTAACGAGAAGAGGGACCCACTGGAAATGGCCACTTCAGTTGTGTCAGCCAGAACTAAATTTAGCACATGTGCGTAACACCACACATGCACTTGGTTTGGTGCTTTAGAAGACAGGAGTGTGGAGAAACCTCTGTATTGGCCTTGCGTGTTTGATGCACCGTCCGTGGCATTACTGATGCAGTTACTGATTTCCACATTAAATTTTTCCATCACATTTGCAAGCATCTGGACAAAATATTGGCACTTCACCACTGCAAAAAGCCTTTCCTGAACACTGTCTTTAACATACCTCAGAACTATAGAGCACTGCTCTTGGGATGTAATGTCCTGGGTTGTGTCAGTCTGCACAGAAAACATCCCAGCTTCAGTAACCTCTTTTGCAGTGGTCTCCTGAATTAGCTGCTGCACTGTGGAAATGATCTTGTTTACAGTTGTTTTTGACAGAAATGTCGCAACAGAACCTCAACCTTTAGCCTGTGTCTGGTGCATCTTCTTACTTTTTGCTATGCACCCAGTGAGATGTTCCGTCATACATATTTCCCTAGAAGAATGATTAGCTCTAAAAAGTTGCCATGATTAATGCTATTGTCCTCCAGAGTGTAAGCTGCTTCAGATTGTGTCCCTCTGTAGCTAAGTCCTCTCTTGCCAATGAACTTCACTACATCCACTACACGCTCCAACACCTGCCGTCTCTTCCGTACTTGATCTCTGTGGGCCACTATTTGGGGACCATGTAGCAGACTGGATATATCTGCTTTTGATGCCCTTAAAAAGTATGCTTCAGGACAAACCCTATGAATGTTACTCCTTTCATGCTCCTCTACTCTTTGACTGACATGCTTCCAGTCCTGCATTCCACTTATGAAGGGGCTACTTTCACCTGGCTTAGCAAATGCTAAACAAACTGTACAATACAATGTATAATTTACATTATAATAATAAACAATTGTGGCCGAACACTTCGGAAATGATATATAACAAGACACCAGGCCAAACTACGCCACCTAAGGACTTACACCCTAAGATTTGTAACCATCAATTCAAGCGGGGAGGCTCCCCAGAACGCAGACAAGCTGTATAAGAATGAGACAGAGACGTGTATTCCAGCTGACTGGGCAACTTTATTAAACAAATGACAAAAATTCTGAGAAGAATATGTCATTAATAACATGCCTTTATTATAAAAATAGACCCTATGGATAAAAACACTTTAGCTAAGGACAGGGCAAAGAATGAAAACCGCAAGACCAGGGTACTGGCTGTCATAAATAGAGAAAAACAAGCCAATGTACTAGAATATAAATATGGGCCAATGAATGCAGTTACCTGGAAGGGTGGAGGCCAGCTCAAACTCACTCCAAGTGTCCCAGTACCTAGGATTACACACCACAAACACACACACAGCAAGCCGTAGTATAAAGTGAGGGTGCTCGTAAATATTACACCTAGTTCACCTCATGCAGTGCAGGGAGAAGGGAACCACCATCCAGTAACCCAAACACCGGCACTGCTAACTGTCTCCTGCTGGTAAAAGCGAGAAAGTTTAAAAATAGTTAATACCTATGAAGCTGAGTATTTAAGCAAGGGGACAAGCCAGTACCCGGAAGCTGAGAGCCAGGAGGAGGAAAGAGAGTCTCCTAAATACAGCTAGCAGCAGCTAAAACATTGCCCAATCAACACCTATATTAGCAATATCCTAAACATTAACCAAACAACTAAAATACAGCAAACGCAAATACAATAGCCAAAAAAAAAGGCAAAGAAACAAAGAAAAACAAATACAAGAAAAAAAATAAACGAACACAAAACTTATAATCAGGCAAAACAGCAATGGCAGACACCTGTGAATACAAGCACACGGTTAACGAAAGATGGCCATAATCTTAATTATGGGCTAATTAAGCCACATATTTAGTTTAACCGGGAGTTAATGGCCGACGCATCATACCTCCGTTCCAGCCTTTAAGTAGGCACGCACTAACCCGTAGCCCTCGTACGCTGCATCAATCTATAAAAGTAATTTATAGTTTTTTTTAAAAAAACGAACGTACGCAATCGACATATTTAAACAATGAAAAGACTTTAAATACCGTTGTCACCGTTTCTGATGCATGCCTATGAAGCCAAGCATGGAAGGGGGGGAAACCAGTAACTGTTTGGAAATACAATACACCATGAATATTATTTCAAAGAAATGTTAAACTAAACTGAAACATCAGATAAGACCAACCTTTCTGCAGTCCCCGTCTATTCCTGCGGATAGAGAGTGGAGTGGAGTGAACGTATCCCGAATAAGCCGCGTCTTCCTTGTTTTAACCTCGCAAATGCTAGGTTAATTGCGGGAACAGAAACAGCTGTAAGAAGGGGGGACTTGCGCTTCCGGTAAACTACGGTGGCCAAAAAGAGACACTTGTCCAAAAAGTGCTGCCATTAGCTGGTTACACAATGTAATTCTCACAGTATGTGAGCCATTTCCTATTGGTGCCATCTTAGCAATTGAACACTCTCTGTAGAGCCAGATTCTTGGGCTTTTGCTGAGGGTGGTAAGAAAAAAATTGTTCAAGGCTGTGACTGTCTGACTTGGGGCACTTAAAATAATGTGAGGTTGAGCTATCTTCTTGGTACTCCCCTGCACTCTTCCTGTCATCTTTTGAGCTGAAACTATCATCAACCTGAATAAACCAATGATGGAATAGATAAGTTGTATGCTTGATTGTATCTACCACAATTGTATGTTGCTTTGGATAAAAGCATCTGCTAAATGTATAAATGTAAGTTATTTTAGACACAGGGTTTACATGTCTAATTGCCTATAACAGCACTTCATATAATGTACTCCATGCAGATTTAGATCAATTTAATATTTGTTTTAATGTAATTACACTTTTGTTTCATATGAATTCATCTGGATAACTCAAATGACAAAATTTTACAAAAATGATTATTTTGGCTTGTGTCTTCATTCATTTTAGTAAACCATCTATACTTTGAATAGAGATACATGAGTGGCATCACGCGAGTAAGGCTGCGTTCACACTGAGCACCTTTTTCCCAACTGCCACCGCCTATTTTACATGGCAGTTGTGAGCGTCTTTTGTTGCCATAACAACAGCTACTGCAACATTTTCGCAATACAAAATGGCGACAAAGAGACAACTGGCTCTCGCTGAGGGTCAGTTAAAAACATGGTAATTACGTGAGGCTTTCAGTAGATAACGTACATTGTTAGCGATCTAGCTGGTTGTATATTGTTGCAGAGCTAACTTTAGCTAACAGGCTAGTTTTGCTAACGACAAGCAGTAACACAAACACCAGAAACTCCTAGGATCCGTCTAATTTGACTCCAAATGGCCTCTTTATGATGAATGTTATGCTAACTGTCATGTTGTACAGTTCACTGTGTTCAGAAACTAGCACAATTAACTTCTCCACCGCTACCTTCTCCATTTTGGTGGTTATTATAGGAAACGACAGGTCTCACTACTCCGCTTGTGATTGGTCAGCTGTCAAAAAAGCACTTGAGGTAGGGCGTTTTTTTCTGGGAAAAAAATGCCAGCGACAGCATTAAAAAACACTCAGGACCTTTTTGAAAACACGGTCTACTCCATAGGATTATTATGTAAAACAGACACTGACAGCTTCAAAAAAGATGCTACGTGTGAACACAGCCTGAGTGTTCCATTGTTATGGTTATAAAGTGTACATCGCGTGAGCCGCTTTTTTCATATCAACACAAAAAGCGCTCTAGGCAGTAGTGATGGGCGGACAAAGCTTTGTGAGGCTTTTGAAGCTTCTTCCTGATTGTGCCGAAAAAAGATCCGAAGCTTCGAACGAAGCATCAAAGACAGACACAGTGACATCTGGTGGTTTGCAGAAATTACAGCAGCCATGAGCTCGACACTCCGGAGGAAGACTGCACACAACACCTGGTTGATTTCAGTTTCAGAACGTTATGTACTGTGAAAGCCTAAGAACGCGATGTATCTTCAGTTTGATCTTCGATCACTCATTAAAGTCCTGCAAGAAATGTATGTTGCTACCTGTCTCTATTTGCTACAATAAAATGATGTTTAAATGTGTTGTCCTTGCATTATAGCTGCCATGACAGCATACAGTATAGCTACCATCGATACTTGTGATGACCGAGGCTTCATGCCTATCGACTCAGGTTGGGCATGTGCCCACCTAAGTGATTTGACCTAGGCTAAAGAAACAAATATTAAATATATTTTTAAACATATAATTGTGGCTACAATGTCTGAACATTACAATTAATGGAAAGGCTTAGGCTACATCTCGCCCCCTCAAACAGCCATTGCGACCCACAAGTTTGTAACTACGCAGTTCATGTATAAGTCGGAATAAAGTCATAGTATGATAAACAGTCATTAGTTAACCGCAATACATGTTAACGATCGAAGTAGTCTACGTGTGGGTGGGCTAGGTAGCTACTGTCTTAACATTATTTCACTCAGACTTACTACGTATGCTAGTCTGTATGAGGAACAACAATCGAATATATATTTTTAACAGTGGTAGGTGATGGGATTGTGCTTAGCAACAGTTCAGACAAACAGTGTAAGAGGGTTTGGGGAATGTGCTTGTGCGACACTTCAAACAGAAAGGAACAGTGAGTAATAGGGTTTGGGGAAAGTGATTGTGGGGCTGTTGAATAATAACAATAAGAATAATAACATAAAATGATACCAAAGGAAGGACCTCCAGCATTGCCTTCATCACTTTGGTTCGTTGGGAGTGTTGCATGTTCATGCTTGGCACGAAGGTGCCTCAACATTGACAAGGTATTGTTGTTATAGGCCAACTCCTGAGGACAGAGCTGACAATGAACCTTAAAATAAGGAAAACACAGTGACAGTATTGAAATACGACCCCGAGCAGGATTAAGCGGTTCGAGAATGAAAATTATTGCCTACAGTAATAATGACAAGTGAAAAGTTGTACTGCAAAAGAATAGTTTTGTATTACCTTATTGGGGGATAACAGGTCGAAATGTTCCCACACTCGCGATCAACGCTTTCCACTTGTCATCTCCATATTTTACGTATCAATCTATCTCGGCTCACTATGAAACACCGAAAACCTTCTCTCTCCATTGTTTTTATAGCTAATGGGGTATGGGATAGCGCCAAAACTTCGAATCGTTCAGTGACGTACGAAGCTTTGGACGTCATCAGTCACGTGGAAATGGCAATTTGATACAAGCTTCATCACACTGTTTCGAACCAGTGTGGTTTGCGAAAGTGAAGCGAGCTTCGGTGCCTCAGTGTCAAACGTCCCATCACTACAAGGCAGCGCTTTTTCCTCTCAAAAAAGCGCTCAGTGTGAACAGACCTAGTTGATAGAAGCTAACTAGTGAGAAAGGGGGCAACGGCAACCTGAATAAATGTAACTGTGTCCTTGCCTGGCTACTTACCAGTCTGCTGTCTGTCCTTCATCATCATGAGCAGCCTGTGGATGTTGCTCAGGCTCAACTGCTACCTGGCCCTCAACACTCTCATTCGGTAGTTCGGTGATGAGCTGTTTGGCACTGCAGCCAAACAGCTCCGTCAGCTTTTTACATTTAGAAGCATCAGTCTCCAGTGACTTTGCTTTTTTTCTTTTAACTTTTACCACCCACTTTTCTGTTGAAATAGTAATCTGACAATAGGTGGCGCCATTGTAAATTGCATCCAGTGTATCTGATGTAATACTGAAGTTTATTCCTTCTTCCAGTTGCTGATTACTAAACACGTGAAGTTCCAATAGGTTATGGGCCCAGTTCGCTGCTAAAAACTTCTTTTACACAGTATTTTGTGTGATATAAACAGTGTTGTGGAATTCACAATGGATGGTAAGCTGTTTATTAAGAAGCTGAGTGGGCAAGAGAACTGGGAAACGTGGAAATTCCAAATGGAACATCTGATGAAAGCTAAAGGACTATGGGGCATGGTGATGGAAACAGAAAACATGGCTGACGGAGCAAATGCACGGGCAAGAGCAGACTTCGAAAAATGGAAAGAAAAGGCATTTTCTGTGTTGGTGCTGAATGTAAGCACTCCCCAGTTGTACCTGATAACAAGCTGTAAGACTCCTAAAGAAGTGTGGGACACGCTAAAGGGGCATTTTGAGAGAGATACTCCTGCAAACAAGCTGTTCCTAAAGAAAAATACTTCAGATGTGAAATGAAAGAAGGAGAAAGCATAACTGAACATTTGAAACGAATGAAGGAACTGACCGATCAATTAGGAGCAATAGGTGCTGTGATTGATGAAGAAGACCAGATTGTAACACTGTTAGGTAGCTTGCCACCAAGTTATGCCACAATTGTCACTGCACTGGAAACTAAATTGGACAATCTGACACTGCAGTTTGTTAAGCAGGCACTAATAAATGAAGAGCAATGCATGCAGATGGCAGTGCTGCGTCCAGTGGTGCCGTGTCCGGTGGTGCATCAGCAGTGTCAACGCAAGTTCGCGGTGATGTGCAGGCCAACTCCAAGGCAGTGGGAGCGGACAGATCCAGCTCCTGGAGATGTTACAAGTGTGGGAAAGAAGGACATATCAAGTGTGACTGTCCAAGTAAGAAAAAGAAACATAAAACCCACAAAGCCAAAAATGCAACGTGAAAATACAGAGGACTCGTCTGAGAGTGCATTCGTTGCTAAAGAGGCAAACAAGAAGAAGACGACGCAACAGGTTGAGTGGTTGATCGACTCTGAAGCCTCAAAGCACATGACATGTAATGAAGAAGTTCTTCAAGTTTACCAGCAATTTTCAAATCCACAGTCAGTGAAACTTGGCGACAGCAGAGTGGTTGAAGCCCTGGGATTCGGTAAAGTCAAACTGAGAATGACATTCAAAGTCAGCAATGTCAAAGATGTCACGATGTATGATGCTGCTGCCAGAAGAGGAAATAGGGTGCAGTTCAAGAAGTCTCACTGCTACATCTGTGGAAAAGATGGAGATCTTCGAGGAATGGGAACACAAAGATCTGACAGATTGTATCAGCTGGACATTGAAAGAAATTTGCCCGTCTGTCACTGTGCATCAAGCGCATCAGTAGCAGCTAGCTTGTGGCACCAGCGACTGGGACACACCACCAAGCTGAAGGAACTTAAAAATCTGGTAAAAGGAGTGGACTTTCCTGCAGAGAAAGAAGTTCCCTTTTGCGAGGCATGTGTGGAAGGTAAGCTGTCTAGGAAGCCCTATAAGCCAGTGGGAGAAATTCGTTCCAAGCGCAAGCTGCAGTTAGTTCATAGTGATGTCTGTGGTCCCATGCAGACTGAATCTATAGGTGGATCGAAGTACTTTGTGACTTTTATCGATGACTACTCAAGATGCTGCAAAGTATACTTTATGAAACAGAAAAGTGAAGTCCTTAGCAAATGCAAGGAATTTGAGAAAACATTCTCCAATAAGTGCGGACAGAAAGTAGCAAGACTGAGAACAGATAATGGTGGGGAATACACGCCCAGAGAATTTCAAGAATATTTAAAGGCTCAAGGTATCCACCATGAGACAACTGTGCCGCATGCACCTCAACAAAATGGTGTTGCAGAACGAAAAAATAGGACATTAATCGAAGCAGCCAGAAGTATGCTCTCTCATGCTAAGTTGCCAAATACGTACTGGGCCGAAGCTGTAGCGACCGCAGCCTACATACAGAACAGGTTACCCACATCTGTAATGAAGCATGAGACGCCCTACCAGAGATGGTGCAACAAAAAGCCAGACGTGAGTCAAATGAGAGTGTTTGGATGCATAGCTTATGCACATGTTCCGGATGTAGAAGGAAGGAAACTGGACAAAAAGGCTGTGAAATTCCGTTTCGTGGGATATGCCAACAACGCGAAAGACTACCGCTTGTATGATGAAGAAAAAAGGAGGATTTTAATTCGTCGAGATGTGATCTTCAATGAGTCAGACTTTGGCTGGAAACAAGAAGTGGAAATTTCTTGTGCTGAGAACAAAGTCACCATGAAAACAGACAAGAGAACATCAGGCAATGTCACTGTTGATGAAACTGTTAGAGAAAGCGGCAGAATCAGAAAGGCTCCAAAGCGATATGGGTATGATGAGTTCGCCGACATAGTGACTGTTGACCATTATGCCAATGTTTGCCAAGTTGCAGAACCAAGCTCACTGAAAGAGGCAATGATGAGCCCTAATGCAAAAGAATGGAAGGAGGCTGCTGACCTGGAATATGAATCACTGCTGGAAACTGAGACATGGGACTTAGTGCAGTTACCAAGTGATCGGAAGGCCATAGGATCGAGGTGGGTGTTCAAAGTCAAGCATCATAGTGACGGTCAAGTGGAGAGATATAAGTGAAGACTCGTCGCCAAGGGCTACTCTCAGAAGTATGGTGCTGACTACAATGAAACCTTTTCACCCGTAGTGCGTTTTAGCTCCATTCGTGCGTTGCTGTCCTTCGCTGTCCAGAATAATTTACATGTACATCAGATGGATGTAGTGACAGCATTTCTAAATGGACAGTTGGAAAAGGAAATCTATATGGAGCAACCACAGTGCTACATAAAGCCAGGAGAGGAGCACTTGGTTTGCAAACTGAAGAAGTCAATATACGGGCTGAAGCAATCCCCTCGCTGCTGGAGCAAATCTTTTACAAACTTCATGAAAGACATCGGTTTCAAACAGAGTGTATCGGATCCTTGTGTGTTTGTGAGATCAGGACAAGAGCTTGAGATAATAGCTGTGTACGTTGCTGATCTGATCCTGATTACAGAGAGATTACATTGAAGCAATTCTACGGACGTATGGCATGAATGATGCTAATCCCGTTGCAACCTCAGCTGATGCAAATGTAAAGCTGAAAAGGAACGATGATACCAGCAAGCCTGTGAACTCCAGCACTTATCAGTCCATGGTAGGGAGCCTACTGTATGCTGCGATGGCCACACGACCCGACATAGTGCAAGCAGTGAGTGCTGTATCAAAGTTCAATGCAAATCCAAGCACCGCGCATCTGACAGCTGTGAAGAGGATTCTACGATACTTGAAGGGTACTCTGAATCTCACGCTCAAATACGAGCGGTCAGAGTGTGGAACTGTGATTGGCTTCTCAGATGCTGACTGGGCCGGAGACCAGGATGACCGCTGCTCGACATCCGGCAATGTATTCTTCCTGAGCGGAGGAGCGGTGAGCTGGCTCAGCAAGAAACAGTCAACTGTTGCACTTTCGACTGCTGAGGCTGAGTATGTTGCGCTTAGCCAAGCAGCTCAGGAATGTACCTGGCTCAGACGACTACTGAGTGATCTAGGAATGAATACTACGCCTGTCATGATTCAGGAAGACAACCAAGGAGCCATTGCAATCGCGAAGAATCCAGTTAATCATTCAAGGACTAAACACATAGACATTCGTTATCATTACATTCGTGAATGTGTGCAGAATGGGCAAGTACAATTGCAGTATTGTCCCAGTGATGACATGAAGGCAGATATTCTAACTAAGCCATTGGCAAGACAGAAGTTTGAGCATCTTAGAAGCGAGATTGGACTTGTTCCATTTAATTCTGTTTAGTCTATTATTAAATAGACTGTTTAGTGTGGAATAGCATATGTTACGAAAACAGTGAATATAGCCTGGGCATTACTAGTTTTCAGTTAACAGTATTTATTGAATCTTGGCATTATTTGAAAGGTTGAGCATTTTTGAATGATATGAGTTATTGAAATGGCTTAACAGTATTGTAAAATTAAGTGGGAGTGTTGTAATAGTAATTTGACAATAGGTGGCGCCATTGTAAATTACATCTAGTGTATCTGATGTAATACTGAAGTTTCTTCCTTCTTCCGGTTGATGATTAATAAACATGTGAAGTTCCAATACTTTCTCCTTTCTTTTTCTGCTTTCCATGACCACTGAAATAAAGATGACCGACGAAGCACTCTTCTTCGTCGTTTGTTTCAGTGGGTTTTTTATGCTTAGCAAATAAATGATTGCATTAGCTCCCTCTGCTGTCAACTGTCAGCGTCACTCTATCTGACTCTTAAGGTCGATGAACTATGGAGCCAGGCTGACGACCGTTTAACCGACGGCCGTTCTGGCCAGCCCACCCCTGCCTATCAGTGACGACTGTGAGCCTCAACCTTGCTAGTTTGACACAGCGATGAAACCCTTCTAACACACTAGCACGCCTAGCCGCTCACCAGCAAAATACATGAAAGTAGCCTACCGGGGGAGCGCAGATGGACCTATCATTTAAAATAAATTATGTTCAAACGCAAGTTCGGGAGGAACATTCATTAACGTGCTACCCAATGTCCGACTTCCCTTTGTGAGGACTATTTAAATTCCACATACTATTTGTACTATGTCACTTGCTCCGGCCTCTGCACATATGGCAAGCCGTTTTAACATTTAATCGAGCCACACTCCTATCTGTAATTACATTTTAGATATCCACAATAGCATTTCTCCTATCTGTAATTACATTTTAGACATCCATAATAGCATTTCTCCAAAATTGTATTCTCACTAGTCAGAGTGGGAATTAAAGAGATCCACAATAACATTCTTACTAGGAGAAATTGTATTTCAAGATCTACAACTTTGATTGTACTAGTCAAAACTAAATTTAAAAATCCTTAAAAAGTATGAGTGGCCGTTTTAACATTTAATAGCTAGACTGGATATGTATTGCTAATATCCGTAATTCAATTCTTCCTATCCACAATTGTCATTTCAGATAGGCACAACGTCATTCTTCCTAGGACAAATGACGCCACTTTCGCCATTCATTTGTATTGGGCTTTCAATTTCAGATGTCCACAACGTCATTCTTCCTATCCAGAATGAACATTCTGAATGTCTGCAATAGAATTCTTACTAGGAAAAACTCTCATTTCAGATATCTCGCCATACAAATGAATGGCGAAAGTGGCGTCATTTGTCCTAGGAAGAGTGACGTTGTGCCTATCTGAAATGATAATTGTGGATAGGAAGAATGTCATTGTGCCTATCTGAAATGTTCATTTTGACTAGGAAGAATTGAAGTACGGATATTAGCAATACATATCCAGTCTAGCTATTAAGTGTTAAAACGGCTTGCCATATGCGCAGCTGAGATTCCGCTTGGAACCCCAGCTCAGCTTTTTCAACACCTTGGCCACATACTGTACATCGCCGAACAATCTCTTTTGCAATGCAATCGTTGACCTTACGCGTAGGCTAAATTAAACTCCTGAAATGTCTTTAAAATGCGATGGACATACTATGGACAACGAACATACTAATTTTGTGTACAAGTTTAAAGTAATATTGTTTACTTATTCACCTATTAACCCTTTCGCGCGTACGGTCACACCGATGTGATTTGACGTTTAGCGCGTATGCTAAAACCGGTGCGATTAGAACAATAGATTGGAAAATTTCTAGCTAATTTTAGCTTTGAGGAAACAGCGATTTAACGTTAAAAATATAGCAAATGCTAACTGAAAACTATAAGAAGCTTAATAACGCTAATGAAAATGTGACGCTCACAAAATGTTCGGTCACATTTGTGATGTTTTTTGGTTTTTGGTCATTTAATTTTCTTGGAAACAGATTTTGAACACGCTTTGTGTTTGTTTCTCCCACCAGTACGTAGCGGGGCGAGATTTTGGTTTAGCTTCCAGGACCGTTGTGTCGGTAAATGCGCGAGATCGCGGTATTCTCGCATAACGACACAAGGTTCTGGAATGACACGCACGTCTCCTCGCTTCATCCTGTTTTTCACAGGTTGGTGTTTAGTATGGGTACACAAAATGTGTGTAGTTTAATATGTAGTTTCAAACTATATATAGCTAACTGGTTAAATATTAGTTGTGACCAAAAGAAAAGGTTTTTTTAGTGAAATGAAACGGCGCGACCGAGTGCAACCTGTAATGGCGGCTA
Source organism: Megalops atlanticus (assembly GCA_019176425.1). NCBI lineage: Eukaryota > Metazoa > Chordata > Actinopteri > Elopiformes > Megalopidae > Megalops > Megalops atlanticus. The sequence goes on from CM032888.1 coordinate 97,240, forward strand.
TGTATTCTATTGCTAGATTGATTGCTAGCCAGCTAGTAGTGTTCCAAACCGTAGCTCACGCTAGACAAATTTGGATGATCATTATGTTTTTATTGTGAAATGACTTAATTGCTATTTGCTCCAATTTACATTTTATTTCAGTTCGAACATGAAGCGTGTATGAATAGACGTGTTTTTGGTTTGTTCAAATGGTTTGCATGAAAGGAGCTAGCCAGTATGCGAGCTATTAGCTTCCTGTTGCTACGAGTTAGTGTTAACCTCAAGCTCTAATATGTGTTTTCCCGATACTTGCTGATATAAGAAGCAGAAATAAAACAAGATATCCCAGATCTAGTGTCTGTTAACGCTGTGAAACAAAGGTAATTCACAATTGATGGAATATATTGTACTCCTTAGTCTCTTTTATCTTTTGTGCAAATGATATTGTTTTTGATGTAATTGCAATGGAAAACACTAACTAATTAACTAATTAACAGAACAGGAGAAAGATTTGATAAGTTTACGGAAGAATATATTTTATTTGTATGGAAACGCATTCTATTTTTGATTCTCCATGTTTATGGACCCGTGTAACTGCATTAGACTAGCAGACAAGATGCATTGGTAAACAATGAGGGGAAAAAAGGGGAGAAGCATATGTTTGTGTTTGAGGTAAAGTTAAATAAATAACGACACAAGGTTCTGGAACGACAAGAATGTCTCCTCCATCTTTTCATCCTGTTTTTCACAGGCACTGTGTTTTAGCTGCTAACGGCGGTGCCGTTACTGTGGTACCCATTACAAAAACATAACGGATGTAACGTAGCACGAGCACACAGCCATAAAGCGCAATTATTGACTCACCTCACTACTTGAAAAGGATTGTGGCTCGGCGCTCTTTCATGTGTGCAAACTTTTCAATAACCTTGCTGTTGAAGTCCAAAAAGAAGGCAGGGAAAGCAGAGCAGTGATTTTTTTCAAAGTGCTAGCTGTTAGCTAGGGTTTCTTCTGGAACCACTCTGGATTGAAACTGCGGTTTCTATCCTTTCCTCCTTGGGTGATATTTTCTGGCTGGTGGGGTCCAAAACTTTTGATCGCCAGCATCTCTTCAAAAGGTAGAGAACTGACTTTGGTGGCCAAGAGGTTTTCAGCCTCTTTCATGGTGGTAGGCTATTTAGGTGGTGGGCCGAAGGCTGCTATCTGCTTTAGTTTTTGAAATGATCGATCCTCAGTGATAAATTAGCTGATTTTTTCATATAAACTAGATCATTTATTTCTGAACATGTTTCCGTTTGTTGGCTGTCTCAAGTCGATCATATTTTTATGAACACTAAACTTTCATAAACTGATCAGGCAAACGGTAGGGAGTACTATACGGCAACCAATCAAAAACTCGTTCTAGCGTCACCTGATGTGAAGTCTTCCAATGATATTCATCCAAATAGGAAGTAAACAAACGGATCGGAGGAATTGACGACTGAAGCTCAGAAGTTGCAGATATTGCTGTCAGGTAAGGTGTTTAACTTCATATTAACTCGTATTTTCTTTTTAATAGTAATACTTAATACTTTCCTACATCTTTGATGCAGTCAATATTGGCAACCTACTAAATGCATTGTCATCAGGTCAGGCAGGTGATCCTGTAGGCAAGATCAGTGTCAGCACCAGGACCAATCGGAATACCGTACAAGTTGTATAAGAACTGCCCAAGAGTGCTGAAGCTCCTGTGGACCCTCATGAGAATTGCCTGGACCAAGCTGAGCATCCCATCTGAGTGGCAAAGGGCAGTGGCAGTCCCCATTCCCAAGGAGCAGAACTCTAAGACCTTTGACAAATTCAAGAGTATAGCCCTACTGAATGTTGAGGGAAAGATCTTCTTCTCTGTGATGGCAAGAAGGATGACCACTTACTTGATGGAGAATGGCTATATTGACACCAGCTGCCAGAAGGCCGGAGTCCCTGGTTTCCCAGGCTGTGTAGAGCATGCCTCGATGATTTGGGAACTGATCCAGACAGCTAAGAGGGAGAAAAAAGATCTGCACGTCGTATGGCTAGACCTGGCCAACGCGTACGGGTCAGTACCACACCAGCTCATTGCCTTCGCGCTAGACGACTTCTACATCCCAGACAACATCAAGGCCATGGTTATGAACTACTTCCAGGATATGCACATGTGCTTCGCGCTGCAAAAGTTCACCACTTGCTGGCAGCAGCTGGAAGTAGGGATTGCAATGGATGTTCCATCTCCCCCATCCTCTTCGTAGCAGCATTTGAAGTCATCCTGATTGGAGCAAGGCAGGTGGTGGGTGGAGTCCGGCTGCCCGCAGGCCGGAGGCTTCCCCTGCTAAGGAGCTATATGGATGACATTACTTGTCTGCTGCGAACTGCACCATGCATGTCCAGGCTCTTGAAGAGGCTGGACGAGCTGATCATCTGGGCAAGGATGAAATTCAAGCCACACAAGTCAAGGAGTCTTTCCTTGCGGAAAGGGGAGCGGAACGATAGGGCCACCTTCACCATTGGTGGGGAAACCATCCCCCGCATTGCAGACCAACCCATCCGAAGTCTGGGAAGGCAATATACATCCAGTCTTTCAGACAAGGAGATGGGAAAAACCATCCTTCAGCAGCTTTTAGCAGGTCTGTCAAAGATTGACTCAAACCAGCTGCCTGGAAAGTACAAGGTGTGGTGTTATTACTTCACCCTGTACCCAAGGGTAATGTGGCCCCTAAAGCTGTGTGAAGTCACCTCATCAACAGTAAGCCAGATGGATGCCAAAGCCAACTTCTTCATCCGCAAATGCCCTCTATGCACGGCTGCGCATGACGTATTTCCGGTGAAATCTCAGGTTGCTTGTTTCCTTCTGCCGACCGTAGAATGCTATAGGAATGCTGGTTGCCAAAACAGCCTAAACTCCGCTAATGTTATTGTTGTTTATTTATGTTACTTTGATTTGTGTGCATATGTTTACCTAATATCATAATGACATCTAAACGTCATTTAGTGTCATTTCAAAGATGGCAGGACAGCTCTTCTAGCCACCACTGCTGTGTGCCGCTATGTACAGCATCTGCTAAATATAACTCTGTGGTAAGTTTCCATATGTTTCCTAAAGACAAGGAATTACAGAAACGGTGGGTAATAAATATCCGACGAGACAAGTTTACAGTTACCAACAACACGAGAGTCTGTAACCGACATTTCAAAAGTACAGACCTGATCGAGCCTCCAACTCCATCTGGACGCAGACTTCTGAAAAATGGAGCTGTCCCAGTGCTTTTTTAGTGGAACACCTTCACTCTTCCAGCCCCACGGCCCGGAGTTTGGGAAAGGACAGAGCGACCCAACACAGACGCAGAGCAGGTTGATGACCCGTCTGTGGAAATGGAATATTTTGACCACGACTACTGCTCCAGTACTGAGCCTGCCGCACTGGATTTGTCCCTGGACTACACTGAAGAACTTCGAGCAGAAATAGCAAGGCTCCAAAAACAAATCGAAGAGATAACCATCAGCAGCAAGTTCTGTTAGGAGCGGTTTGCTGCTTCTGATGATGACATTAGGTTTTTCACAAGGTAAGTTAAAGTATCTCAATGTTTGTAGAAGTAATAAAGCTGTCAACAATAACTACCAGCGCATTGTATTTTAAAATGCCGAGAACAGCAGGAAGCAAAAGTAAACCAATTCCAAAATGACTGTGTCTAGGTGAGGGAGTTGTGTGTGTTTGTATGGTCCAGTTTCTGTAATTATTAAATAATTTATCGTGTAAATACTGGCATTAGGCTTTTTACTCTCTCCCAATATGTTTTGTTAATAGAAATTACAATAAGGATGCTAATATATCTGCAATTTAATGCTGTCTATGGACACAAAATACTAATAGAACAAATATGTCCCACAGGTTTGCGAGTCATGCCCACCTGATGGCCTTTTGGAGGCAGATAGAGCCAGCCACATGCAACATCATACGGGTGACAAGAGCACAGAGTGTAGCTAAGGCTTATGAGGTCCCTCACACTGTCAATGCAACGGTGAATATATTTTCTTGTTCTTATGAAGCAGGAAATATTTTTAGCATACTGCATCACATTGTTTTGCACTGGGAAGGCTTAGTTAAGTTGGCATGGAAATCAAGTAACCCTGCATATTAAATTGTTTTGTTAAGTCTCCTGTTATTTTCAAATTAATCCTTACATCACAATAAGTGTAGCCAGTCACAATCTAGTTGTGTAATAAGGTAAAAAAAAATAAATCTTGTTGTTTTCACAGTTTCTTCAACCCATTGATGAGTTTTTTCTCTTCATGAACTATCTGTCATTGGGTCTGATGCAGAAGGATCTGGCCCACAGATTCAGAATCCACCAATCAACTGTAAGCCGTATCATCAACACATGGGCTAATTTCCTTTATACTGTACTTTGAGCTGTGGGTATTTGGCTGGATGAGGAGACTGTCAGAGCTCACATGCCAGATGTTTTTCAGGATTACTCTGACACACAAGTAATTCTGGACTGTACTGAACTACGTTGCCAAACACCAAACTCTCTTCTCCTTCAGAGTGAGGTGTTCTCTAGCTACAAACTCACTGCACTTTCAAAGGGTTGATTGGGATGGCCCCTCACGGGGCAGTAACATTTGTGTCATCTCTCTGTGAAGGTGCCATCAGTGATAGAGAGATTCTAAAGCAGTCTGGCATTGTGAGTCTTTTAAAACCATCTGTGGCCATAATGGTAGACAAGGGTTTCTTTGTGGAAGACTGTGTGCCTTGCAAAGTCCACATACCTACCTTCCTGTCTAAGAGAGCACAACTGTCTGGGCCAGAGATCAGGAGGACACAGTCTATTGCAAGACTGAGAGTCCACATTGAACGACTCATTCGCAGGGTGAAGGAGCACAAGATATTCAGTACCGTAATCCCTCTGTCACTCACAGGCAGCATCAATCAACTTTACACGGTAGCCTGTCTTTTGGTCAGCTATCAAAGTGGGCCCTTAGTGAAAGCCTGGGCAAGCAATTGCTAATGTTGTAGAAGCAGAAATAAACAGGTTATAAGGTAATATGTATACATGCTTTTCATTAGTGTAAAGTCACATTTTTGTTCTAAACTTCGAATGAACCCTTTATATCATTCACTGTACTGAAAGAAATAAGCTGCGATGTTGAGGTATGTTATGAATTTTATATAATTTTTATGTTTTTATATATTACAATTAAGAGTAGGACTTAACAAATACTGTAATTGACAAAATAAAATTACAAATGATTGTAAAATGCATGAATTCATTTCATCAGTATTGTGTCTGTTCAGTTACTGGTGCATAGAGAGGTATTTTGGCATATACGTATAAAAGAAAAACAAGTCACACCTCTGTTTCATGGAGCTTAACACAGCAGTGTCTCTGTAAATGCGCTGCACAAAAATGTCATCATTGGCACAGACAACAAAGTTGCACCATTCCATGCCTGTGATCAGTAACTGTCCTCGCACTTGCCAATAATAAGGATGGCTTTCCTTCAATTTGTGTATGCCATGGTCAACTCTGAGGTACCTGCAGTCTATGTAGCTTAGTGCATTTGGGCTTTTAATTTCAACTAAACCAAATGATGGTCGCTCAAGTGGGTCATATACCAGCCCAGGTGATGCACCCAGCCAAGGTGCATCTGAATGAATCACTAGCCCACACTTCCTTAAGTTAAGGTTTTTTAGAACTGCATAGTCCTTTAAGGCACCTGTTTCCATATCCAGTCCCCTCTTCATGTGTGCTGTTTGTTTCGTGTCCCTTGGATGATTCTCTCAGCCAGGTTTTCTGCTGCACTGCAGCATGACTTCAGTTTGACACTACTGCAGTAATGCAGTAATGTTTTGTAAGGGATGTTTAAAAAGAAGTAAAGATGACAGGACAGTTTCGAACATAGAACATGAATGGATAGAAGAATAGCTGAGTAAGTGAAATATTTTCTGCTTTTGCAGCCATCACGTAAGGTAAAACTACTAATGTCATAATTAATCTTCAAATTCTAAAGTAAACTCCCGTTTGTTTACAGTATTACAGACCAACTACACAGCAAATTCTATAGTGTTAAATCAACTCTGAGAGAGTTCATTTTAACACTTTGCTGGTGTTTATTTTGTCCCAATCTTTGCAGTGTTAATTTAACACTTTCCAAAGTGTTAATAATACAACTCAGATGCAGTGTTAATTTTTAACTATGCATAGAGTTATTTTAACTCTGCTTAACACCATAAAGTGTTATCTGCTTGTTACACTGGTGTATAGAGTTATATTTCAACACTGCTGAAGTGTTATCTACTTGCTACACTGGTGTATAGAGTTATATTTCAACACTGTTAAAACTACAATGAACTCCACTACAGTGTTAATATAATTCAAATTAGATTCATATGATTTACACTGAATGGGTTGGTGCAATACTGATTTACATTAAGTCATTACAATGTTCAACTGATTCATTCTCCATACTGAACTCCATGACCTCTAAATAATTAACACGGTTGTTTGAACACTTCATTATTTTTCAAAAGGATATTCACATTTCAAAGCTGTGTGGAAGTTTGTAACACTATCCAATGAAATCCTGCACAGACAAGATACCCTTAGAACTTTTATTGCAAAGTCAGGGTGTGGTACAAAAACTTTATACAGCAATACAGGTGTGAAATTAGCAAAGATGACAGTGAGGCACAATATAGATGTTTCCAGCAGAGTTGTAAGAAAATTGTCAAAAGGTTTGTGATGAAATAAACCATCAACACTGACAAGAAGAAATGGGCTTGATCTCTCCTCTATACAAAATGCACTGAAATGGTCATCAAAACCCAAAGTTACCACTTCACAAAGTAAAAACATATGCACATCCATCTTTCAAAATTACATGAATTATTTTTTTGAACACAGGCATATCAGATTGAAGGCCGCAACAGACAAACAAAACAACACGATAATCATTGCCAAAATATTTAACCCAGCTAGTTGTATAAGCGTCACAATGTGCACTCAGATCAAGACCCTGACATATCACTTCACATCCCTCTAAATTACACACCATCTCGATATGTACTGGTCCATGTTCAAATCTTGTAAAATTAAAAGTTTCCCAGTAAAAGGCCAAGTGTGACTGATGTGCCTTCACCATAGTTTTGGTGACATTTTTGAAGTTCTTAATTGAGCGTTTTATGTTTAGCCTCAAATCTCATACACCAAACATGAAGGAGGGGGCCTATTCGTCTAATACAACGAGGATAGTGAACTAAAAAATGGTGCTTAGGTAGCAGTCTTTTGTTTGGGAATACTGTCTTGAAAAGGCTATGGTGATCTGAAATTAAATGCTTAAGAAAACAAGCCATGCCTTCAGTTACATGAGGAGAGAAAACAATATAAACTATTTGTAACAAAAGTAAAAGCAAGTGCCACACAGAACTGGTACTTTCAAAGAGATCTCCAAGAATGAGAGGTGTGTTGCGCAACAAACACCATGCCTGACTTGCATTTAAACCAAGGTCTTTGCTTTCATCCACTTTCAAGGCAGTTGGCCGATTTTTTCTTTCAAGGTATCCATAATTGAAAGCGTGAATCCGTTCACACAAATCAGTAAGCGTAATTTTCTCAGTATTAATCAAGTGCTGATAAACAAGTTTCAGTTCATATTGTGCCACACCTTCCAAAATGTCATGCATTATAGCCACCGCGAAGTTGTCACAAGTATGATAATATGTAAGCGTATTAAACAAGCAATCTTTCCTCAGACCAAAAGTAGATGACAATTGTTGATTATCTCTTAAAGTGCTACAGTGTTCAGAATGAAGCTCTTTAGAACGAAAACACCAGGTTGATCTTCAGAAAAGATCCTCTGAAAAGCATCCCTGTCTGCTAAACAAAAACGACAACAGTATGATGCACTGAACGATTCAACTAATCCAAATAAACTATGCAGTGCAAGGTTGTCTCCTGTGATCTGTACAACACTTCCTCTCAATGGGCTATCAGATACTGGGGTAGAAACACCATCCGTTTCCAAACATTTCAAATCATCCACTAGAGGCTTAAGAATGACATCAAAACCATATTTTTATGTCATCTGCATGAAAAAGCAAAAGAAGTTGAATGTTCATCAAAACAGAATTAAATTTTGGAGGAAGATTTCTCAAAATAAAATACATGCAACCAAGTTTGTGGATTCTTTTTTTGGACCCCAAAGGATTAGCCGTCTCAAAATCGTCACTGTATAGCTGAAGCTGTAAAGCATTCTTCTCAAAAGCAAATAACCTGTTACTTTTAACATATTCACCATCACAAATATCTTCATAAAAGCCATCCTTGTTTCCTTTTGTGTGCTGAAAAGCCTCCAATATTTCTTTGTTTCTGAACATTGACTGAATAGTTTTTAGGACTGGGACATAAATGAACTTATCTGTAACAGGAATCTGGCTGTATATCCTGGTTGTTCTGTTACATCGAACATCAAATCTAACACCTAGAACATATTCTACTGGTTGGACAATTTGCCACTTGTCTCCATAGTATCTTTGCCGTTTAGCTTCTGTATTAAGTTTTGTCAGTGGATTTTCAATGGAACGGAAACATCTTTCAACTCTCTCACAAAGCTCTGATGGAATATTACTGAGAACAGTCTCCTTTGTTTTGGTTTGTATGTCACCAACCAATTCCTCACTTGACCCAACTACTGCCTGAACTGTGCTATGAGCTACCATTGTAGCTTGTAACTGCAACTAAAGACCCACACATATCATTCAAGTTAATCTCAGTCTCAGAAGAGCTCTGCTCTATCAATCCTCCACTTTCATCCTCATTACTCAATGCCAGATCATTGTCAAAGGTATGCGGAACCCCAGCAGAACGATCACATCCACTGTGTGACTCAGAGAGACCCTCACTCTCTTTTCTACCCCCATCTATCTCGCAGGAATTGGAAGGAACCCTATTTCCATGAATTTGAACTAAATGCTTTTTAAAACCAGAGTAAGTTCCAAACACTGATGTGCATCTAGCCTCTGCACAATGCAAACGCAAAAATTTTCCTGGATATAAGCCATGGTGAAACTTTAGATGGCGACAAATTGAATATGAATTCTGATGTAAGGTTTTGAAAACAAAACATGTAAACATAACTGAGGCAGAGCAGATTAGTTCTTCAAATTCAGAAACCTGGCCCTAAGTTCCCTTACTCTTGGCTTTTCTTTTGTCTTACCAACATCAATGTTGTACACAGCTGTTTGGATAAATGTGTGAAAACCATCAAGTGCCTCGCTGTATGACATTCCAAAAACAAAGTGTGTTTTACACAGCTCATCGATTGCTGCTACTGATGTATGCGCTCTGCAAGGAATTGCCTTGTTGTCCACAATGACGTAGAACTTCTGAATCTTGTTTTTATGTTCGACGATGCAGAGCAGGAAGGGCTGAGAAGGTTCCAGACTGGGCAAGAAGATCTGAATGCTTGCACCAACCTGTAAAGGCAACAAAAATGTTTGAAAATTTGTTCTTATCGGTTGTAAAAAGGAGCCTAGTATGCATTAACATATTTGGAAAACTCAATTAAGTACAGTTTAGCTAAACTGATTTAATACATGTCATTTTTCTGTTTTCACCTGTCTGAACACTTTCCCATTTATTGTACACAAATATCTCCCTGCACTATGGCTCATGTGTTCAAAACACAACAAATTACAACTGACACTTCTTAATCCACATGGTATTTTCTCTGTTGACTTCAAACAGCTATCAGTTAGGTTAGGACCCCATATATTACAGGAAGCAGAATTACCTTAAATGTTCACACAACACCTAAAGAGGTCATGTGGAAAAGATCTGCAGTCAGCACACAATAGAGGTGCGTTGCAATACAGCACACTGGGTGAAAGTGTTTGCTTTTGAAAGCAAATGTGACGTAAAGAATACAGTGCTTAATTATGAAATGAAATTGTACCATTTGGCAAATTCTGCATCTGTTGGTTGTTGTGAGAATGCAGCACTTTAAGATGTCTGCTTAAGAAAAACTGTTAACATTAAGAACTTACCTGCAGATACCTCACCAAGTAGTCCTCTGCCTGAAGGGCACTAATTTTTGCAGACTTTTTGTGACCCTTTGATGTTGGAGGAATGAGATGCAGCAGCAGGCACAGTGAAGCAATATCACGGTCCCATCCTAAACAGTTTAGTTTCGTAAATGTAAGTATAGTGTCATAAGTATGAAACAGGAGTTAAAAACTGACATGATAAAATCCCAAATTAACTGAACTTACCACCATCACTGTCTCCTTGTGCAGACCTAATTAGCTCCTCAACATGAAGACAGGGTACTAGCCCTTTGGCATCTTCAATGATGTGTGGTCTGAAAAACGTTGGCCATCTGGCTAAGAACTTCCCAGATGTCTCCTCTCCAAAAAGCATCAGGAAGTCCTGCTCAATCTAAAAAAATCCAGAAAGTTATATTCCCACACTTCCTCCAGAAACCAGGCGCTTCACCAGTTTCTTAAGCAATGTTTCTACATTAGTAAGAAGCATAAAAATTTACAACATGACAGTGCACCTTGGGCAGGGCTGGGCATCTCTTTACATAACCCTACATTTTTTAACTAACATAGTTAGATTTCACAAATAAATGTATACTCACAAGGCCAGTTATGTCACGAAATCTTGGGAAGGTGTCCAGGACATCTACAGACTTGTCAGGATCATGGACAAGTTTCTGTCGGTGTTCGAAAGTGGCCTTCATTTTCTCTGCAACTAGTGCTTCATCAGACAAATGTTTCATCACAGATATCGCCTCTTCACACTCATGATTAGTCAGTTGTTGTACGGCAGTAGCTGAGGCTCTTACAGCCTTTGGACCACCATCGCATTGTTCAACTGCTAACTGAGACCTTGAGTGATCAGCTAGACTTCGTTGTACAGTCTTAAGACGCCAAGAAAGGTACCCGGAACCCGATGCTGGATCATAAAAGTGTTCCTATGGACAATCAAAAATATAGAAATTATTAGCATTCAGTTCACTGATTTGACATTTAACAAGTTGTTTACATTTAACAACTGCAGTCCAGTCCGCAATACCAAACTTACATATCCATGCTTCGCCAATGGGTCCTCCAGGTATGGGAACAAGGCCACAATACCTTGGGCATACTTGACTCGTACAGCCTGGGGAGGAATCCGTCTGAAATAATAGTATAAAATGTTAAAGGTAGGTATAGGGACATCTGAAATACATTTTGACCATCAAAAGCCCCTTGAAACATACCCATGCACCTCCACCATGTCAGCAACCAACATATTCACAAGCTGTCTTCTGGTTCCATCTGACAGTGACTTTGTTTTATGGTACTCCTGAAAAATCTTCTCCCCCCCTGGCTTTCTTTGAAGAACTTCATTGACCATCTGTGCATATAACACATAAAGAAAAGCATGCATACCTGAATGGGATTCACTCTGCAACCCAGCTTGGGGTCAAACAGCCATTTTGAAAATCACCGCTAATCAGTATTGAGACTGCCAAAATGGGTGATCTGAGGTGAGACTTAGATCTTGCATCTTGCACAACCAATTTGACTCCAACTTCAACAATAAACACTCAAGTACACTTAATATAAGGTGATTTTGTCTAACAAATCTAACAAAAATGCTTACATTTTTGGCTGCTTCTCTATGACTCTGGTCATCTCTTCTAATTTTCTTGCTTGGGGTCTCACATGGACTTTCATCCAGCACAACTGTGGAGGCATCTGAGGGATATGATGCTTCGGAGCACACTGACACATCATCAAAATCTTTTAAAACAAAGAGAAATATTTTTTTGACTTGAATCACCTCAATGAACAAAAACTGTCAAATTACGTTGATTATTAAAAACTTCAATTAATAAATAAGAAATACAACATGTTTGTGCATAAGTTTACAATTATTTACCATCATTCACATAGATCCTCAACAAATCCTCCCCTTTCTTTAACAGTTCAGAAAAGATGTCCGGGTCCACTTCTGTTCCCGAGGAATCTTTGTAAATTATCTCAGTGTCAGGAGGCAGACCAAATTTTTCTTTGACTGCGAAGAGTGGCATGGGATACATTAGTGACTGTGTTCAGAAATACTCAATGGGTAGTGTTGCAAGATCAACATTTACTGGTAAATTTCAAAGCATGTCCAACCTGTTTGGTGGAACTGCTGGTAATCATAGGTCCCATCACTGTCAGTAACCTTGACATATTTCTGCTTTTCTCTGTACTTCACTTTCACAAGCATTCTCTGAAAATTTGTACTTGACATGATTCTATTTAGGTGACTTCAAATTTAACAATAAAAGGCATAATAAACGATGTATTAAGGTTAAGGCTGTTAAGATTAAGAAATGTAAATCTTACCCAAACTAGGAACTACACCAGAAAAGCCACAACAACAGAAGAGTTATTACCAGGACAATTATCAGCAGGATAACTCCCAAAATAATACTCCAGTGGTACTGCAAACATAAAAAAAGTACAGCATGAATGTACTTTAAATTATACGGTGCATATTAAGGAACAACTTGACCTAAATTCTAGATAACTGCGTATTTTATTCAAAAACAGAACTGATACTGAGTGACATGCAGAACATAAATCATGTTTTTATCATGCACTGTCAATAGCCTACAAGTTTTAAGTTACTATAGCTTAAGACAGTTCTGAAAACCATTTTAATGCATGGCCAGTGCAGAGATGGCAGCCCTAAGTTCTATAACATTAGCAGGGATGGACGTCAGTTGCTTACACCAGTCTGATGAGAGATGGGTAGGACGGGAAACCGTCAAGCCGTCTATTTCCATTTAAGAAGCAGTGGTCTGTTGTAGCTAGCGATTACATTCAGACATTTAAATCCTTCTATGAATACTGTGCTTCAAAACAGCACACTTCTCTATAAACGAGGTCAGAACAATCACGGCTTGCACCCTTTTTCTCGCGCACACACACATTCTCTCCCCTCCCCTCTCTTAGGTTACACATGCACAGCTGTTAGCTTGCTAGCTAGCTATTCTGGTAAAGTCTGTTGGCAATTTAGCACATGCATATTAACTAACTTTAAACTCAAAAATTTTGCGAATGTTTTAACTACTTCTGGTCTTGGAATGACTGCCCATGTCTACAAAAATTTCACTAGCCAAGTACATTTGCCAAGCTCGGACTCCTGAATCCGCCACTGAATCCAGAATGCAGGCTGCTCTGCTACTTCAAATTTGACCTATCAAAAAAGTTGAAAAGGGGAGAATAACGCTGTACAACTATAAATAAACAAACAAGCTGAAATGTTATTGACCGAATGTTTCCTAATTTAATAAAGACCTTCGATAATTTCCAGTTTGGCCGCAGTACTGTCATATACTCTGTTAACCAAAAATAACCGACCGTTAGCTAGCTAGCTGACGGTTGGTTATTTTTGGTTAGCTAGCTGTATTATCGCTAACTTGCTTCCAAACAGTTAACTGGCAATCTCGGCGTTCGCTGGTCAAAAACCTAGTAACTCCATTTGAGCTTGATTTTGGCAAAAAAATATTCATAATATAATGACACATGCAAGTATCTGACCATATATAAAGACACAACACCAACTTTGTCGACGCGGTGTTCAATTATTTTAAAAACACAGGGTTTTTTCATTTCCTGAAAAGTAACGGTTTTGCACATGGAGGTTTCCACCCTACAGCGACTAAATGTAAGTCTCCAGTCGAGAGCAGACTGACTGTTAAAGAGAACAATTATTGGAACATATTTTAAAAACTAGAAACCTGAGCATGACTTACCAGTGGTTTCACTCCAGAAAAAATGGTGTCTCTACTTCTTGGCAAAATGGGCAAAATCCATGAATTCTTGAATGCGTAAGGTGCATAAACGGGGCGTGGCTTCATAACTCTATAGGAGTTGGATCTCCAACACTTCTCAATGACACCAACTCCCTTATGCAATTGATTCCTTTAGTGTTAAGTCATATTTTTACAGTGTCAATTCAACTCTATATTTAACACTTTTGCTTAACACCAGAAAATCAACTCAGAGAATTTTGCTGTGTAGAAAGCTTGCCAATTTCCACTTAGCTATCCTCAGCTATCCTGTAACTGCATTACCACTGTTTCAGCTATCGTGAATAGCATTGCCTCTGTGGTTATCAAAGCTTAAGTGTGGTAACATTAGAAGAGTAAGAACTCAGAACATGTTCAACAGAACTTTGAACGTGACATTTAATTTACTAGTCCTACTCTCAGCTGGTGTGGCGTCTCTGCTTTCTTCATAGAGCGGTAGCAGTGAGCTCTCACAGAGATCTCATTTGTGGCCCTATTTTTACCTGACACTTTAAGAAAACATTACAAACACATTATGAGAAACATATCTAGTAACGGGATTAGCCTGCTGCTGGACGGATCATGAATATAAAACCCCAAAGCCACACTAGCTCAGGGTAGCTGGCGTTAGCAAATTACCTTCAAAATTGCAGAGATAGGACGACACATAAAACTTGAAACCTTTCTCAAGTTTGCTCTGCGGCGTTGTACTGGACGCCCAGACAATTCTGCGCACATCACTGATTGTGAGTTTAGGCAACTCCAGCAAACAACGAGTGAACTTCGTCGACTCTGCCATGATCTGTTTTCTTCCGCGTTCAGTCTCGCTGACCGGAAATTTCAGAGCAGCCTCACATCAAACGCGGAAGTGATGCATGCATAGAGCCCATTGGCTAGGGCTCACACAGCGCTTCTCAGCAGTAAGCCTGTATGGGTGGAATTCACTTCAGCTACCTCTGAAATCTATCACCCTCGGGTACAGGCAAGAGAAGGCAAGGCTGGTGATGGAGCTAAGGGACTCTTCTGACAAGGCAGTGAAGGACATGCATGCCCGAGTGGTGACTGGAAGGAAATGGTGGACTGAAGCAGAAGTAAGGAAGGTGGTGAGCAGATTACAACACCAGGAGGTGGTGGGCAGGGTCCAAACAGGGCAGGCAGCCCTCGGATGGGGTGATCCACCCAGCCTATGGTCCAGATCAGACAAAAGGGAGGAAGGACCTTGTTGTCTCTGAGGTTGCCAGGATGGAGCAGGAGGAGTACAGAATGAAGGCTGTGGCACAGGGGCAGCAGGGGCGCTGGACAACGTGGGAAGGTGTCATAAGTCGAGCCATCAGTTGGGCAGACTTCTGGAAACTGCCACAGGCTCGACTCAGCTTTCTCATCAGAGCAACCTATGACACCCTACCCTGCCCTCGCAACCTCCACCAGTGGTTTGGCACAGAGAAAACCTGCAACCTCTGCGGGACCATCAATGCCTCTCTCCAGCACGTTCTGTCAGGGTGTAAAACAGCACTGACACAGGGTCAGTTTAGATGGCGACACGACCAGGTGCTCAGGAAGCTGGCAGAGGTAGTGGAGAAAAGAACGAAGAGGCAAGCAATGAGAGTCCAGCAGGGAGCCAACAGAGGATCCACTTCCTTAGGCAGGGGGAGCCTGCAACTAACACCAACAGGAGATCAGCTCCTAAGCTCCTGACACCAGGGCTAGAGTGGAGGATGGAGGTGGACCTGGGCAGGCAGCTCCATTTTCCAGGGGAAATCTTCAGCACCACATTGCGGCCAGACATGGTGATGTGGACCACAGCCGGAAAATCAGCACTGCTGGTGGAACTGACAGTGCCTTGGGAAGAAGGGTTGGAGGCAGCCCACGAAAGGAAAAGGGAAAAATATGCAGACCTGGTCGTGGAGTGCAGAGAAGGTGGATGGAGAGTGAGGCTCTACCCAGTGGAGGTGGGAGCTAGAGGCTTTGTGGGAGAATCAACACCACGTCTCCTCAAGGACCTGGGGCTATGGGGAGCCGGGCTGCACAAGGCAACCAGGGAAGTATCGGAGGAGGCAGAGAAGGCAAGCTTTTGGCTCTGGCTGAGGAGAAGGGACAAGACATGGGGAGCGACCAACTCCTGAAGAAGGTTAGCTGCAGGGGGTGTCAGGGAGACGTCCCTGTTCACTGCCCCACCACCAGGAGATGTTCCGGGATACAGTGCCATGCAAAAGTTTGGGCACCCCTGGTCAAAATTTCTGTTACTGTGAATAGTTAAGTAAGTAGAAGATGAACTGACCTCCAAAAGGCATAAAGTTAAAGATGACACATTCTTTTCAACATTTTAAGCAAGATTAGTGTATTATTTTTGTTTTGTACAATTTTAGAGTGAAAAAAGGAAAGGAGCACCATGCAAAAGTTTGGGCACCCCAAGAGATTTGAGCTCTCAGATAACTTTTACAAAGGTCTCAGACCTTAATTAGCTTGTTAGGGCTATGGCTTGTTCACAATCATCATTAGGAAAGGCCAGGTGATGCAAATTTCAAAGCTTTATAAATACTCTGACTCCTCAAACCTTGTCCTAACAATCAGCAGCCATGGGCTCCTCTAAGCAGCTGCCTAGCACTCTGAAAATTAAAATTGATGCTCACACAGGAGGAGAAGGCTATAAGAAGATAGCAAAGCGTTTTCAGGTAGCCGTTTCCTCAGTTCGTAATGTAATTAAGAAATGGCAGTTAACAGGAACGGTGGAGGTCAAGTTGAGGTCTGGAAGACCAAGAAAACTTTCTGAGAGAACTGCTCATAGGACTGTTAGAAAGGCAAATCAAAACCCCTGTTTGACTGCAAAAGACCTTCAGGAAGATTTAGCAGACTCTGGAGTGGTGGTGCACTGTTCTACTGTGCAGCGACACCTGCACAAATATGACCTTCATGGAAGAGTCATCAGAAGAAAACCTTTCCTGCGTCCTCACCACAAAATTCAGTGTCAGAAGTTTGCAAAGGAACATCTAAACAAGCCTCATGCATTTTGGAAACAAGTCCTGTGGCCTGATGAAGTTAAAATAGAACTTTTTGGCCGCAATGAGCAAAGGTATGTTTGGAGAAAAAAGGGTGCAAAATTTCATGAAAAGAACACCTCTCCAATTGTTAAGCACGGGGGTGGATCGATCATTCTTTGGGCTTGTGCTGCAGCCAGTGGCACAGGGAACATTTCACTGGTAGAGGGAAGAATAGATTCAATTAAATACCAGCAAATTCTGGAAGCAAACATCACACCATCAGTAAAAAAGCTGAAGATGAAAAGAGGATGGCTTCTACAACAGAATAATGATCCTAAACACACCTCAAAATCCACAACTATGGACTAGCTCAAGAGGCGCAAGCTGAGGGTTTTGCCATGGCCCTCACAGTCCCCCGACCTAAACATCATCGAAAATCTGTGGATAGACCTCAAAAGAGCAGTCCATGTAAGACAGCCCAAGAATCTCACAGAACTAGAAGCCTTTTGCAAGGAAGAATGGGCAAAAATCCCCCAAACAAGAATCAAAAGACTCTTAGCTGGCTACAAAAAGCATTGCAAGCTGTGATACTTGCCAAAGGGGGTGTTACTAAGTACTGACCATGCAGGGTGCCCAAACTTTTGCTTCAGGCCCCTTTTCTTTTTTGTTATTTTGAAACTGTAAAAGATGGAAATAAAAAAGTAATCTTGCTTAAAATATTAAAGAAATGTGTCATCTTTAACTTTATGCCTTTTGGAAATCAGGTCATCTTTTACTCATTTAGCTATTCAGAGTAACAGAAATTTTGACCAGGGGTGCCCAAACTTTTGCATGGCACTGTAAGGGGCGAAACATCTATGAGCGGTGGTCCCCGGCTGATGACTCTGCAGCTAACAAGCGGGCATCGGTGGAGGTGTGACAGGCCTAGAACCTAGCAGGAAGAACATCTACCTGTACAAATTAAACTTCAAGTTGCCTCCTATTCCTGTCTGGTGTAGCACGTTGTACCAAATGACATTGTACGCTCTTTGGTTGTAATTAGTGGACTTAAACTTTGGACATGTTTAGATAAGACAAAACCCAAGACTGTGTTACAGTAGGCTAATTGTGATGACTGTATGGATTGTAGTAGTAATGCTTCCAAAGTTATAGTTTGTTTACAACTCTCCTAATCTGTTTCCCCAGGTAACCCCAAATGCTCAGCCCTGCTATCAGACATCTTCTGGACCTGACCTGACACTGACCCTGACCCATCTATGATGCTGAAACAATGAATGTGCTCTTTGTTTTTTATGATTCAGCTTAAAATGGATTCTTAGCATTTATACACACAAATGTATAAGGTCAAACTACAGTTACAGTACAACTACAGTTAATCAGTTTAAAGCTGTTTTCCAAACCTTCAACCTCCTGTACTGTCTTTTCTCTCCTCTTGCGGGCTCTTTCAATATTTCTTTTGTTGGCATACTGCACGTAGCATTCTCTATGGTAGCCAACATGAGCTGGCACATCTGGAATGTGGCTGTCTTTTAGGTCATATTTTTCTACAGCTCTTTCTGCAATTTGGTTTTCTTTTGTATTCAGATTCACCCACTCCAGAGAACTTTGTGCAAATTTTGTCCAACTTGTAACTGAAAAGGATATGACGTTTGTTGTACAGCTTGTTACATGCATGCAACACTCCATATTTTTTCCCGTTGGCATCCGGACATGCAAGCTAAGGTATACACGGGTTCGGGTTTATGCAAATGAGATGTCAGACATCAAATGAGATAAATATCAGATATGAAATGAGGTGGCAGACATGAAAAATAGTTGGATGAAGTAGTTTATTTGGACATTCTTCTGAACAGATCAAATTATGGATTAGAAGCTCATAAAGTCAATTTAGGGTCTATAACAAATATACAAAATCTTTACTCTCTGTTTAATGTTAGAATATTATGATAAAATTACATAGCAGAATAAATCATAACACTGGCCATTTTAAGCACCTGCAAAGGAGTGTGTTTAGACATCTTAGATTATATGATTATAGTCTATATTTAGACATTGTGACAGAGTGCCATCACTACGGTGGAGTATGCCCTCTGACTGCCATGCCAACAAGCCTGACAACAAGCGGTCCTATTTAAGCCGTACGCGATTGGTTGATATTTTCAATGACGTTAAACACTACAATCTGATTGGTTTA
Source organism: Megalops atlanticus (assembly GCA_019176425.1). Classification (NCBI taxonomy): domain Eukaryota; kingdom Metazoa; phylum Chordata; class Actinopteri; order Elopiformes; family Megalopidae; genus Megalops; species Megalops atlanticus. Next base: position 116,236 of record CM032888.1, read on the forward strand.
TCAACTGGAGCTATCCGCGATTTGCCTGAGGAGACTGACAATTAAAATATAAGTTTGTGAAAATATATGATCAAACCAGAGCTGCCAACAAATTTTATTAGACTTTATAGAATTATTTAATATCATACATAAAAAATGGTTTACTCTATTGATGGAGATCGATCAACAACACGAAAAACGGCCCACCGTCTAATTTCAAAAGTTACAGCTATGGACTGCTACAGCTAGGCTACTATGAGAGTCTAACGCAATCTCGTATCAATAGCGAGATCGTGTAGCAGCATCATCCACCATTATTAGTTGAAATAGTTTCTTTGTATACTTGGATTGCCTGTCTTGTTTTGTATATTTCCTTCTGCTCAATAAATTAAAAAAGTGATCGTAAGGAGACAGCCACTACAGCTACAGTCAGGAGAAGATCTACAGCCAGCTAGCCAATTGACACACATAGCTATGATTTCTGCACCCTGCATTTGTCCTTTATGTGGGCATTACCGAAGGCCAACATAGAAAATCCGTTATGACATGCACAGAAGGGGTTCCCTGTCATACTGTCAGGGCCATGGGTCCTGGGGCCGGCCCCACTGACAGATACTTGCCAGCGATTCAAGTGCCTTAGGGTACAGTACATTGCACAAACAATTTTTATTTCTTTGAGTGCAATTTAAAAGAGATATTACGGATAAAATCTATCAAAGGTTGAGTTATTCAAAATGAATTGTATTCATTGAACTGCTGTGCCTGAGAGATAAGAAACTCAATGAAAGAACTCAATACCTCCATCTAGTGGTGGGTGTAGAGATGCCCCTGAAGTCAACAAATACACACAGCAGGCAAGAGGGCAAATGGCCTACCACCATAAATACCCTAAATTGTATTATACATTATTAGCATTTACAATGTTATCCATTTATATAGCTGGATATTTACAGAGGCAATTTGGGGTTAAGTACCTTGCCCAACAGCAGTGTCCCAGCAGGGAATTGAACCAGCAACCTTTTAGTCACAAGTTCTGTTCCACTCTGCTACACTGCCGCCCCCACTCAGTAACCCCAGGTCACCTACCTACTTAAAATAAGCAGCCATTGCTTTAAGATTTCAAGAAGTTACTTAAAACCCAGTCAGATTCTTAAAACCTCAAACTTGCCTGTTTGGATTCACATTTGATTTTGCCAAACAAAAGCGGAAGTAGGGTGTGGTACGCCCACTTTGTTTATTGGTAAGCATTAATCTGCCCCTCAGATGTAGAATCCTTGGCTAAATTGTGGCCACAGCCATGTTTGGTTTAATTTGAAAGAGGTTCAGGTGCCAAATACTTCTAATATAATATTAAAGAACTCTGTCTTTTTAGCCAATCTTAAAGTTACTTCCAGTGTTGGGCAGTAGCGTTTAGTTTAACTAGTTTAACTACATTTCTCAGTAGTGTGGTGGTAACGTCGCTGTTTTCTGAATCAAATAGCTTTTCAGTAGTGAAGCTCTTTTATTGATCAAGTAGTGCGGTAGCGTCCACACAAGCTACATTTTCCGGAGCATTTCTGAAGCTCAAGCACAGCGGATCTTTCGAGAAGCCTCTTTGGATCTTTCTGCTGCGGTCTGAAATAAAACTAAGGATCAGTACGTGGCGCCACCGCCATACACAGACGTATATTTACATTTACAGTTAGGTCATTTGGCAGACTCTTTTATCCAAAGCGACTTACAAGTGAGGAACAGCAAGCAAGCTACAGTAGTGTAGGAGACCTTGGAGTAAGCTTTAAGTGCAACCTAAACAACTAAACTCAACTAAATAAGTCGAGGAAAGTATAAAACAAAGGTAAACGAGGTGAAAACACAAGGATAGACAGAGGAGACAAACAAATAGTGACAGGAGAAAGAAGTGCGAGGCAAAAAGTGCGCGGAGATGGAATTGTGTTAGAGTTGTTAGAAGTGTTAGGAGAGGAGGTGCACTCGGAAGAGCTGGGTCTTCAAGAGGTTCTTGAAGATAGGGACGCCCCTGCTCTTATAGCATAAGGTAGCTCATTCCACCAGCGGGGAACTACATATGAGAATAGTCTGGACTGAGATTGCCTTGTGTGTAGGGATGGCAATGCTAGCCGACGTTCCTGGGAGGAACGTAATGGCCAAGAAGGAGAGTAAGCCTGTAAGATTGAGCTCAGGTATGTCAGAGCAGACCCAACAGTCACTGTGTAGGCAAGCATGAGAGACTTGAATTTGATACGGGCAGCCACGGGTAGCCAGTGGAGGTCAAGAAGCAATGGGGTGACATGGGCCCTTTTGGGCTGATCGAAAACCAGACACGCCGCCGCGTTCTGAACCATTTGTAGTGGTTTCACCGCACACGCTGGGAGGCCAGCTAGGAGTGCATTGCAGTAGTCGAGGCGGGAGATAACCATGGCCTGTACCAGAAGCTGGGTAGCATATTGAGTCAGGTAGGGACGGATTTTGCGGATATTGTAAAGTGCAAAGCGGCACGACCAAGAGACTGAGGCAACATGGTCAGAGAAGGACAATTAGTCATCAATCATGACACCCAGGTTTCTTGCAACCTTAGAAGGTATGAGAGTATATGTGTTAGGGATGGTAAGATTCACTGATTCGCATCGGTGCACCAGCATAAAGTTCACGCTGCGATTGCCCCGATCGTGAAGTGTGCACCGGATACAATTTGGGATGAACCCGGAATGCATTGTTTCTAACATCTTTGCATCGGTAATATCCGATTTATTTATATATAATTATTAGTAGAGGCCATATGCCTTTATTATTTGGAAATCACAGAGTCACAGACTGTCATGGAGGAGGAAGAGCAACATGTTCCACCGAATTGTTACAAATCAAATGCTAGGCGACACTTCAGATTTTTCAAGAGAGACGGACAATTTGACAAGACGCATGCAATTTGCAAAATACGCCGTGCCACTATAAAGAAAAGAAACAGCATAAATGAGATGCTTACTGAGTTGCAGTACTCGAGAAACAAATATGTGAAGTGAAATGGCACTTTTTTAGTTAATTTATGATTTGCTGTCTGCTTTTCTTAGAAGGCTGAAAAATCTCCGGAGTGCTGTCACTGCCTTTGTCACTGTTTTCACTGACACAAAACAAACCCACGTTGCATGCTGCGCCTGCGCACCTGCGTCTGGGAGACTGTTGCTAACTTTGGATGATGCTGGGCAGTATTATTTCAAAACGCGGTAATCAACCACGGTTTTATTGATCATTAAAATTTGAAACGGTAATACTAACCTTCGGGAATTTTACCCTGGTTTATCGTGAAACCGGTTCATCCCTAAATCACACCGGTTTTAGTATACGCACTAAACAGTGAATCACACCGGTGTGACCGTACGCGAGAATATTTGTTTTTAGTTTCCCCTCTCTTCTCCAGCTCGTATTTGCATACAGAGCGCTGACAGACTCCAGGGAAATTCTGACACTCTCCAGAGATGTTCTGTGGATCTGAATGTACACCGAGCGTGTAGTCTGCAGTGCAACAAGCAAGTTTTGGAAATTATAGGAAAATGACAGGCATATGGTATTACCGCGATTCACGTGTGCGTATTGAACCGTAGGGGGCGTACCGAACGGTTTGACAACTGTGTACCGTTGCATTCCTACTGCATCTGTAGTAAACGTTTCACTGGCTCCTTCCCTTTCTGCATCTGTAGCAAAGGTTTCACTGGCTCCTTCCCTTTCTGCATCTGTAACAGACGTTTCACTGGCTCCTTCCCTCTCTGTGGCTGCAGCTGGCACTTCTCCTGTTTCTTTCTCCCTCTCTGCAGTAGCAGACGTGTTCCCTGCCTACTTGTCATTGTTCCTTGTACTAGTATCACTTGTCCTGAGGATCTTAAAAAATGTATCAATTTTCCTCTCTTCCCCTGCTTTCCTTTTCATCGAGCCAGACATCTATTAAAGGAATGTTTTAATTAACATTAGGCCAGTGGCAGCTGGTGGTTGTAAAAGTAGGGGAGGAAGGAAGGTGCGCTTGGTGAAGTTTGGTGGTGGTGGTGGGGGGGTGTTAGTGAGGGCATATGCAGGCATGTAAAACCCAGACACATTTAAAGCAGCAGTAAGGAGTTTTGGTCATATATACAGTGTTGTCGTGCCAACCAATTTAGGTGGGCACGTGCCCACCCAATATTTTGTAAAAATGTATTAATAATTATTACGTTACGTAAAGTTTCAAGAACATTAATATTAATGTTATTGACACGCATACGCATTAATATATTAAACATTAAAATATACATTAGCATATTCTAATTGAAACGCTCTGAACTAAAAAAAAATCACATTTTCTTTTTTATTAAATGGTCTGAAATTCGAAACAAAATTTAAAATAGCTGACCAGACAGAATAGTAGTATAGTTAAGACTGCTAGCTGCTTAGCAAAACATTTTATTTCATTTAACGTTTGCAAGCTTGTTAGCTAGCTAGCTTCCTATACTCATTAGCTCGACTAGGCAGGTAATGTTAGCTAAGGTTAGCTGGCTGCAGTCAGACTTTACATGGGTAGATGGCTAGGTCTGTACATGTGGTGTTGAACACACTGACCTTACCATTTGGTTTGGTAATCTCGATTTTTGGAACTGGTCTCCCAGCTGCTTTGACCTTAACCTTGTAGTCCAAAGAGTGAAATCATCGCCCCCCAGTGGTGGAATGAACTCCCAACCCCCCTGAGAACAACTCCTTCAATCCAACCCTTCAGACGTGTGCTGAAGACACACCTCTTCAGACTCTACCTGGACTGATACCTCCCTCTTCGACCTTGTAACTTTGATGTTGAGAATCTGACTCCTGCCTTGTACTTGTTGCTCACTTACCTAGGTAGTATAGCGGTACTCCATTTTTTTCGGTAATTGTATTTGAGATGCAATCCTAGTTCAGATTAGTTAGCTCGTGTCACTGACCTTGCGCTCAGCTTCAGCACTATTTGCATTGTATGACCTTTAAACATCTTGCTCTTGTGCCTGTTGTTTGCTCACTATTTGCACTTTTGTACGTCGCTTTGGATAAAAGCGTCTGCCAAATGAATAAATGTAAATGTGTATTTAATAAAACATGGACAACGTCCGCTGTTTCCATTGTGGCTTTATTAGCAATCAACAAAGCTAGCTTCCAACAGAAAACAAAACTTCTCTAAACACGACAATTCTTTTCCTTGCTGTATGACTAATGACACAAGACAAGATTCTTACATGATATCATTGATATCCCCCTCCCTCAAAACTCTGATTGGGTATTCACCAGCAGCTCCGCTGATTGGTTCACTGATGTTAGGCGCTAAATCCAGAACCTCTGGCTAGACCTGCCCAAAGGGAGGTTCGTCCCCCCTTACTGCCATTCACCCTCATGTTAAAAGCCAGGACTCACGAGCCGCTGGGGTAACAACCGTTTATAATGGACATCAATGAGAGGCTTGGGGAGGTCAGACCTCCGTACAGTAATTTTCAATTGCAGTAGGGGGTGATGTTGGTATTTTGACACGGGAAGACAACTATTGTGACTTTGAAGTGTTAAAATAGTAATATTGTCAGTGTTTTAACAGATTACTCTGTTAAATGTTCGTGTATTTATTTTTCTCTTGGAAGTTTATTTTTGTCTGAAATTTTAGGGAGGATGTTCTTCCCTTTCCTCAATGGGCGAGCCGCCTCTGCGTTAGGCGTAGATTGCATTTCATTGTCAGGTGCAAGCTAGCTAGCGATACAGTCAGAGGCGTCATGCTCATTCAAGCTGGAGGGGCACATGCCCCACCAGATTTTTTGATATCTGGATTTCTTAATATTTTTTATTTTATTTCATTACTATTATTTTTTATAATATGTAGCTATGATAATTTTATATTATGAGTCAAACGTGTTCTTCTAATTATGTCATAGATCATACCTCAAATAGTCACACACCCCCTTTCCTTATGGTATTGGTTTCTTCCAAAAGTTGCAGGATGAAAGTGGTTCGCAACAGCAGGTAGGCACGCACACAGTAGCGATGGGAATTCTGGCTCTTTTTAGGGAGCCGGATCATTTGGCTCAGCTCAGTAATAAGAGCTGACTCTTTCGGCTCCCAAACAGCTCTTCATTTAGTGCCACTTCTGACTTTTATAATTAAACGAAATTTAGCAATGTTTTGACTAGGGCTTGGTATTGTTTAAAAATTTTCGGTATCGGTGCCGATACCGGTACCTGGAATTTGGTACCAGTACCAAAACGATACTTTTTTCAGTACCTCATTATGCTCGTTGTTGCATACACTAACGTTAACTAAATAAACGAGTTCACAGCACTGAACTCTAAGATATGGAAAGAACGTAACTGCTTCCCTTTATTGCCGAAGTTGCAGAAACCATGGCGTCCAGTGCACCGCACCGCCTCAATTATCGTTGGCCCTGAAGGGGATATTCCTGCCTTTTTCTACCAAAGGGGTTTACAGTCATATTTTCAATCCATTTATAACAATAATGCCTAAGGTAGGTAGCTAATGCTAGCTAACAATGATTTATGAATCCGTGTGGCCTGAACTAGCTTACGTCAGAGAAAATGCGGATTGTGGGGGAAAAAGACTTCACTTGTAGCTAGCGAATATCATAATTTTTTATATAATAGCTTTATATGCAGCTCACAGGGATTAAAATAACAGTTTTATATATATTGTTAGGGTGTGCCAAGGGTGGAGGACACAGAAGACGTTGAAACAGCGATGAGGTGCTGATGGTGGACTTTATTTACAGGTGGCGAAAGGTGGAGAACGGTGGCAGTGCAGGAATATACAGTGTTAAATTATTTACAAAACAAAAACTGTACAAAAATAAACAGACAAAAAAAAAACTAAGCTTACTTGGCTATGTCTGAGAATCAGACCCAAGTCTAGCATCTGCCTTCCTCAACAACACAACCCAAAGCTCTAAACCCCTCTGGCTATATGGGCGTAGCTCCTCCCACTAGGCACCTTCAATCTCCTCAAAATCAATTAACACAACAAAACAGAAAATAATAAAACAATACTTAACAAACATGGCCATGTATCGAATAACAAACAATCCAGAACAAAAGAATAACAAAGGAGGTACTAAATACAAATAATAACTACATTTAAGTATCTTTATATTTTCCCCCTTGAAACAAACAAACAGGTGGTAGTACCCACTACTCCCCTGCAGAAATAATACCTGGTTCCCCACTTCCTGTTTGGCAGTGGATGAAACAAACACCAGGTAAACATGTTTCTATTTGCTTTGCAAAATTCTAAATAATAAATCTTCCAATATTCCTAAAAACACCGTGTTTGCTCTGTTGTCTTTTATAACCGTCAGCTGCTGTTGTTAGAATATAAGCGCATCATTATTTAACACCGCTAACACCGCTGTCCTAACAGGCCTTATTCAGAACAGGGTAGCAGGCTCTTTAAGTGGCTACATCAGCAACAAAACACAGCTAGTTAACACACTATACAGAAATTACACGCAATACAAACACACACTTAACACAACTGATGTTGAGTTAGCCGGCAATATGTGAAAAGTGTTGTGTTGCGATGTTCGTGTTTTGCGCGTCTGTAACAGTGTATGTCTCTCGTCGCGGTGTTAGACCGTGACATATATACTGTGTATATATATATAGCTTTATAACAAATCATACTGAAATCAATATAGCTGCACAGCAAGCTAGCAAGCACAATTATAAGTGACAACAGTCGCTGCAATGCTCCGCTTTTAGGCAATGACAAACGTTTGCAGCTAGCTCTATTTTTGTCTGAGATTTTTAGCTTAGAACCCATTACAATGAGGAAACTAGCTACATATCTACATATCAGAATGTCCTTGGTGTAGTTGTCCACTCATTCATTCAGTTAAGTTAAAACATTCCGGCCAGGAACTCCTTTGTCAAGGGAACTGTTTATGATAGCCTTCGCTACAAGACCGTCTGCGCTCATTATCACTGACTGGCAAGTGCTGGCTCGATCCGTATATATCTTGATGTTGATATGCAGTTCAGTAACTATTAAAGTTCAAGCTACTTTATGACTGTAAATTCATGTTGGCTATTCCTCAGTTATACACGTTCCGTTAACTTCGTTGTCGAATCCTGTCAAGTAAAATCACACCTTGATTGTTATTCATATGCATTATGGGTGTAACTTGGTTGAAAATATGACTGTAATCCCCTTTCGTTTGGTGGGAAAAGACAGTTTCCCCATTTAATCAATGGGGAGTGGACATGTTGTGGTGCGCTAGCCTCCATTCTGGTGTCTGCAACTTCTGATTCGCTCTACCTCTCCAGTCTCTATACAAAATGTCTTTTACAGCTCCCCAATATAGCCTACCTAGCCCCTAGTCATGTAAAGCTAGCTCATTCTCCCACACACTCCCTGTTAGCAACATTAGGTATCAAGTATTTAACGCTGGCTAGTTTGATAAAAACGTCTGATATTTGTTGAACGATCAAACGAGAATTTCTTTGTGAGTAAAGCCTTAAATGAGAAAGCTAATAGGGAGTCCTTATCACAAAGTACCGAAATGTAGCACCGAATGTGTAAACAGATTTTGATACTCGGTAGTACCGACGTTATTCGGTCAGTGCTTTAGAAGTACCAAGCCTCGATACCCAGCCCTAGTTTTGACCTATCATTGGTATGTGTGCACGTGTATCATGTAATTATACACCTTATAATTTCCAGAATACCATTATTTTACATTATGTTTGGTATAAAAACATTAATGAAAAAATATAAAACACTATTACACATGTGTATTGAACGTTTTATTTATATTGAACGTTGTAAATTAGCATTTCGCTACAAACACTAAACACAGTGCATCTAGTCCTTGTGCATGGCGGTATTAAAAACATTCAGTCAGTGCATGGAGTGCCTGTGGGTGAGCAGTATGGAGAAAAGGTCATCCTATTATTCTGTCTTGTATTAATTAACCAAAAAAAAGAAGAAGAAATTGGCTCTCAGACGGGAGCTGGCTCCCACCGTTCACGTAAAAGAGCCGGCTCATAGAGCCGACTCGTTTGCGAGCGACACATCATTAGCACACAGCACTCTCTTGCACATCAGTGCTGGAGGAGATGTAGGCTACAGCTTAATGGTGTGTTGCTGAAGTGGTTAGTAGAGCATCAATCCCTTTTTCTAACATCTGAAAATGCAAATATACACTTAATTGCATTTGAGAAATATAGGCATAGTTTGCAAGATAGTTGGCTAGTACCACCTAAAGTTAGAAGCCATCCCTCAATGCGGTTGTTTAACCTTATGGCTCGCTAGCTAGTCGTGACTTGTGATAGCATAGCATCCTGTTTAACAAGGTTTCTGCTAGGATTTTTTCTTGCCAGTCCGGTGTCCAGAAAGAATTTATTTTACCGGACAAATTTGAAACTTACCGGTCACGTTTCAATAACAGTCTACATTACAAACGCAAATATAATGTACACCTAGGTTGACGAAAGAATGACAACGACCTCAAATCAGTTTAATTATCCGTTAAAATGTAGGCTATTATGATACATCTGTAACCTGTAACATCTGTAACCTGTTTTTTTTTTTTTTTTTTTTAAAAAAAGGGCTAGGCCTACATGGCATCAAATGTAGCCTATAAGCTACCAGGTAACATTTTATTTTCTCCTTTTTTTCCAATGTGTCTTTGCAGCTTGCAATGTACATAAGCCGCGTCACTCTCTCCTCCTCCAGACGACTTCACAGCGCTGTCTTAATTCCATTCTCCAGAGGGAAGCCCCTCTCTGCTGGGACACTTGACAGGGGCAGAACACAAGCAATTTTAGCTAGTGTAGCCAAGTCGGGGTACAGTTCGGCTGTTTTGCTGTCAAAACACAAATGTCCTGTTTAGGGATAGCCTTATAGCTATGTTTTGTATGAGCATTATTACCGGACATTTTGACGAGCAAGTTTTAATTTATCGGTTTTTTATAAATTTTACCAGGCAAAACCCGGTAATTACTGGAAAACGGAAACCCTGCTATCTAATATTGGAAAAGGACAGCTGTGTGAACCTTATGACAGTGAGCTGATAGTTTTTACCACCACTATCACAGGTTATAGTTAGCAAAACACTGAATTCAATTTGACATCTCCAGGTCAGATGGGGAGGAAAATCTCATCATTCTTTAAAAAAATGACAGAAAGCCCCAGCCCTGTCCTCAGTCAGGAGGTTGATAGTGCAAGAGGTAGGTTATCTTAGGTGAGATTTATAGTGATGGGCTATTTTTTATTCATGGAAATGTATGCAGATTAAATTGAAGGATTTGTTCCCTCTTTCATATGACCATTTCAGACCAATCAAGGGATGGTGATGATGATCAGGCAGTTAAAGTTGCTGATCTGTGTGAAGCAGGTAAAGATAAGTGACTAGCCTAATGATGATTCTCACAACAACAACAACAACAACAACATGATGATGATGATGATAATAATAATAGCTAATAATAATGTTGTCAAAGTACTGTGTAAGAGGCAGTCAATTAGCCTATCTGGTGGTAAGGGAACAAAATGAAGTGGTTTGATAAATGAAAGCCACAAAAACAAATTTTATTAAGGAATTTTAGTAAGGAATTTTACATTATTTAATGAAGGTTTTTCTCAGACTTTCAGACTGACAGAGAAGTTTTTTTCAGGAAAAGTGGCAGCAGTGTAGAAGATAGTGAAGAAGTGAGTGACTGAGTGTCATTTTCAATAACCATAACAGCACAAATAATTGACATGAAAATCTCTAAGTAAATATACAGTGTTTACCCTAATATAAAGTGGTAGATTACTGAGCTACAAAAACTGATTTAGTGAAGTTATAAAATAATTCCCCCAAAGTCTTTGAATATATATGTCAAATTGCAGAAAATTGCATCATTATTTTCTTTTTTTTCTGGGGAAGGACCCCCATGCCCCCCGCTCTAATTGTGCCCCCCCAGAATTTTGGCTTGCATGACACCCCTGGATACAGTGAAACATTATTTGTCTGTGTGTAGGCTAACGTTATTTCTTTAGCATGCTAGCTTGGATAGTTAGCTAACTATGTTAACTATTAGGCTAGCTAACGTTACGTTACACAGCTAGCTAGGCCTAGTTAGCTTGCTAGCTAATGACAGCCCAACTCAGTTCACCTTGCCATGAGTCATGACACATTCCAACACCTTAAATTACATTTGGAAATTACGCTAGATAACATTAATGTTTCAACTATCATCAACTCACCTGATTTTACCGTGGCTAGCTAGAAGCATTATCCTCGTGCCATTGGTTTTCACAGATGGTAATTAGCTAGCCAGCTGTCACTGTGCAATAGTGATGTGCAGTACGTGAACAAACAAATGTTTTTGAACGAATCTTTGAGGTGTACTGAATGTACTGAATCACTAGTCTAAAACATTCGTTCCTTCCTCTTTGCAAACATACACACTGATTAGCTGGCATAGCAGCTATACCTCTCCCTCCAGCGGATGTTAGCTATGCGGTCTGTCCATGAAGCAGCCTATCACAAAACTGTTTCAGCAGTATGTTCATGACAACAACTAGCCAATGGCTGAAATACTAAAACACTCGAAGCACCTCCCACTGGCCATCTCGGCACAGCGCCTCAGTGACTATGCTGACCATGGTGACTACAGCATGTGACTGACTCTGGAAGACTCAAAACGCCCCCACTGTGAACTGTGCACTGAATGACCTGATGTACTGTTGACAAGTTCTCAGTACAACGGTTCGTTCAGACTCAAAAGACCTGGTGACTATGAGGACTCCAAACTCCCCCTACTGACCTGATGTACTGTTGACAAGTTCTCAGTACAACAGTTTGTTCAGACTCGAAATATTCTGTCTATGTTGACGATGAAACCCAAAATGTTCTCAGTACAATGGTTCCATACAACTCCAAAGAGTACAGAGTGAAATGCCCTCTAGTGACCGAATCACTTTTGAATAGTTCAGTAAACTACAGTGGTTTTGTGAATTATTTTAATTGTTACGGGCGTGCACAAGAGGTAAGCCAGGAGGCAAACAGTTCTAGAAGCATTCGTTGTCTAGGGGGTAAAGAAATGTCTCCTGGAGACCTCCCATGCCACACCCTAACATTCCCTGCACACCTCCCTGAACTGCCCCACAGTTGAATTATCCTGGGCTTGAATGGCAGCCAATAAAGATAAAGGTGCTTACCGAGTCAAGACACCTCACTGCCCACAATACGATCTCTCTCACGTCCCCAGCCAGTTCCAGCGTGCAGTCTTCAACTTCGACCGGGCCAGCTCAGTCTGTCTTTCCTCTGTTTGTTCAGTGTTTGAGGCGATTTTCTAAAAGTTAGCTACAGTCCTCCTTCCTTTAGGGCACGCACCATCAACGCCCCTCATGGTCGGTCTCCGGGTTCCAGTGAGTCCCCGGCTCGTGGCTTTTGGAGTCTTGTGTGCTCATGTGAGACGCTCAAGCAGTGCTGGCAACTCTCAGGCCCCAGAGGCGGCCATGACCAACCATCTTTAAGCCTCCTGGCATTCACTCACTCCGCCCACCTCCCATGAGATCCAACCAAACAATTAAAGGGACAGGTGCACCTTTACAATGACTTTATCTCAAGCCCAAGGATAATTCCTGTTATGTGGATCTCTTTCTGCAGCTAACCACTAAATAGATATTTATGGATCTTTATTAATTTTCTTTTACACAAATTTCATCCTAGACTTAAGGATGTGATCCTGAATGTGCACACAGGATCCCGGCGATGACTGCGGCTGTAACATAATTATGATACTTAGACTGCATAATATATTGTAACGGTAGATAGTTAGCCACTGCTGCTAAGGAGGTGTGTGTTCCCATGATTTTTGTTTTTGTTGTTAGCTTTTCTTTATGATTAATGTTCTTCCTTTAAGACTTTGTTATGTAGGCTATGTTGCTTTGTTACACAGTTATGTTAGGTTGTGTGTGTGTGGGAGACCCCATGTGTTTGTTTGGTGCGTTTCAATGAACTACCGTATGTGTGACAGATAGCGGGGGCAGTGACATGCCTTCACTGTCACATTATGATTTGAGAGGTGACTACAAGTATATTAAAATGTTTGGGCTCAGTTAGTTCAAAACTTGTCACATGAAGTTTTTCACTTTGGATATAAGCGTGGCTCTTTTTTCCTCAGTGCATTTTTTTTGTTTTAGCAAATGACACGTACTTATTATACGCGTTAAAATGTGGGGTTCTATTACCTTCCTAAAGACGAAGTATACTCTGTGGCTGCATCATTGTTTGAATAGCATGGTGCAGTTTCACATAATGGATGCCACCTGACCGGATATGGAAATGAACGAATCAGTGAGTCAAAAATTCAAATTATTTTATTGTACTGAATGAAAGGAACCGAATCACTAAAAAGAATCGTTTTGAACACCACTACTGTGCAATGCCTTCAAAATCACCCGCTGCTGCACTCCGCTTTGGTGGGCGGTCCCTTGTTAAAAGTAGCCTATCAGGGCCATACACTTTCCTGCACTACCTGGCTAGGCCAATGACTGTAAAGGGCTAGGCTATTAGTGGGTTTATATTTTCGAGATGGTCTGCAGTCATGTTTTTTCTTTGAACAGCTGCGGCAACAGAGGGGGGCCAGGCTTTAACCGGGGGGGGCAACAGAGGGGGGCCAAGCTTTAACCAGGGGGGCAGTGGCCCCCTGAGGCCACCACGTAGCTCCGCCCCTGAAGACCGGCCCTTCTGTTAAGCCAGGAGAGCCATTATTACATACATACATCGATTTTGGAGCATGTCTTCCATTCGGCATATTAATCCACATTAATGCCAGACACAAAGTTATATATTTTCTGGGCAGGTTTGATGAAATGTTGGTGCTGTTGCGTTTATTTAGGAATCTGATTCAAACTGGATGACTTGAAGCACAGATGCCTTGCACACTGAGTGGAATAGCTGAACCTTTAAATTCTCCATTAGATTTGTCTGTATATCTCAATGTATTAAGTTATGAGTCAGGTATTTCGATGTGGGAATGCTAACAGAACTTGTTAACGCAACACAGTAATGCGAGGCTCTGAGACAGCAACTCTAAACTTTATTGTTCTTGATCTCTGTAACATTTCCCAAAAGACCCAGGTTGCATTAACCCATGCCACTCAATATGTGCAAATACCACTGTTACTTACAATTCCACCAGAAGCAGGTGTTCAAAACACAAACATATTTTCATAGAAAGGATATCAATTTCATGTGTGTGAGTGATTCAGGCTTATTCAGGGAAGGGAATAGGATGATTATATAATTTATCAATTCATGCAGATGACATCAATGACCTCCATTCTCCCACTGCAACCAAGATAGTCCAGCTTAGTAGCTGATCCTTAGTTAGTTAAACTTAGGTTGTTCCTTAAGCTCACATCTGGCACCAGTAGCATGTATACAGTAGCTACAGTTCAGACATTCACTTGAAGCATGAAAGCTGAGCAGATACTTCAGAAAATAATGCAGTTGTGGAACTGAGATGAACCTATACAATACTTCAACATGACATAGAACCTATACAATACTTCAACATGACATATATTTTTATTCCTAGCTAGAAACCATTTCAATTGTAACGAATTGTTGTGGTCAGATGTTGTCTGTGTTTGCGTTGTGCGTGATGACGTCGGTGATTGGGTCACGTGGTGTTGGTGGCGGTAGCATTTGTAATATCACCTGTTCACCTGCGAGTGTTTGTGAATGAGTGGAGAGGGGGTGATGGGGGGAAGCCTCACTTTTTGCTGACTGCATGCTGCTAAAGTCTTGAAAATTGTTTTGCCGTTTGTGGATTTTATGACTGTTTTGGATTCTATGGACTTTGAGCTCAACAAGACCCTTTGAACATTTTGGATGCTATGTTTTTATGCAAATAAATGGATTAAACTTCACTGAGAGCAGCCACTGGTATCATTTTAACAGCCAGCGCGTCTGGCAGGTTAGTCTCCCCCACTCAGCCTCTCGGCGATTAAAACTTGTTAGAAGTCGCCTATATTTGTCAGTAAAAAAGACGGCAACGGAGCCTCCTGCATTCAACGCACGCAGCCAAACGCTGAGAATTCGTGAGCCCACACACAATTCCTACGCTTCACCTACGAGAACTGCCAGCCCAATGGAATTGCAGCAAGTCAATGGGAAGACGGTGGTATGTAACCTGTGTTCTTGTACTGTGTATTGCTTGTTGGAACGCAGTTTGAATTGGTTACTACCACGAGAAGATGCTGTTTTTCTGAATCTGGTGGCCGCTGTTTGGTGTTGAGTCTTGCAGTGGTGAGAGCACTGTGGATTTGCGTGTGGGTGGCTTGGCTCCACGTGTGTTCAGCAAAACTTTTGTAAGAAATTGCCATGGCTATTGGCATTGCTCATCTATGTTGGAAACTTTTGAGGTTCATTGCCTTGCACCTTCAAAATGAGTGGCTCAAAGGCTGGTTCGACTGTGGAAAAATCTGAAAAGGATCACCCTCACTGAAAAGGCTTTAGCAAACAAAATTGTAACAATTCAGAAAGAACGTAAAAAGGATGTAAACAAAATGAAGAGTGTGATACCCTCTCTCAAAGAGCTCATGAAAGATGATAAAAATGCTGCACGGGTTAAATCACAGTTGGATGAATTAATACAGTTGACTGAGAATGCCAGTGCCTTGCATGAATCTCTGATGCATTTAATTCCATCTGATGAAAAGGACAAACAAAATACATGGTTCTCAAGCATCACTAAATATAATCAAGGATTCATTGAGGATGTTAGAATATGGCTTTCAGATATCAATAAACATCCAAGCAGGCCTCGAGAGCCAACCTCTGATGCAGCAGCCCTCCAAGAAATTCTACCAGAGGGAGAAATAGGGCCGCAACAGAACGTGGAAAAGGAGCCTTAATCCTCTCTAAATCTTCTACGTGATGCCCAGGATGAAGTATCACCATCTGACAGTATATCAAATCATGGCAGTGGTTCACACTCAAGTGTATCCACAACTTCATCTGCACGTCTTAGAGCAGAGGCCGGAGTAGCCGCCTTGCGTGCCCATCAAAGCATGCTCAAGGAAAAGCATGCTCTTGAAGAACAGGAAGAGCAGTTAAGGAGAAAGAAAGAGCATCTCCAGCTTGAAGCAGATATAGCTCCATCTATTGCAAAGGTGAATGTGTTAAGAACTGGATACATTGCACAAAGTGCTGCTTCACGGAGATCAAATGGAATGGAGTTATATTTTAAAACTAAAGAAAGGGTTTGTGATACTCTTAATGTTGATGCAGATACGTTTGTGCCATATGCGTTTAACGGAACTGGAAATCCAATTACTGGAAATACAGAGCCTAAATTTAATACAATGCAAGAAGGAGTGAAAAGGGAATAGGAAAAGTTCACACATTTCAATAAGGGGCCCTTACATCCTGTAAGCTCACAGAGCATAATTCCAAATGCCTTGCCACCTACAGGAATGCAACAAGGACCTGCTCAAACATCCAGTGAGAATCAGCACATGTTGTCTATAATGGAAAGACAAAATGAAATAAATAATATGTTGGTTCATCAGCAAAGAGGGAAAGACTGATAATGCTGATGACTGTCTGCACTACCTAGTGCAGTACACCAGGGGGCAACCCAATGAGCTTGTCAGAAGTTGTCAACACATGACTGACGGTGTTGGATATGCAAGGGCAAAGACTCTGTTGTATGAACACTTTGGAAATGAGCATGTCATCGCGTCTGTTTACCTGGATAAAGTACACTCATGGCCATTAGTTAGATCAGAGGATGGGAAAGCTCTTCAGGCATACAGTCTCTTCTTGCGTGGGTGTTGCAATGCAATGGATGAGGTTCATGGTCTTTGTGAATTAAATACTCCGGCCAATATGCTTGCTGTGATCAAAAGATTGCCGTACAAGCTGAAAGACAAGTGGCATACAGTAGCAGGTGATATTCAGGAGAGGCAACGTTGCAGAGCTACATTCAATGACATAGTAGTCTTTCTCGAACAGTTGGGTTTGTTCGGTTGGGAACGGTTTTTGGAAACCTATCTGATGCTCCAAAGACACAAGTGACAGGCAAACATGGCGGCAGAAGGAAACATTCACCCCGTCCGAGAGCTAAAGGTAGTAGCTTTGCCACGACTGTCACCACTGTTGAGAAAAGGAAGCAACCAGAAAAAAATGATAGAGATGGACACTCTTCTGAAAGGCTATGTCTGTATTGTAAGGGTGGACACATGTTTGACTTGTGTACTCTATTGGAGAGGAAACCACACAGTGAGAAGATCACATTTCTTAAAAGGAATGGTGTCTGTTTTGGCTGCTTGTGTACTGGGAACATCAGTAAAGAATGCAAAAGGCATCTGTTGTGTAGAATTTGTGGTTCAAAACACCCAAGTATGCTCCACATCCACCCTAAAGAGAAGAATGAAGCTAACCCTGACAGTGAGGTAGACAGCACTTTGGTTGCAGTCCAAACTAGTGGTCTTACTGGGGCCGGTGAACAAGACTGCAAGCTTGCCATTGTACCCGTGAAAGTGAAGTCAAAGAAAGGTCAAAGAACGGTGAAAACATATGCCTTTTTGGACCAGGGGAGTTCAGCATCCTTTTGTACAGTGGGTCTCATGGATAAGCTGAATCTTTCTGGGAGGAAAACAAGGATTCTATTGCGCACCATGGGACAAGAGAAAATTGTGGACAGCTGCATTGTGTCAGGCTTGGAAGTGGCTGGATTGGACAGTGATTTGTATTGTGAAATTCCAGACCTCTTCACACAGCATAAAATGCCTGTTAAGAGATGCAACATTCCAAAACAGCAAGACTTGAATAGCTGGCCGCATTTGAGGCATGTTCGTTTACCAATGATAGAGGCAGAAGTGGAACTTTTGATAGGCATGAATGTGCCCAAAGCCTTGGAACCATTGGAGGTCATCCGAAGTGTGAATGAAGGGCCATATGCTATTAAGACTATGCTTGGTTGGACTGTGAATGGGCCACTTGGCGGAGAGTGCTGTGAGGGACCAGGATGCCAGTCCACAGTTACCATCAACAGAATTTCTGCTGTGGCTCTTGATGAACTGTGGAAACAACAGTTCAGGATGGACTTCTCTGAGAGTTGCCAGGATGAACAGCCTGGGTTGTCAAGGGAGGACTGTAAGTTCCTGGAGTTGGCCAGTAAGACTGTGACTCTGAATGATGGTCATTACAGCATTGCTTTACCCTTGAAGAACCAAGACATAAGGATGCCTAATAATCGCAAGATTGCAGAGCAGCGTGCCCTCAACCTGAAGAAGAGGTTCATCAGGGACGAAAGGTTCCACAAGGACTACACTCTTTTTATGAATGACCTCATTTCCAAAGGATATGCCCAAAGAGTGCCAGCCACAGATCTAGAGCGCAGTGACGGTAAGGTTTGGTATATCCCCCACCATGGGGTATACCATCCCAAGAAGGAGAAGATCAGGGTTGTCTTTGACTGTGGGGCGTCATTTCAGGGCGCATCGCTCAATGCACAGCTTTTAAGCGGCCCGACCTAACTAGTGCACTGATTGGAGTGCTGACTAGGTTCAGAAGGGAGCCTGTGGTTTTGTTGTCTGACATTGAGGCAATGTTCCATCAAGTGCGTGTGGCAGAAGAAGACACGGACCTCTTGAGGTTCCTCTGGTGGCCCAGTGGAGACTTCAGCCAGCACCTGGAAGAGTATAGGATGGTTGTTCATTTGTTTGGGGCAACGTCAAATCCCTGCTTTGCTAATTATGCTCTTCGGAAGTGTGCAGAGGACAATAGGGCACTTTTCAGTCAGCAGGTGTTTGAGACAGTCATGCACAGTTTTTATGTTGATGACTGCCTCGCCTCCGTAGCTTCGGAAGAGGAAGCCATTTCTCTCTACATGGGCCTTGGAGCCGTCTGTGCTAAGGGTGGCTTCCGTCTAACGAAGTGGATAAGTAACAGCTGTAATGTGTTAGCAGCAATACCTGAAGAAGAGAGGGCCAAAGAAGTTAAAGACCTGGACCTGGATCATGACCTTTTACCTGTTGATCGAGCATTAAGGGTATGGTGGTGTGTCCAGTCAGATGCCTTCAAGTTCTGTATATCTATTCATGACAGACCGTTGACCCATAGAGGGATTCTTTCCACCATTAGCTCTTTCTATGACCCTCTGGGGTTCTTAGCTCCTATGATTTTTACAGCCAAGCGCATCCTTCAGGACCTGTGCCAGAAGGAGATAGGATGGGACGATGCCATACCAGATGCAGTTGCTCAGGAATGGATGAACTGGGTTAAAGATTTACACTTGTTGAATGACTTCAGTGTCAGACGATGTTTAAAACCTCCTGGCTTTGGAGAGGTGACCTCAGCTCAACTGCACCATTTTGTAGATGCAAGTGAGAAGGGATACGGTGCCGTTACCTACTTGGTGCTGCACAACAATCGCTCTCAGACACACAGTGCCTTTATAATGGGAAAATCCAGGGTGGCGCCTTTAAAACCTGTCACAATCCCTCGTCTGGAACTGACGGCGGCAGTGGTAGCGGCTCACGTGGATAGGAGAGAAAGGAGTTAAGGATACGTCTACAAGCCTCAGTCTTTTGGACAGACAGTACTTCTGTACTGAAATATATCAAGAATGAGACGTCAAGGTTTCGCATCTTTGTAGCAAACAGAGTGTCAGAGAGTCTCAAGGCTTCTGATGCCTCCCAATGGAGATATGTGAATACAGCAGGTAATCCTGCAGATCTCGCCTCCAGAGGTATGAGGGCGGAGCCATTTTTAAGAGAGGATGTGTGGATATCTGGCCCCCCATTTCTCATGCAGCCAGAGGAAGATTGGCCCATAAGTCCAGACAACTTGCATGAACCTTCACTAGAAGACCCTGAAGTCAAGGTGTCGGCTGCCATTGAGGTTTCTCCAACACAAGATGATGATTCTGTGACACGTTTGATCAATCACACCTCATCCTGGACACGCCTCAGAAGGGTGGTGGCCTGGATCTTGAGGTTCAGAACGTTGCTGTTTTCACTCCGGAAGAACAAAGGAATTCCTGTGAGTCCTTCTCAATCCCTGTCTGATCCAGCTCATTGCGATGGCGCCTACCAAGTTGAGCATTGCCGTGGTGTTCTCTCATTGGGAGAGATTAAAGAAGCTGAGCTGCAGATAGTGAGGTTCTGCCAGAGGAGAAGGTATGCAGAGGAGTTTTCCTGCCTCCAAAGGGGAGAGAGTGTGAAACGAAACAGCCATATATATAAGTTAAATCCTGTATTGAAAGATGTTTTGCGAGTTGGAGGATGACTTAGTAGGGCTATTATGTCTGAAGAGTCCAAACATCCTGCTATACTAGCTAAAGATCTGCACATTTCTTATCTCATTCTACATCATATTCATCATGAAGTTGGTCTTGGTGGCAGGAACCACATGTTGTCAAGATTACACCAGAAATACTGGATTCCTGGCGCTGGTGTCCTGATAAGAAGTATTGTGTCAAAATGTGTGATCTGTCGTCGGTTACATGGGGCTGCAGGTCAACAGCAAATGGCAGACTTGCCTGAAAACAGAGTTTTGCCTGAGGAACCCCCCTTTAGCTTTGTAGGGGTAGATTACTTTGGTCCATTTGAGATCAAGCCTGGGAGGAGCCTTGTGAAAAGGTACGGAGTCATTTTTACATGCTTGGTGATTAGAGCCATACATATTGAGGTTGCTGCATCACTGGACACTGATTCCTTCATTAACGGCTTGCGCCGCTTCATTGCAAGATGAGGCCAGGTCCAAGAGCTGTGTTCTGATAACAGCACCAATTTTGTGGGGATAACAGCATCACAGTGGCGCGTGGGAGAGACTGATTCGCTCCATTCGAAACGTCCTGAACTCCACCCTGCGGACACAAAGTCTAGATGAGGAAGGACTCCACACAGTGTTGTGTGAAGTGGAGGCAATCCTCAACAGCAGACCTATTACAAAGGAACCAACGTGGATTTTAGGAAGAGGACACCACACATCACGCCTGTGAACATCCAGGGTATGGACATTGCGGTAGTGGAGAACTACAAATACCTGGGTGTTCACCTTAATAACAAACTGGACTGGAGAGACAACACTCATGCCCTGTACAAGAAGGGTCAAAGCTGCCTTCACCTGCTGAGGAGGCTGAGGTCCTTCGGAGTGTGCAGGGCTCTCCTCAGGACCTTGTACGACACGGTGGTGGCCTCAGCCATCTTTTACGCCGTGGTCTGCTGGGGAGGGGGCTGTACGGACAGGGACAGGAAGAGACTGGACAAGCTGATCAGGAGAGCTAGCTCTGTCCTGGACTCTCCACTGGACGCTGTGGAGGAGGTGGGTGAGAGGAGGATGCTAGCCAAACTGGCTTCCATCATGGACAACACCTCCCACCCCCTGCATGAGTCTGTGGTGGCCCTGAGCAGCTCCTTCAGTGAGAGACTGCTTCACCCACGGTGTAAGAAGGAGCGCTACCGCAGGTCATTCATCCCAACTGTGGTCAGACTGTTCAATAATAAATAAACCCCACCACTCTGTAAATACACTTGGTTTTGCACATCTCTAGTTTTTGCACATCTGTGGTTTTTCTTATTTTTCCTGTATGTTTTTTTTTTATTCTTAATGTACACTTATTTACTATTTTATTGGTTTCTGTTTTTATATATATATTTTTTGTTTGTTTTCTTCTTCTGTATTCCTTTGTGTTTTTGTATTTTTTACGTTATTGCACTTTTGCACTTTTGCCACTCTTTCTACCTCTGTAAAATGCTGCTGTGACATGTGAATTTCCCCGCTGTGGGATCAATAAAGTTCTTATCTTATCTTATCTTAACTGATCTGAATGACCTGGAGGCATTGACACCGAACCATCTCCTTCTCCTCAAGACCAAACCATGCTTACCACCTGGTCTGTTTCATCAGGAAGACCTCCATGCTCGGAGGAGATGGAGACAGGTTCAATATATGCCTGACTTGTTCTGGAAAAGATGGACTAAGGAATACTTACCACAATTGCAACAGCGTCAGAAATGGACAAGGATTAAGCGCAACTTTGTTCCTGGAGATATAGTCCTCATAGTGGATGATTGTGCACCCCGGAATTCCTGGATTATTGGCAGGATCGCTGAAGCGGTTCCCGACAGGAATGGACTTGTGCGTCAAGTCCAGATCAAGACCCAAACCAGCTTTGTATGCAGGCCTGTGACCAAAATATGCCTTCTTCAGCAGGCATCCGATCTCTGATTACCATCTTTGACACGACATGACATGACCTGATGTGGCATGACTTGAGATGACCTGATGTGACATGATTGGCTGACTTGATATGTGGCCAAGTGCTAGTACCCTCTGGCCCATGTATGATCAAGAAAGGAGAAAATGATGGGTTTATGATGGACTATGCATGAATTGTATTGTCATTCAGAATGTGAAATTATTAATGTGTAATTATTACCATGTAGTAACAGTAATAATTAGGGGCCGGAATGTTGTGGTCAGATGTTGTCTGTGTTTGCGTTGTGCGTGATGACGTCGGTGATTGGGTCACGTGGTGTTGGTGGCGGTAGCATTTGTAATATCAGTTGTTCACCTGCGAGTGTTTGTGAATGAGTGGAGAGGGGTGATGGGGGGAAGCCTCACTTTTTGCTGACCGCATGCTGCTAAAGTCTTGAAACTTGTTTTGCCGTTTGTGGATTTTATGACTGTTTTGGATTCTATGGACTTTGAGCTCAACGAGACCCTTTGAACATTTTGGATGCTATGTTTTTATGCAAATAAATGGATTAAACTTCACTGAGAGCAGCCACTGGAATCATTTTAACAGCCCGTGTGTCGGGCAGGTTAGTCTCCCCACTCAGCCTCTCGGCGATTAAAACTTGTTAGAAGTCGCCTATACGAATGTTACTGCAATTGACTTGACAAGTTGCTCACCCCTTTCAAGCATGACAGGGTTCAAATGAAATGTAGCTAGTATAATAAAATGTATGCAATTTGTATTTTTTGCCAGCTAGCTAGTTACTGCTGCTAAAAAGAGCTGGCTGTAAAGTAGAGCTATGCAGTGGCGGTGGAGGAGAAGTGATCATTGAAAAGAAAGGTCTTGAGATGTGCTTTAAAGAACAGAAGAGAAGGGCAGTCGCGAAGAGGTTGAGGAAGGGAGTT
Organism: Megalops atlanticus; assembly: GCA_019176425.1. Lineage (NCBI taxonomy): Eukaryota > Metazoa > Chordata > Actinopteri > Elopiformes > Megalopidae > Megalops > Megalops atlanticus. Next base: position 139,343 of record CM032888.1, read on the forward strand.
CCAGAGTTTGGGGGCCATGGCACTGAAGGACTTGCCACCCAGGGTGAAGAGTCTGGTGCGGGGGACAGCTAAGAGATTTTGGTCAAAGTGTAATAGAGAGCGGGATGGAGAGTAGGGGGTCAAGAGGTCACGGATGTAAGGAGGAGCAAGGTTATGGAGGGCTTTGAAGGTGAGAAGCAGTACTTTGTAGTTAATCCGGGACAGAACTGGTAGCCAGTGAAGCTGATGAAGAATGGGGCTGATGTGTGCAGACCATTTGGTATGGGTGAGGAGTCTGGCTGCAGAGTTTTGAATATATTGGAGTCTCTATAGGGATTTTGTGGGGAGATCAATGAAAAGTGAGTTGCAGTAATCTAGGCGGGACATAATGAAGGAGTGAACCAACATTTGTGCATCACTGATAGAGAGGAAGGGTCGGAGGCGAGCAGTGTTCCGGAGATGAAAGAAGGCGGTCTCGGTGAGTGTTTTAATATGGGGATCGAAGCTAAGAGTGGAGTCAAGCTGTATGCCAAGGTTTCTAACAACAGGAGTGGAGTTGACAAGTGCACCATCAATGTTGAGAGTGAAACTGGGAGATTTGGAAAGCAGAGATTTAGGGCCAATAAGAAGAATTTCGGTTTTATCTGTGTTGAGTTTGAGAAAATTGCTATGCATCCATAGTTTTAAGTCGGAAAGGCAGTTAGTGAGAGAGCTAGGTGGGGGGTCAGTGGAGGAGGAAGTGGTAAGATATAATTGAATGTCATCTGCATAGCAGTGGAAATTTAGGCCGTGGCTGCGAATAATCTGGCTAAGCAGGAGGATATGTATGAGGAAGAGGAGGGGCCCAAGAACAGAACCCTGGGGGACACCACAAGTGACAGGGGACATGGGGGATTTATGTGGACCAAGTGTGACAAACTGCTTTCTGTTGGTGAGTTATGACTGAAACCATGCGAGAGCTGTTCCAGAGACGCCAATAGCAGACAGACGGGAGATGAGAACGATGTGATTGACAGTATCAAAAGCAGCACTTAGGACAAGGAGGATGAGGATGTTTAATGAACCAGAGTCAGCAGACAGGAGAAGGTCATTGACCACTCGTAATAGGGCTGTCTCTGTGCTGTGATGTGTGCGGAAACCAGATTGAAAGGGCTCATATAGGTCGTGGTGACTGAGGAAGGTGTGTAGTTGTGAGGCCACCACTCTCTCCAATACCTTGGCTAAAAAGGGTAGGTTGGAGATAGGGCGGTAGTTGGACAGGGAGGTTGGATCGGAATCAGTTTTTTTAAGAATAGGAGTCACTGCAGCAGTTTTAAGGGCAGCAAGAACAACACCAGAATTGAGGCAGGAGTTTACAAGCAGTGTGATGGGTTCAGAGATGACCATGGTGCATGCTTTAAGTAGAGGGGTAGGGACTGGGTCAAGCTTGCATGAAGAGGAGTTAGACTTAGTAATGATGTCAGAGACAGTCAGGGAGTCTACAGTGGTGAAATGGGTGAGCTGAGGGCCCAGAGAAGGAGAAGAGGAAGAGAGAGAGATGGCATTGGGTGTGAAACAGCGGTAGATTTGGCTAATTCTGTCTTCAAAAAAGTGTAAGAAGGCGTGGCACTGTTCAGGGGTCTTGGGACAGACAGTGACAGGAGGTTTGAGGAGTTTGTCCACAGTCCTGAACAATGTTTTAGGCCTGGACATGGAACAATTTATAAGTGAAGAATAGTAGCTTGAGCGGGCAGCATTAAGGGCATCCCTATATTTTTGAATGTGCTCAGTGTAGAGCAAGGAGTGAATCGTGAGGCCAGTTTTCTTACATAGCCGTTCGAGACGGCAGCCAGTGGCCTTCAATTGTCTGAGCTCAGGGGTGTACCAGGGGCATGTGCGGTTTGCTGGGACAAGCGTAGTCCTGACAGGGGCTAAGTCATCAAGCAGACTAGTAAGAGTGTCATTGTAAATGGCAACCAGATTATCAGGGGAGGAGAGCTCATCTAGGTCGTACAGCTGTGAGGCCTGTATAGAGGCAGCAAGCATGCTGTGGTTAATGGACTTAACGTTACAGCCTGTGACTGTTGTTTTCTCAGACGGGGGGGGGAGTGATAGTATGGAAACTGCATTCAATGAGCTTATGATCAGAGACACCAGAGATGGAACCAGAGACAGAGATGTCCTTTAAACCAGAAGAACAGAGCAGATCCAGAGTGTGGCCAAGAGTGTGAGTGGGAAAGTCAACATGCTGGGTCAGGCTGAAACAGTCCGATATAGAGTTAAACTCAGAGGTGTAAGAACAATTGGTATCGATATGAATGTTAAAATCACCTAGCATGATCACAGCAGGACAGAAAGATGAAATAACAGTGAGAAGTTCATTCAGTTCAGACAGAAAATTTCCAAACGGTTTAGGGGGGCGGTAGACAAACAATAGTATTAGAGGCGGGGTTGAGAGAATCCTCAAAGCAAAGTATTCAAAGCATGTCACTTCGAATAGTGTGAGTTCATTAACAGTCAGATCTGAGCGATACACCACAGCCAACCCGCCCCCTCTCCCTACAGATCTGGGTTTAGATAAGTGGCAATAGCCGGGGGGGGTCAGCATGTTTAAATGAATATAGTCACCAGGTTGTTGCCAAGTCATTGAGAGACGATGAGGTCGTTGATTAAGGCCGTTTTGTTAGTGATTGAACGTGCATTCAGGTGGGCAATGTTAAAGTTCCGACGAGACGACGAGGCAGGAGCAGGCAGCATAGGGGGACAACGAAGGTGGTCATAGTTTATTCCCCTGTTCTTTAGATGGGGTTGTCGAGCACAGCCAGAGGGAGATAGAGTTGGAATTTGAGCATCATGTCTGTATATGAGTGACGGTCCTCTTTTGGAGCGATGGATATAGCGTAGAAAGCACACATGCACAGCACAAAGCGAGGCCATGAACAGTGAGCTGAGAAGGCTTTAATCCAGATGCCAGCAGTAGACACACGGCAACCGACAAAAAGCTGCCACACACAGCGACACCACGCTACACTACATGTTAGCCAACCAGGCTCACAACATAACCCAGCCAGTACTGCAATTGACACAGTTTAGTACGCTAATCACAGAACCAACCAGGGACAACAACGAGGCAAGAGGGTAGAGACACACTCACCACTGATGCAGTCACTGTGAGGGGAGAGAGGAAGAGGGCTCATGCAGGGAAAAAGCAGCAGGTGCACCAGGCAGTAACAACAGAACTGGCGGAGCAAAGTTTGTAGCAACAATAAATCCATGGACTTGACACAATAGTACAGCAACAAAGCTGCAGCGACAAGGCAGTAGAGTTCAGCAAACACCGGATGAGGATGCGGTAATCCACAAAAGTTTCAAGAGTTCAATAAACAGCAGAAAACAATAGCAAAGAAGGAGAGACACCGGTGAGCAGCGGCAGACAGGCACGCACAGTGTTCACTCAACCAGAAGTGAGGAGTATTAACTACTATTAACGTAGGAGTAGCAAAATCCTCCCTTCAAAGCTAAGTCATAGGACCGTGGTTAAGACTCAGAAAAAAGGGAACTAGCGGTAAAATGCTTGTAGGAGATGGTGTAACAGCATAACAACACAGCAAACACATATGGGAAAAGGTTTTCGAACACTGGGAATTTTATTAGCTAGCTGCTGCTTATGCGTAGTACCGGGGTTAATTTACAGGGCATGTGGCAATTTGTATAGAACACTATATGACAGGAATTATTATTTGCAGGTATTTATGGTTGTATGTATGCGCTCATGACCAATCAACGCATTAGGTCAGGCAATTTAATTTCTCACATCAGTCGAGCCCAACATTCATTTACATTTTACATCTACATTTACGTCATTTGGCAGACGCTTTTATCCAAAGCGACTTACAAGTGATGGATGAATGAGTCTCGCACTCTGCATCTTCAAGTTCACAAGACAAAAAATATGCTATAAAAAGTTCAGCAGTTTGATGTTTATTTTCACTTTGACTGTCTAGTCATCAACAATGTTGTTGTCACACACAATGGTCCCTGGTGCAGGTCTTACTGGACTTTTATGCACGGACCGCGGAAAGCACGTCGAATTGGTCGGGCCCATTAGCCCCCAAGGAGCCACTTTTACGATCGTTACAATATTACAGCACTATTATTAAGAGACTAAAGAATAAGTCCTATCGTATAGAATTTAAAAAAGAAACGTCAAACTCACCACTGCTCTTTAAATATTGCCGAAGAACTGTCTCCGTCTGTCGTTGTGCTGGGTGAAGTCCCTGGCAATCCCCAAAACAGCCACTGTTGCCAAAAAAATCCCTGTGTGTGTAGGCGCACATCAAACTATTTAGTCTTTTTTGGGTCATCGCCGACATCAGATATGTTTTTAAACAATAGATTTACGAGAAATACGAGATACGTGTTTTGTCCGTCATTGATTAAAACAGTCGTATCTGAGGCAGTAAGTGCATCGCATTACGTTATCATCAGCTTACAGGTTACAGAGTTTATTGTAGCTATGTGTGCGCTCAGTTTTTCCTGTCGTTGAATACATTTGGCCAAAATCTCTTGTTATAAAAGATTAAGTGCTATGAACAGGCTATTGAAGACAGTATTGGCTATGACCAGACGGCAAATGCTAGACTAAACTGCACTCTAACCTACCGTGGTTTGCCTGCACTCTTCTCCGCTCCCACGTCTCAGGCCTCAAATACAAAAAACATTAGCCTTTACAGACGTAGTGTTTCTTGAGTAAAGAAAATGCTGTACTTATTCAAACAACCAGTTCTTTATTCAGCCATGCATTGCAGCTCTTGCATTGCAAACAACCAAAGACTGTCTCCAAACATCTGCCTAATACTGCTGTGTATTCTTCTACAGTAGGCCTATAGTGGACAGAGTTTTAACTGAGTTTTCTGATAAGCATTACTTTCGATGAAGTAGGGATTGATCTAGCTAGTGAGAGAAAGGCTATGAATAATGTGATCATTTCTTGTCACATCGCTAGCTAGCTACGCTAGTCTCAGCAAACACTTCCATCTATAATCACAATGTTAACAACAGAGCTGAATTTTATAAAGAGGTACACTGCATAGTTTTAACTGAGTTTGCAACCTAGGGCTAAGTTGAAAACATTTTATTGAGCTATTTGCTCAATAAAAAAATCATCAAAATCATCAATCATCAATAAAGAAATCGCCTCATCACTGGTTACCTTCAGCTCTGCTTCATTCAAAATGGAGGCGGGGTGGAGCTATGAGGTTTTGCCAACATTTTGAGGATCCCATGAAGTTACGATATTTAGTGACAAGCTCTTTTTAATACTTTTCATTGGTTAAATATTTGTAAAACCAACAGACGTAAAGGGGGACCAATAGCATTGATTTATCACAGCGATGATATGTGGCTACCGATAGACTGGAATTTTTTTTACATGTTTTATGTTCAAAAGTAGGTAGGGCCCGGGCCCTACAGGCCCTACCGATTCTGCGGTCCATGCTTTTATGTGAACAGAAGTATGGAAGAGAGAAGAGTATGGAGGACAACATCTGACTTATTTAAAAATTAATAAATAATGTATCAATGAACAAATGTTGATAATAAATGCATAAATAAATATTGTTGCTCATTTCTTTCTACATTTCTGCATTTCTAAAATGTATTTATCTGTCTATTGCTACATTAATAAATTGACTAATTTGATAAATTCTGATCAAATGTGTCCAAACATGTTAAGATGATGGGCCATCCTAACCTGGTTCTAACAAAGTATTGGTCGAGCGCATACAGGTAGGCACCCATGATTTCTCCTATTCATTTTCTCCGGAGCAGCAGAGGCCGCGAGCTTAGCAAGTCCACCTAATCTGGCCCCTAGGATGGTATCACCCAAAACCAAATGAATAATTGCTTCTTTACTAACAGTTGTTATGCAGAAACTAAGGCTTTGGAATAGTTTACTTAGAACAGACAAAACATCTATAACAGAACACATTTCAATGACCAGTGTTAATCTTGTCAACAGAATTACTGACTAAAATGTTTGTTGACGAAGGCTTTTTTAATTTCGTCAAAGATGACAAAGATAAGTGTTACGGCACAGACGAGGGACCCAACAGCAGACCACGCATGATGAGGGTAAAGTGCGTATTTATTAATATCGGCAGGCAGAGTTCGTGAGCCGGGAACAGGCAGGGTCAGCAACGGGTAAGCAGTCCGTGGGAAAAACCAGGGCGAAGTCAGGGACAGGCAGAGTCAGAAACCAGGAGACAGTCCGAGGGCAATTCCGGGAGCGAAGTCGGGCAGAAGCGGAGTCAGGCACGGGGCAGGCAAACGAACAAGCAGACAGGGCAAAAACGGCAGACAGAAAAACCAGGTCGGGGCACAAGCGAGATCGGTACACAAGGCAAAACAGGCAACAAAAACGCGGGGACGAAACAGGTCAGAATAACACTGCTACGAACTAGCAACGAGACAGGAACAGGCAGGGCATAAATAGGGCAGAGCAGACGAGGTGATGGGGAACAGGTGAGCCGGCAGGCAGGTGGCGGCAAAGAAGCAACGAGGCAGGCGGGGACAGGGGCGGGGCTAGAACACAAGGAAAACAAAAGCACATGGACAGGGGAGAAAACAAACACACAGCTAGGGGGCCGGGGCACTGACAATAAGATGAAAATGTGCATTGTGATGATAATGAAACTATTTTAATTTAAACATACTGTTGACGAAAATATGATGGTAATAATAAAAATATGATATAACACTGCAAGATATTATCAGCATACTAACAATGTTTTTAGGAGAGGAAAAATCTAGAAAGACTGGTTTGATTCAAATAATCCAATTACAGTAACTTCTAAAAATTAGCTAATAATTCATTATACTCGTGATGAGGCTATTACTTCCAGAGCTCAAGTTCAAGCAGTAGGATTTATGTAATTTCTGGCTTTATCATGGCCATAACTTAAACGCAAACTAATGTTAATGATTGTAAATGCGATAATGTCCTTTGATATTTATATGCAGTTATTTATTTGTTCAGCGTATACTGTCATTTCTTTAATAAAACGTAGGCTCAATGAGATTGGGTCTTAACGTGTGCATGGCTACAGCATAACGTAAAAAACAGTGCTCTTGTTTTAAGCCTAGGACAAAGGAGCAGTATGCAAGAGAGGAAGCCATAGTGAACTGGATAGCCTGTTCAAGCCTTCCCTCAAGGACAGCTGAGGATGAGGATTTTCATGAGATGATATAGGGCTGGGCGGTATGGATTAAAATCCATACCCCGGTATCATTAGGCTGAATGGCAGTATACGGTATGATAACGGTATTTTATACAGAGCGATGTTAAAACCCCATTGACTTTTTAAATAACATTTTAAATTATTTCAGGGTACCCAAACTTCTTGTTGTGAATAGATAATATAATAATCATTAAATACATTATGTTAAAACTATTACTTGGCCAATTACCTTGTGATAACTCACTAGAAAATGCTGCTTAAAATGGTCAATTTTACATTGGTTCTGGTTATGTCTGGTGTCTTTCTGCAACCAGTTAGTAGAATCAGAATGTTGACTGATGGAATCAGAACTTTAACTGATGTAATGTTTGTAAACGTTGAAAGGCCCCCACATAGGCCTACAACAAGCTAGGCTATTTCACACAAATGTGATGGACAGGCTAGCCATAGGCATATTTATTAAACCGTATTAATGAGGCTACTCACCAATTGCCAAATGAAGACGGTGCCCGAAGCACTGCATTCTCAGCCATTTTTTCAGCTCCATTGCCTTGACTATGTTTGCCCCGTTGTCAGTCGTTATGGCCACCAGCCCGTCTTCGCTAAGCGCCCAGTTGTTGAGCGCATCCTGAAGAGCTTCGGCAATGTTTTCACCAGTAACATCCGGGAAGTAGCTGGTTTGGAGGCATGCTGTTTTCGTCGACCAATCTTCCATGAAGTGCATGGTTATGCACAAATAGGGCTCACAGGTGCGGCTTGACCACATATCGGTGGTCAGCGCGAAATGCGTTACATTTACAAGTGGATCAGATAAGCTCTGTTGTGCCTTTGCATACATTTCTGGGAGAACCTCTCTTGCGAAGTAATTGCGGCTTGGTAACTGATATCTTGGGTCGAGTGTTTTAAGCATGTCTTTGAAGCCTTTTTGTTCAACTACAGAGATTGGGGCCATATCCTTGGCTATGTGGCCAGCCACAGCCTTAGTTATGTCGCGCCACCTTTGACTTTTTCTATCGTAAGGCTGTACACTGGTAAATGACGCTTGCAATGAGACTTGCCTCGACATAGATTTCTTGGAGCCTGCATTACCATGTAGTTTTACACTCTCTTCGTAAAGCAGTTTGTGGTACTGCTGTAGATGATGGAAGAGGTTGGAAGTGTTTCCACCTTTTGAAATGACTTGCTTGCGACAGGTTTTACAGATGGTGTCTTGTTGCTCCTCATCGGTAATCCTATATCCAAAATACATCCAAATTACAGAGCCATTGTTTTTTTTCTTCGGAACTAGCTCCTGCTTATCATCGACCGTGCTACTCTCTGTTAAGTTGCTAACTTCTCCCGGCGCCGTGTCAGCCATGTTTTGGAAACTTTCTTGAGTGTGAGCAAGGAAGCACACGTGAACACGCATGGGGCAGAGTTCGAAGGCCCTGAGCAATGAAAGCTGCCTGAGCTGCGCCGTAATAATAACAATAAAATAATTAATAATAAAACCGGTATGGCGGTATTGTGTCAAATTCATACCTCCTTCAAAAATATACCAGTGTAAGTCATTAAACCGGGATACCGCTCAGCCCTAAGATGATACAGATCTTTGACAAAAGATTCAACCTTCCCAAAAAGAGGAAGATAAGAAACCTTAGTGACAAACTGTTTCAAGAGAAGAAGCAGAAACTGATGTCTGAATTAGCTGATACCTGAAATGTAACTATTGGGTTACACATTTGGACAAAGAGGGGGATGACTGCTTCATTTCTCACCATTAGTGCATGTTTCTATTGTCCCAAACAAGAAAACAAGGCCAGGCATGTGCTTCTCTCACTACAACAAATTGGACATCCATACACGGATAAGGATAAGGATAAGGATGTTTTTATTGTCATTCCAGGACATGTTGCACATGACAGGGAACGAAATGAGGTACTCAGGTCCCGGTTCAGTAATACAATAATAATGATAATAAAAATCAAGAAAGAGCAATAATAAAATCAAAAGAAGCACACAATAAAACACCATTAAAGATAAAAATAAGTAAATAAATATATAAATATGAGTATAAAGTGAGCAGAGTGTGAGGAGAGGAATAAGATTTTAAAAATCTAAATGATAAACAGACAGTGGTAGTCATAGCAGCAAGTTGTTCAATGAGAAGCAGCAATTGTTCACTGAGATTTCAGTCTTAAAATGCAAAAATGTATCAGTCTCAAATTGCAGCAATGCCCTGATATGGAGTAATAATGCCCTGATGTGGAGTAATGGTAATAATAATAATAGCAGCAATTGTTCAGTGAGATGCAGAATTTGTCAGTCTCACAGCATCCAGGAAGAAGCTATGGCCTGGTGGTTCTGGCCTTCATGCTGCATAGCCTCCTGCCTGAAGGGAGGGGGGTAAACAGTCCGTTAGCAGGGTGGGTAGAGTTCCTCATGATGCATGAGGCCTTTTTCCTGCACCTGCTGATGTAAATGTCACTGATGGTGGGTAAGCTGTAGCCAGTGATCCTCTGTGCAGTCTTTACCACCTGCTGCAGTGCCTGTCTGTCTGCAGCACAGCACTTACCGTACCACACAGTGATGCAGGAAGTGAGAATGCTCTCCACCACACAGCTGTAGAAGGAGGTGAAGACTGAGGTGCCAAGGCCAGCCTCAAGTAGAGGTGTTGGTGGGCCTTCTTCACTGTGCTGGCTGTGTTGATACTCCAGGTGAGGTTGTTAGAGATGTGCACCCCCAGGTATTTAAATCAAGAGACCACCTCAACAGCTGCTCCCCCGATGTGGAGGGGAGGGGGAGTGGTGCCGGTCTGCCTAAAGTCCGCAATCATCTCCTTTTTTTTCTTTATGTTGATTGAGAGGTTGTTTACTTTGCACCAGGCCTCCAGTTTTTCCACTTCCTGCCTGTCGGACTCATTGCTGTGAGTGATGAGTCCTACCACTGTCATGTCGTCCGCAAACTTCACAATATGATTGCTCAGATGCTTGGCTGAGCAGTCATAGGTCAGGAGTGTGTACAGTAGGGGGCTCAGGACGCATCCCTGGGCGGAAAAGGTGTTGAGGATGATGGGGGAGGATAAGATTTTGTGGATTCTAACAGACTGGGGCCTGTTTGTTAAAAAGTCCAGTACCCAGTTGCACAAGGATGAGCTCAGTCCAAGTATTGTCAGTTTGTCTATCAGGGTTTGTGGGATGATGGTGTTAAAGGCAGAACTGAAGTCCAGGAAGAGCAGTCTGACATAGGTACAGGTGAGTACAGGTGAGACTCACTCTACAGGTGAGTGAGGGCCAGGTGAATCACAGATGAGATGGCATCTGCAGTGGAGCAGTTCTGTCTGTATGTCTACTGGTGGGGGTCTATTGTGATGTCAATGGTCTTCTTCATGTGTCACACGACCAGCCGTTCAAAGCACTTCATGATTATTGGGGTGAGTGCTACCGGGTGATAGTCATTCAGGCATGACACTGTTGAGCTCTTCGGGACGGGGATAATAGTAGCAGTCTTAAGGCATGTTGGGAACGTCGCTTGGGAAAGTGAGGTGTTAAAGATGTCCATCAGCACCTCTGAGAGCTGGTGTGCGCAGTCCCTGAGGACCCGGCCTGGAATGTTGTCCGGGCCTGCAGCCTTGCGGGAGTTGACTTTCTGCAGGGACCTCCTCACATCCACTGCAGTCACGCTGAGGGGCAGCTCACCTAGTGGGGGGGTGAGCCTGGAGCCAGGAGAGGAGTTGGAATCCTCAAAATGAGCATAAAAGGTGTTTAGGGCATCAGGAAGAGACAGGTCCCTGGGGCATTCTGCATCTCTTCTGGTGTAGTCTGTGATACCCTTGATGCCCCTCCACATGCTCTGGGGGTCGTTGGAAGAGAAGTGACCCTGGATTTTGAGAGCATATGTAGCTTTGGCCCTCTTTATACCCGCAGTGAGGTTTCTCCTTGCTGCTCTGAGTGCAGATGCGTCACCCGACCTGAACACGGAGTCACAGGTTTAACATTACCCACACACTTGCTGATGTAGCTGGTGACGGATGACGTATATTCCTCCAGGTCCACATCTCCAGCGCTTGTTGCTGCCTCCCTGAAGATCTGCCAGTCAGTACATTCAAAACAGTCCTGGAGCATGGAAGCAGCGCCGCTGGGCCACACAGTCATGGTCTTTGTTGTTGGCTTCTTGGACTTCAGCAGAGGGCAGTAGGCAGGGACCAGCATGATGGAGATGTGGTCGGAGAGGCCGAGGTGGAGGCGGGGGATAGCTCTGTATGTCCCCCGTCTGTTTGTGTACACGCAATTGAGCATGTTCGTTGCTTGGGTGGCAGTGGTGATGTGCTGGTGAAACTTTGGTAAAATGTCTGTCAGGTTAACATGGTTGAAGTCACCCGCAATCACGCAGAGTGCCTCCAAGTGCTTGGTTTGAAGTGATGGGTGAGTCCATCAAGGCATGTGTCGACCACTGCCTTGCTGAGTGGATGGTCCCAAAACAAAAAGTTCTGACAGTGACAATAGAAGCAATATGGTGGCAACCTTCAAAGGACAGGTGGAAAGGGAACATCAGAGTACCTCATCAAGTGATGCTGAGAGTGAACTGGATTCAGAAACAAAAAACAACCTGGACATCATCAGAGGCTACTGAGAAGCTCCTGGAGGCTTGTGGATTGTGTGTAATCTTGGACTGTCCCACAAGATAGAGCAGCACTTCCAACATGGTGGAAAGTGCACACCTCATCTAGATGAAGGACACCCTCTGCCAATTAGCTGACCAATAGGGCTGGGACTGCCTCTTGCCCAGTGAATGGCAGAGGTTGAGTGCCTTGAAGAGCTTACTTTTCCATTGGCAGTACATGCCAGAACACTACAAAGTGATACAATGTCTCTGTCACTTGTTCTCCTAGCTCTGCAGGATCTCTCTGCTCACCTGAGTGACATCATGCATACTAGTTAGCACAAAGACCTGGCTGCTGTGTCAAATAAAATGAAGAACAACTTGGAAGAATGTTTCAGGCACGTTAAGGATCCAGAGGCAGAGCACTTCCATCCACTGGCAGCTGCTGCTTCCCTTTTGGATCCCACTGTTGCCAATGAGATTTCTCTGAAGAACAAAGATGAAAAGGACCAGGCCCTTCTAAAGTCAGCTGAGGAACCATCTCTTGTTTTCAAGATGCACCTCAGGAGCAGACACCTACAGAAAGTCCTCCAGCAACCCCCTCATCAGCAAAGACGCCCAGATTTCAGTTTCTCTCAAAGTGCAAACCAAAGCAGTCGACAGGCCCTAAGATGTGCATAAAACATGAACTGATGAAATATAAGCAATTGCTGTCAGAGGACTGGGAAGCAGACACCGGCATTGCTTTCTGGAAAACACAGAGCAGCAATGTGTTTCCAATCCTCAGGCCCTTTGTGCTAGACATACTCTCAATGCCAGCCTCACAAGCTTTTGCAGAAAGTGTTCAGTATTACAGGAGACCTCAAAAGAGGGATGCGGAACCCAGCCAGTACTCATCTTGAACAAAATGCCTTGATGAAAATGAATAAATAAAACAATTATCCAGTTGTCTTACAGTCAGTTCATTTTAATATGTATAATTCCCTCAGGGTTTCCCACACAGCAGAGACAAAAAAGGTGATATGACTGTCTCCTAGTTTCCTGTTGGCTGTTTGAATCTTATTTTACTTTACTTTTTCTTTTGAGTCATCAATCAGGCATTATATGTAGAAGTGTTATATTGTGAATGGACAGTTTGTTAAGGTGGGCTCCATTGGCTATGTATTGTGAAAAACCTTAAGAAATGTTTGATTTGCATACTCTCATCTAGGAATTGTCTGTGACAATGCCAGGCACATTTTTTGAGGTGTTTTTTTGTTGTTGTTTTTAAACATAAGGCTGCACACTAGTATCAAACACCCCAAAGTCCTTTTAAGTCTGTGAGATTTCAATTCAACAAATGAATGTTCTTGTCCCTCACCCATTCTCAGCAGATTCATAAATAATAGCACAGGATATATCTGCCAATTGACATAATTCTGCTGTATGACATTCTGCCACTCAGGTCGTTGGTAAGCTGAGGACTCAGGCTGGGGTGGAGGGGTGAGGATAATTTAGTTTTTTCTTTTGTCTCTATGAACAGTTTACAACTGATCAGTTTTCACATGTTGCAGTTTTCCTGTTTCCTATTTATCTTAAAAAGAGAAGGAAAATACTGTTTGCAAGTATTTTGTTTATGCTGAAAAATGTTTTCATTAATAGATATTGATGTTTCTGAAAATGTTTTTGTTTGGTTTTGTTTTGGTATGTTACAGTTTGATGTGCACATTTTCGTTGACTAAAATGTTAATTTTGTCGACTAAAATTATATGCTATTTTAGTCTGTGTAAAATGGACTAAAATTAATTCGTATGACGTGACAAAAGATTCACTAAATTTAAATGACATTTTCTTCAAAAGACAACTACTATGACTAAAATAAAAACCAGTGTAAAAATTAACACTGTCTGCAGTACCTCAGCCTAGAAAGGGTTCTTTATGGCACTGGCCTCTCCACATCACCAGAGTTTATCGCCTGCTGTTCTATAATTGACATCTTATGATGATGATGGTTATAAACATGGCAAGAGATGAAGGTTTACTGGGGAAAAACCACACACAAACAGGGCCAGGGCCAGGGCCAGAGGAAGCTAAAATAGGGAAAAAAGGGAACAGAGCACACGCCAGACGCATGCATTTACGTTAACATACATTGCCTAACTAACAGGTCACTGGCGCAGAACCAAATGAGCCCTTGCACAATACTATGTGAACAAAAGCATGCCAAAGCATGCTGCTTCAACGGCCCTCAATGACTTCTGTCTGGTCGCCCTCACTCCCATCATCGCCAAATGTTTTGAGAAGCTGGTCCTCTCACACCTAAAATCCTGCCTGCCCTCCACTCTTGATCCACATCAGTTTGCCTACCGCCCCAACAGGTCAACAGAGGACGCCATCAGTACGGCTCTTCACTCTGCCCTGACCCATCTGGAGAATAGCAACTCCTATGTCAGGATGCTATTCATTGACTTCAGTTCTGCGTTCAATAATGTCATTCCCACCAAGCTGATATCCAAGCTCACCAACCTTGCCATCAGCACATTACTCTGCTGTTGGACCCTGGACTTCCATCACTGGTGTCCAGCTGCCAACCATTGAGGACATCCAGCACAAGCGTTGTCTGCAGAGAGTGACAGGCATCGTCAAGGATACCTCTCACCCCAACCACAGACTGTTGACCCCCCTTCCATCTGGGAAGCACTACAGGAGCCTCCATTGCCGCACCAGCAGACTCAGGAACAGCTTCTTTCCCTCAGCTGTTGGCCTGCTGAAATCTGTTCTGGGACGCTAACTGACTGCTCCTTTCACATGGAACTTACTCCTTGCACATTGCACAATGTTGCACCTTCTCCCCTTGCACATTTCTTTTTTGCACAGTAGTGTCACGATACTGAACAGTGTCACTACACTGAACTACCACGTATCTTGCACTTTGTACATACCAGTTTTATACACCATTGCTATTTATTTATTTGCTTGCTATTTATATATGCTTTTTGCACTTCTGGTTAGATGCTAACTGTATTTCATTGCCTCTGTACCTGGAAGCTGCACAATGACAATAAAGTTGAATCTAATCTAATCTTGAAGTGCATGGAAGGGAGTTTGCAGTGTCTTCCTTTAGAGAAGTGAAAACCCCATCTAGACAGTAATGATGTACTTATATCATTATAAAAGCGCATGTTATAAAAAACAAATATATGCATTATATCTAGATACTCATCAGACATTTTTGAATTATCACTACAGTAATCCTGTAAATAACCTGTGAGCCCCATCATCTTTTCAGAATGAAGGAGCACTTAAAATAGACTTAGTGACATCTAGTACAATACATGGTGTTTCATACTACACTATGGCTTTTATTTGTTATGCCATCATTACATTTAGGCGCTGAACGGTGGAACGCATGGTTTAATAGATTTTGTAGATGTTGTAGGTAATATGTCAATATTGTTGGTGAAGCAAACTCCTCTGTCCAGAGAGAGAAGGATGATATTTAATCTGACTATTATTTGTATATCAGTTGTTCAAGCTCACCAGTTGTTGATTGGTTAATTGTGATGCTGCTCATCAGTTTTCATTAAAATAGTATGACCACTCCTAGTTTTGCCCCTCCCCTCTCTGTCAGCTCTCATGGAAGAGCTTCTCAGAGGATGTGCAAGCAATCATTGAAGAATGTCCCTATCTGCTGGAAACACAGCTTATATCCAGATGTGAATTTTTGCAAAATTAGAAACCAGATGGAGGATCATAAGATCCCGAATGCCATGTGTCCTGCTGCTGCAGTTCAGAAACTGTTTAGGAAAAGAAAACAAATCTACATCACCAGGAAAAGAAGACTGGCAGTGGAATGAATTCCTCCTCCTAGGAGACTACCATTCCCATGAAGCCACATGCGTCTTATCTGCACCACCCTCTTTTTTAAAAAAATGGATGGATATTTGTAGGTCTGCTGCATCACATCAAAAAGTTTCACTTGCAAGTTGCAAGATAGATTTCCAGCCAGTCCTGGGAGGGATTTTATACTCTGTGAGGGACAAATGTCATTCTGGTAAAATCAGCACACCATAATGATGACACATTTAAGTTATACACTCTTAGAAATAAGGGTTCCAAAAGGGTTCTTCTTGAAGGGCTGAGGTTCTACCCAGAACCACTTGCTTCTGAAAAACCCTTTTTTAAAGAAAGGGTTCTTCAAGGGTTCTTTGTAAGACTAAGGGTTCCATTAGGAACCCTATTCATCCAAAGGATCCAAGGATTGTTGAAAGCATGGGTGTTAGAAGATCCTCACCCTCAAATATTCAAGTGTTTACCCATGTTTCAAATGGTATTTTTAAATGTAGATGTAGATGGAATCCCCTTAATCAATTCATTTTACTTGTGTTCTGCCATAGTTGGTATCTTTACCATCATTTCATGCCATACAATAGTTAATTGTGTACCTGTATTGAACAGACACAATGTTAATTGGTTAGTCCCTCCAAGGTGAGATACATTGTGTAGGTGTTGTAGGCTGTGGAGAGACCATAGACTCAAGGGTTGAGTTGAGGGGCATTTGTCTGTTGAAGATCTTTTTGATAATTTCTGATACATGATGTACAACACTTAACTGGTGCTTTTATAAAGAGTGGCTAAGAATACAGTGCATAATATATAATGTGCTCTCTGTGGGGGAAGATCATGTCTTGAACCCTCAATCTTCAGAATAGCACTGCTTTGCTCTTACCTACTGAGCCACCATGTTAGCTTTGTTTTGACCATTGCAACTACAACCTCTGGAGGGAGGAGCTCATGAGCCAGAAAAGTTGCCCTAATTTTTTTTTCCTCCCAGGGGAAA
Organism: Megalops atlanticus; assembly: GCA_019176425.1. Lineage (NCBI taxonomy): Eukaryota > Metazoa > Chordata > Actinopteri > Elopiformes > Megalopidae > Megalops > Megalops atlanticus. The sequence goes on from CM032888.1 coordinate 155,939, forward strand.
TTTCTACTTTTACACTGATATGTTAAATGTAATTTACAGCATAACAGTACAATACCAAATGATGTTTCATACATAACCTCACCTGGGGTTTGATCCTGGCATCAAACCAAAGTGTACCAGGATCTGCAGCATTACATACTGAGCTATATTATATTGTCAGCTTGGTATGGCTTTGAAATATCTAAGCCAAATTGATATAAAACATAATGGCTCAGTTTCCCAGACATGGATTAAGCCTAGTCCCAGACTAAAAACTTTTTTCAATTGAGATCTTCATTGAATTTTTATTTAGTCCAGGACTAGGCTTAATCCATGTCTGGGAAACTGTCTGAATGTGTTGCATGGGATTCTATTCTACCAATGATTTGTAACAGACACTTTCACATGGGATAAAGTACTGTGCCAGAGGGACCACAACCACTTAGCACATGTAGGATTTGAAACTGTAACCCCACCACTTAGAAAAGCATACAGGCTTAGAGACGTATGTCTTAACCACTACACTAATAACCCTCCCCAACAGAGAGTGTTTCTAAGAGCAACATTCAGGTCATCACATGTCCTCCTCTACAAAACAGGTGTGACATATCAATAGTGATTACTTTGGTGTCTCTACAATTCAAGTACCTACCCTTGATTACGAATTTGTTGACACCCCTTCACTCTGTTCACAAATTGTGTGATCATCTGTCTATCTGTGTATGAATTGATACTAGAAGCTGGATTGACGTGACAGAAGATCAGAAACTTCAGAGAATCAAAGTAAGCTAAATCTAATATCTTATTTCAGCAAGCTTGACTAGCTAAGGACTTTTATGGTGGAAGGTGGACTATTTTAATGCTAGCATTTGTTTCTTGCTTTTTTGTAGAAATGAACTATACAGCCTGGACAAACAATGACATGTGCCAGTGGCTTGAACAAGAGGGTTTGGGTGATTACACAAATGCCCTTTCTGGTGAGATGGTATAATGCATTATTAAAGTCCGCATTATCCTATTAAAACCAGAACACAAAAGAAATATCTAAAGCATCTTGAATTGTATCATCAAAGTGAAACCAATTTTGTTGTTGAATGTGGCCAAAATGGATGCCCCAATAAATATACAAAAATGTCATCACTCTGAAAACACCTAACCCGGAAGCACAGCACCACAATACAACAGGAAAACACTGAAGTTCAGAGAAACATGGAAAAAGTTGATTATGAAGAAGAGCCCCACATAAAGACAGCTCCCTCTTTTTTTAGAGAAACTAGCAGAAGTGAAAACAAATATTAAAAGAGATCTTGCCTTTTTTCTCAAGCTTCAGGAAGGTCACACATTACGTCAAGTGGTCCAAACACGTGTTCCTAAAGATGTTAGGGAGCTTTTTCATAATTTCACTGAGCACTATCAAGATCTGTTAAAAATCTGTCTGGAGGAAAAGACAGAAGTAGAACAAAACCTCAATATCCTTTTGGAGGACAATATATTTGACACATGTTTTGAGGACATTAATAGTTAATTTAAGTTCCACCAGTACTGTCTCAATGAATTTGGCCTTGTAGAGCCAACTGAGTATCTGCTTGGACATGATTCACATGGCAAGAAGAAATCTTTCCAATATATTCCAATCCTGAAAGTTCTGCATACCACTCTTACAAGAACTGACACTAGGAATCATGTTTTAGGGGTTACTAGGGTGTCTGCAGGAGGCATTATAAATAACTTTCATGATGGATCCATTTTTAAGAATCACCATTTTTTCAGTTTCTCAGAAAAACAATTGCAAATACAATTGTACACCGATGAATTTGAGGTTTTGAATTGTTTGGGGTCTAAGAAGTTGAAACACAAAATATTGAGTTTTTATTTTGTTATTGTAAATCTACCCCCAAAGTATAGATCACAACTACAGAACATCCATGTTGCTATCATGGAAAAGGCAGTAGAGCCTTTTCGTACCAAGCCCCTCTTTTGTGGAACAATTTACCCACCGAAGTTCAGGGAGCAGACTATCTCTCCCCTTTTAAGTCTAGGCTAAAAACTTATCTTTATTTCAAAGATGAGGGACACAGCACAGTGCTGACATTGATCGTAGAGTCTCTGGTGGACTAAGTGGTCATTACTGTCACTACATCATGGCCTGGGTACTCTGTGTTCAGCTGATCCGGCTGTGGTCTGGTGTTGACTGCCTTAGGGTCACCCTCATGATCATGCTGGCCCCTTGCCTCTCGTCCCCTAGTTATGCTGCCATAGTGCTTAGCTGCCGGGATTTTTCCTTATTACACACATGCATCCCTCTTCCCCCCTCTGTTCCCCCCTTTGCCTTTATGCCTTTATGTTTCCATTCCTGCAATTAACATCCACTAATCACTGTTTACTATTTGTTTCCTATCTCTGCTCCGGGCTCCTGCCTGGAGCTGTAGCCCAAGCGTCACATCCCGATTTCCTTTCCTGCTACCTCGCTGCCCTGCCTATCAAGCCAACTGCGTGCCAAGAACCGGACATTCTAGGATAGATTTTATAATTACTCTGTTGTTAATTACTACTGTCTATCTAATTCAAATGTCTTAAGTACATTATACAACTTTAAGTATTCTCTGTAATTCTATCTGCCCAGTGGCGGCCAGAAGCAGGTGGGCTCCCCCTCTGACCCGGGTTCTGCTCAAGGTTTCTTCCTGTTAATTAGGGAGTTTTTCCTTGCCACAGTTGCCTTAGGCTTGCTCTCAGGGGGTCTCAGGCCTGGGAACAATGTAAAGCTGCTTTGTGACAACTTGTGTTGTAAAAAGCACTATACAAATAAAATTGAATTGAATTGAATTGAAACATAGTAAGACATAAGTTTGTGCAGAAATATGGATATGAACTTGTTCTCAGACCACTCATATCTGACTTGTTAAAACTTCAAGTTGATGGGGTGACCATCAATGTTGACAGCAAACAGCACATAATCAAAGGGGGGCTTGTATCTATTGTATCAGACAATCTTTCTGCTCACTCTCTAGCTGGATTCTCCACTTGTTTTAGCAATGGAAGAATTTGTAGGCACTGTCTATGCCACCATGAGGACATACCAACCCACACAGATGAATATTCCTGTGTATTGCGTACACCTGCTGTTCACAAGCGTCATTTGGACCACCCTGACAGAAAAGCTTTATACGGTGTGATGGGACCCTGCCCTTTTGATGTAATACCTCACTTTGTGGTTTCTGAGAAGTTTCCCCCAGATGTCATACATGATGTTCTGGAAGGCACCATTCCACACATAATTAAGTTGGTATGGTGAGGACAATGTAACCCTCCACCAGTTCAACACTCAATTGAAAGAATTTTGCTTTGGCTAGAATGACAAGAAGCATAAGCCTGTGCCTCTGAAAGAATCAATTCTTCATGACGCAGCTCTTCCAGGGAAAGCAATAGAAAAGTGGACTCTCTTCCGCCTTCTTCCTCTTCTGATTGGCAGCTTTGTTCCCAAAGACAGCCCTCACTGGCATCTGTACCTGCTTCTGCGAAACATTTGTGATATTATCTTAGCCCCGCAAATCAAGTTCAGTTGGCTTGGTTACCTGTCCTCACTGATCTCTGAATTTCTAGCAGAGCTCCAGATGCTTTTCCCTGGCAAATTTACCCCCAAAATGCACTATCTTGTACACTATCCATGACTTATTAGTGAATTTGGGCCTCACAGAGTACATTGGTGCATTCGGTTTGAGGTCAAACATTTGTCTTTCAAGCGGCTATCATCTGTTGTAGGCAACTTCCAGAATGTTTCTCTTACGCTAGCAAAAAGATATCAACAGCACCAGTGTTGGGATGTTCAGAATAGCAGGACCACTGATGCAGCACCTGCTGCATGTACTGAAGTGCCTTTTTCCAGACTGCAAGAACTGAAAACAGTGATCACCTCTGAGGACATCCCAAATGAAACAGTCTGGAAGACTAACAGAATTGTAATTGACAGTACCACATACAAAGATGGAGATTTTTTTGTCCTTGATGTAGTCCATGGAGAGGAGGTCCCAACCAAGTCCTCCATCTTGTTAAGTACTGGGTCCAGTGGCTGGTTTGTGGATGTGTGTATACATCTACACATTTTGAGGAGCACCTTCATGCTTACAGTGTCCAAGACACAAGGAAGTGGGTTGCTTTCAAGCCAGGGGATGAAGCAGATTTCCATCCATTAAATGTATATGCAGATGATAACGATAACCTGTTCCTCACTCTATACCACAAGCCAATAGAACATGGTGTCAGAGAAGAATGATACAGTGTGAGCTATCAATATATGAGAACAGCCATTTATGTTTTTTCTTTCCAAATAATAACTTTATTTCTTTTGTTTTGAAGAGAATGACTTTGATGGAACAACCCTCGGAATTCTTACTGAGAGGATGGCAGAGAGATTAATTCCATCAATAAAAAAACAAGCACAGTTCCTTAAGTGTCTTGAGCACTTGAAGTCATCATCATCATCGTCATCGTCAACAACAACAAATGAGAACAGGTAAGGTATATGCTGTGATGATACTGCAGTTCTAGTAATTTTGGGGGAAAACTGTTTCAGTCTAGTCCCAGTCTGTTCAGTACTATTTCACAAAGCTCAGTCTAACACATTCTTGCATTTTCCCAAATTACAAAGACCTCATGATGAGCAAACAGCTGGGCTTGCTTTACTGCAGCGGTTTGCTTTCCCCAAATCATTACAGGATGCACTTGAGGCAAAGGACCCAGAGCTTTTGGCCCCTTGGAGAACCAAGATAAAATCAGTTCTGATCCAAGCAGTGTACGACACCCTCAGCAGCCAAACAATGTAGGTTACTTGTATAATACCAACACTTCACACCTGGTCAGAAAGGCCCAACAAAGGCTCTTCTTCCTCAGGAAGCTGAAACAGGCCGCGCTCTCACAGAAACTGCTGCTAGATTTCTAGGAGCACGATCGAGAGCATCCTGACTAACTGCATCACTGTGTGGTATGCCAGCTGCACAGCTGCTGAGCGTAAGGACCTGCATCGGGTGGTGAAGGTGGCCCAGCGCATTGTAGGGACGGAGCTCCCAAAACTGGACGCCATCTATGCCAGCTGACTGAGGAAGAAAGCGAGCAGCATTATCCGGGACACCACACACCCCAGCCACTCTCTGTTCAAACTGCTGTGGTCCGGCAAATGGTTCAAGGCAATAAAATCCCGCACTAATAGACTGAGGAATAGCTTCTTTCCCAGAGCTGTGGCCTCCATCACACCCCTCCCTGCCCAACCGCAGAACAGAATACAGGAAGTGTGAGTGCACACACACACAGGACAGTGTCATGCACACACTCACACATCAAAGACTGTGACACACACACACACACACACACACACACACACACACACACACACACACACACACCCACCTTCCCCCCAGAACTGCTACCACACAGACACAATTCTCTGCAACTCTGTGTATGTGTAAATTCTGCTGCTACTACTGCTATCTTGCTGCTACTACTACTGTCTTTCTGGCACTGCTTTTATTTATTTATTCATTGTATTTATTTGTTTATCTGTTTTATTTTACTACATTGGGAGAAGCCATGCGAAATTTCATTGTACCTGAGTATAATGAAGATAAAGACCATTCTATTCTATTCTATTCTATTCTATTCTATTCTATTCTATTTCTTATGGAAAACTACTGCACATTGTAGCGTTTAGTTGACATTATACACAGTATAATGCACTTTTTACAGGATACAGGTTAGTGGGGATGCCTGGTCGGACTGATCAGAAGACAGACTCATTTTAATAGGTTTTTTCTGTTTTCATGCCATTCCATTGACTCAACTTCAGCCATTATAATGAGACTGTCCTCTGGCTATTCCCACTAGGAGCCTCCACTGATGTGTAATCTTGCTATAGTATGTACAAAATGCATTTAACATTAAGACAAAAGGTTCCACTTATTCTACAGTCCCCCACCCCCCCAACGAGGTATCCCTCAGCCAAACAATATACGGAGATGTTAAGCCTGTTCATACGCAGGTATCCCTTCATGCGGGAGAAAGTTGGTTCAGGACATGTGAGTAGGCACAAAATTAGTCTGTTAGTATATTGTTCACATCCCACTCCATTGTATAGATGTAGCTACTGTACATACTGTACCTCAATACAAAATAAATAGGACCTGCACCTAATGTTCACATTTGCAGAAAAATGAGTGTGACTATCTTGACTGTATAGCTGTATTTTACAAAATGGCTTGATGACATATTTTGACAATATTGAGGACAGAAATCATCAGATTTTGGGCTGGACTATCCCCTTCAGTAAACAATCCCTCTCTTGGTTGTAGGATGCTTTACACGAGTCACTAAAAAACAAGTTCAAAAAGGAAAGGCGACCCCTCATTGGTGACTCAATGGTGCAACAAATCTGCAAAATTTGCTGTGACAGCCCAACTATATGAATGAGTAATATGGTGGCACAATTTAGAATGTTTCATACATTTCCATTCATATATATAGAAAATTGTTTTATTCCATTGTTTTGGTTGTCATTTCAGTCTTTGGAAACAATGTATAACTTAAGCATACCTTTAAAACTATCATGTACACCTCATCTTAGTGGTTACTCTTACTATATTGCTTGTGTCATTTTGTTGAACGCATTATAGGCTCAGGAGGATGGAGACTGTGGAGAGGATGAAAGGAGCATTCAAGCTCATGTCCATTGTATGTCTATAGAGATGCTTAAGGTACACCCAGATGTGAAATCTTTAAAGGAGGGAATGAGCCAAACCTGTGCATACTGAAAAACCTTCATGGCAAATGCCAAGACTGAGGAAATCATCGAAAAATTTCCAGCATTGAAGCTTCCTAAAATAGTTGGTATCTTCAGGCGTTGATCTGATCATATTTGATTCCATGTGTATTATTGCATTTTATGATAATCAAGTATTTGGAGCTAATACATTTTCTTCCTCCTTTCAGCTTCTGTGGGAGATGAAGGAGCAATTCCTTGTAGATGCTGATCGCAAAATGGTCACAGAGCTGAATCAAATGGCAACAAAGATTGTTCAAAGAGCATCACTGTGTGACCTAAAGGAGCGCTGCCAGAGGGCGGATGACTGCCTGGATGATTCAGTAAGACAAGGTATCTGTATGTTTATCACAAAGCCACAATCTGTATTTCTGAAAACACCAAAACATCAGTAAAAAAAAATTACAAAATAATTTTATTTCCTCTGGACTAATTCGGGATGCAGCAATTTTACTGCTGCCTTCCATTTTCAGAGAGGACTCATCCTTTCTGTACACTGTACGGGAGGTAAATACTTCAGCTCAAAAACAGTGTTTATTAACTGTTGTCTAGGAATAGGTGTTATCCACAGTATGCCAGCATTGATGTCATTGCTGTTATCGTTTTGCTGTATTCACAGCAAGTTTTACTTTGTTTTACTTACTGATATGTATCTGTTGTTGTTGCATAGGAGCCAAATGTGCCTACTCCAGCAATCATGCTCCATAACACAGAGGAGGGAAACCCTTTGCAGGCACACAGGATAACCCTATACCTGGATGGTATTCAAGTTTTGACTGAGGACAGCAGCATGGACATATCATATGCCATGAGTGCATTAATGTCACTCTATTTTGTTTTTGGAGTCCAGTACCCAACAGAACTGACCAAAATTCTCATTTTCATTGAAAGATTTGTTTTGGATATCAAGGACCACAGTGCTGTACCAATTTCAGTGAAGAGACTGTACAACTGTGTGGGTAGTAGACTAGACTATGTTGCAGCATGGGATGCTTTTTTATTTTAATTTTGTGATAAATGTGAGTTTGGTTCAAATGGAATGGTCAACTTCCTGCTGCTGCCCAGTACTGTGTTTTGCTAAATATTGATGAAAATTATTCTTTATTCAATACATATTTTTATCATTCAATTTTTTACATTGGCATACAGACTTCCCTAGTTTTTCATTATTAAAGTTACAGTGAGCAATGTTTTTTGTACCTGTTACAAAACAGGAACTTATTTTTACTGAAAAGTGTTTCAACATTATTTAAATGAATTAATGTGAAAACTTTGTGGAGTTCCCACACTTTCACCTGATTGTGTGCCAGTGGAGGCTCTTAGTATAGGAGTTGGAGGACAGGCTTATTCAATCTGTTCCACTGTCACCATTATGTGCCTATACTCCTACTGCTCTCATTGGACCCTGCATTACTTTGTTGTTTGTAGATGGCTTACTGCTTCATCTGGTGTAGTAAGTGGACCTTGGAATGATGCTACTAACTTTCTTTTTTCTCTTCCCTCTCTGCTATGTCACCATTGCTGGAGATTACATGAATTCACCTGCTGAGGACAGCCTGATGTGCCTGGCTTGTGTCCTATCTGTCATGTTGCTGATTCCACAGGTCCTATGCTCACTTTTGACCTGTTCCCCCCAGGGCCTACACAGCCTCTCCTGTTCTGTTGGCTTATCCTCAGAGAGTCTCCCCTCCTTATCCATCATTGTTCCAAGATTTTTAAATAAATTTATTTCTCATTAAAAATTGTTTGAATGTTTTCTCAATGTCAACATTGTAAACATTAGTAATTGTAAAATAAATTGTTAAAATGATGGATGACCACAATATACAATATATGGGATTCAATAATTGTTTGCCTGATCTGTAGAATACAATATGGTTCTTCATAGAACCCTCAGAAGAGGGTTCTAGATGAAACCCTTGAAATATGAAAAGGTTCTTGGTGGAACCCCCTGGGTGGGTTCTAGATGAAACCCTTAGAAGGTGAAAAGGCTTTTGATAGCATCCCCAGAGAGGGTTCTGAGTGAAACCATTACACCATAGAAGGGTTCTCTGTAGACCCTCTCATAGGGGGTTCTGGGTGGAACCTTTCCCAGATGGTTCTAGGTATAACCCATTATGTTGGGTTCCAGGTAGAACCCTCTGAAAGGGTTCCAGGTGGAACCTTTATAAAAGGTCTACCAGGAACCAAAAATGGCTCTCCTATGGGGACAAGTCAAAGAACCCTATATGGTTCTAGTTAGCACCTTTATTTCTAAGAGTGTAGGCTCCATATATGACTGCACAGCTATATTCTGTTACATTTCAAGGTTACCAAGGGTGTCTAAGGACAAATGTTTAGCTTGCAGGTCAGGAGAGATGGGATGGCTCTTTTATTTTCTGTCACTGTAGTCTCAAAGAACCAAGTGAATTTTACTAAATGGAAATGTATTCTTTACAGGAAGACATGGAAACTCCCTGAAAACTACATGAAACGCTTATGTTACTCCTGTTGGCAAGAATCATAGTGGAGGTTGGTGAAAATTATGATGAAAGTTTTTTTTTTTTTTTCATTAATGTCATGCATATGGTCAGATATTTCTGCATCTACACCCCCACATCCATACGTAAAGTATACATTTAACACATTAAATGTTTTGTCTATGTGCCTGCATATCCTGTTAACCCAAGAAGGTGTGTTAAGTTAACTGACCTTCCAAACATATCAATGAAATGAATTATGAGCACAATGCATATCCAGTGTTTCTTGCTCTCCCCAACAAACTTTTATAGTAGCAAGGATAATTTACATGTAAATAAACAATTTCATTTAAGCTTTTATCTGCTATTACCTGTTATTATCTATGATCACTGCTAAGGCTTGGTAGAATTCATATGACATCAAACAAGAAAACTCTAAAAAAAAACAACATTCATAGCTTGTTAGCACAGTGCAATAATATTTTTACATGGTGCAATAGCATAGGTACAATAAACAACAGTAGCTTTTTGATATGCCACTTTTTTATTTATTATTTTTAAATATTTTTTCTATTATATTTATTATCTTGTGTGTTTGTGTGTGTGTACATGTCTGGAATGTTAATGTGCCGTTTCAGGGGCTGCACAGCAAATCTCGTTGTACAACAATGTGCAATGACAATAAAGGCATTCTTCTTCTTCTTGACGCAACCGGGGATTACTGTGGTACTTTTATTTTGAATTTCTATTTTACTTCCTGTTGAAATCGAATTGACTTTCCACGCTGAGCTGGAGAGAGACAACCAGTTGGCAGTAGAGTGGGAGCCCGTGGAAGAGAAGCAGGGTTGGCCGTTTTAATTTATCCAAAATTTACCTCAAAATCAGTAATAGGAGGGAAATAAAAACACGCTTATAGTTCGTTTTGAAATACTTAGATCTTATTGGACACCAAGTTAACCAAATATCCACAACTAACTTTTCTGCTTGGTAGAGGCAAATTAGCGTGTAGCCAGCTAGTCGCGGGTGGGACGCCAACCTTTCGGTTAGCAAAGCTGAAACTTCATTCGGCTGTTCGGGACGGGCGAGCAGTAGCCTACTATCTCTACTGTTAGCTAGATAGCCTAATTTCTCCAGTTACATTGGGAGCTAGATTCGGACAACATGTTCAGTTGGAGCAACAAGAACGGGAAAAAAAAAGACCCCGAATTATTTCAGACTGTTTCGGACGGTTTGCGGCGGCTCTACAGGACCAAACTGTTTCCCCTGGAAGACACCTACCGCTTCCACGATTTCCACTCGCCGGCACTGGAAGACGCCGACTTCGACAACAAGCCCATGGTTTTGCTGGTCGGGCAGTACTCGACCGGGAAAACCACTTTCATCCGCCACCTCATGGAGCAGGACTTTCCCGGCATGCGAATAGGCCCGGAGCCAACCACGGACTCCTTCATAGCGGTCATGCACGGCGAGCAGGAAGGGGTGATACCGGGCAATGCGCTGGTGGTTGACCCTAAGAAACCTTTCCGCAAACTCAACGCTTTTGGCAACGCCTTCCTTAACAGGTGACCCCCCCAGTAATATTAACATTAACGCTGAAGGCTTGTAAGCTTATGTATTTATAATGTTGGCTGTGTGAATGGGCTGGGTGCCGTTCAGCTACTTTGCTAGCAACCCATTAGCAGTGTTTGATGACGGGTGTAACTCGTTTGTATGAAGTTATCTCAGATTAAGCGAATAATGGACAGGTATCTAACGTGTTTTGAAGATGATCTGATGTTGTGCAGATCGCCTCAGTCATTTTTATTATTTCCTAATTCATCTGGCTAGTTAAGTGAGTGCTCATTCGAGGTCTCGCACTGGGAAGGGTGTTTGTGAACCTCTTGGGAGTTCATTCATTTGGGTGTTGGTCGTTTAGTTCTGTAACGACTACGAGCTGCTAAACTACCATACGTTATATTTAAATTGATTTAATTATATTTATTAGTATACCAGTTCCCGAGCCAGCTCAAATACACAGTTTTAGTTAGTTATCACAAAAGTTAATGGTGTTTCAGGGAACGTGGTGAAACCACGGTGAGCGAGGATTCTGCGGGATGGAGGAAATATGACAGCTATTTTTCTGGTTTACTTAAAGGTAACAAGTCTGGTGCACTTACCCATTCGAAATATCGGTATTAATTGGTTACTTTTAAGGTTTTTGAGTCTTTGACAAGTAGTCAAAAGATCCCAAAATGCTGTTTCACTGTTGATCTTAGAAGTTACTCAAGGACATGCATTATGAGTAGTTCTGTTATAGGACTGCAGTTAGTCTCACTGGAGTCAGCAGAGAAAACCCAGACAGACTGTTCAATAGTGTTAGAAGTTTGGACTCCAACACTGAAAATAGAGTTTGAGCCAGTCCAGGGTTTACTAGAAGCAGATGATTGTACATAGTGGGAGCTGGTGATGTTACTCTAAATTGCTTCCAGTGAAACCCTGATTGCTGGAGTGTGCTGTTACCATCCCTTATCTCCCATTCATATCTGCAATGGGGCATTTACTGACAGAACTGTCACTGACTGCTTTTAATATTCCACAGATTATCTGCCTCTATTCTATATATTAATTGTATTAATGGTGTTGCCCACTGCTGTTTGTCTAACCTCCACTTTTGTTGGGTAATATGTATAAGAACGGAAGGATCATCTGTTGGTGCTTTATTTTCAAAACACACTCTAGTTTTTGATCATCAGAGTTGGGGTAAATTTCATTTCAGTTCAGTCAATTCAGGGAATGAACTGAAGTTATGTTTTTACAGCACTGAATGTACTGCTTTACTGCTGCTGTTGCATTGTCTGAATACTGCTGCCAAGACTGTATGGACTGTTAGGTTTTAATGTCTGGGCTGCATAGTCTGGCTTCAATGCCATGTTGAAGGCCTTGTTCACCTGAACCAACCTGTTTAGTGTTAGTTAACCAGGCTGTACTGTATTGCAAAAAACAATATGCTGGTTGCACAAGTTGCCTATAGTGCTGCAAGTTTTAGTACTACACTATAGTGCCCAAGCATTATCTATGTATTTTATTTTACTGCAGTGTTTACTTATAGCTGTCTTTCAGCTTCTTTATTCTGTAAGATGTATTGGAGGTAGCACTGTCCTCATTACATTACATTATTGCCATTTAGCAGATCCTCTCATCCAGAGCAACTTACATTGGTTACAGTTTTTTTTTTTACAACGTTATTAATTTATACATTTGGATATTTACTAAGGCACTTGTGGGTTAAGTACTTTGCCCAAGTGTACAGCAGCAGTGCCCCAGTGTGGAATTGAACCAGCAACCTTTCAGTTATGAGTCCTGCTCCTTAACGACTATGCTACACTGCTGCCCCATTTAATAACTTTAATGCAGGGTGTTATACCACTGGGCCATTTTAATGTCCTCCTGTAGCTTATCTGGTTGCATTGGCCCTCAGTATTCTGAAGTATGGGATGTTGACTCTCTGTATATTGAGCATGAACAGCTATCTAGTGACATAGCAAAGCCTTGAGTCTGTTCTGTGCCAGTGGTCCTGCAGTGGATTCTGGGTAATTCCCAATTATCACATCCAACAGTCAGATTCACTCAGTTTCTCATGATGCATAACTGTTTGCTGACACCATATGCCAGGACTAGGGGTCGACCAATATGGTTTTTCAGGGCCGATACGATAATGATTATCTGTGACAAAAAGAGGACGATAACCGATATTTCAGGCCGATATTTAAATGCTTTTAATATGTTTTTTTCGGTGTGAAAAGAAATAGGCTGTGACAACATGGACATAAGTACAAACCCTCTTTACTTAGTCATACGTTTTCAGGCATACATCAGTCACCACTATGAAAGTTAAATAAAGAGCAAAAAATGAAAATTCTTTCTCAAAGACAAAAATAGACTAAAAATTGCAATAACTAAAATGTGCATTGTAATATTGATGTTGTGGGTAAATTTTCTTATGGTGGCTTATTTTGGCTACGCAACTGATGCCTATGGCTATTTCAAAGCATTCAATTATCGGACGAACGATGGCAATCATTGCGTAAGAAATACAGCGAATTGATGCATCATTTAGGCTGCATGAAATATCAAGTATGAAATATCAAACCTTAACTAGCCTGTACGTCCACGCTTTTCCTGAAGCTGAGGGGAGATTCTAGGAGCCCATTTGCTCATAAGTCATATATGTGAAAAATGGACAGCTCATACAAAAGTAGGGTACCGTGTAGAAGGAATGTGATAAAGTTAGCGAAAATATTGTGAAGTGCAAACTGTGTGCTGCAAATTTTTAGTTTAATTCTCGACTTCCATGATGATGAGGCCAAATTAAGAAATATCAAAGCGGCAAACGGGTATTTTCAGCTTTGCCACGAGGTTCCAACATACAGTGCAACCGCAAGCGAGCTGAAGTTTAATTTCGTGAACGCTTGCTTCAACGACGGCTGTAATTCAGAAGGCTCTGCTTTAGGGTAAATTTATTTGAATGTTCCATTTGAAAGAATAAATATACATTACTATTTGTTAAATGCGCAGTGTCAAACTGTTGCAACTTAGCCTATAGTATAAGTGCACCAATTAGTCCTTATTACAAGTCCTTATTTCTTTTATATTCCAAGCTTGTTTTTAGCTTAAGCATAGACCACTTACACTGCTTCAAAAAGGTCCAGTTAGTCTAGTGCAATTTGGTTAGCGGCATGGTTTGAGCACAACGACCATTTTACTGGATACTTACCTTCCATCCTTGTTTCCAGCAGCTGAAAACATTAGATTTTAAAGGTTAGATAACGTTGTCTCTCTCGGCCAATGAGGGAATTTTGTGGAAAGAATGTTAGCCAATAGCATTTTTTCTGACAGAGGAGATGCATCGGGATAGTACACGCATTGCGTTTTTTTTTTTTTAGTCGGGAATTTTGATAAAAATATGCCGATAACAGATAATGAAAAATTTGCAAATATCGGCCCCGATTATGTAACGACCCGATAATCGGTCGACTCCTAGCCAGGACACCTTCATCTTCAAAGAGACATGCGCTGCATCCCAATATTATTCAATTGCATCCTTTCCTTGATTCCTGTGTCCTCACATCCTCTGTGACCCACTGATCGATAACTAGTCACCTCCTTAAGGATGATTCTAATTCTGTAGGAGACGTATGAGCTGTTGAGGTGAACTGATGCCGCTCTATGTGTTATGCCAATGTTGTCATATCCGCAATTATTTTCCAGGAATCTCTCGACCTTTTTCCCAGGGTCAGGGAGTAATTTCCCAGTTTTTTTTTCTCAATTGGCCTGGGTTTTTTGGTTTTTTGATTACCTCTGGAAATATGCACTCTGCTATATGTACAGCGCTTTGTGACATCAGGTGTAAACATGTGAAATGTTTGTGTGTAAATAAAACTAATAAAATGTAAATTTATTTATATTAATTTGTTGATACTTATTTTTGATTATTATTTATTGATATTAAGGAAGCAAGATCTGTCCTTGTTTGTCTTCTCTAGCAGAGGATTCATTGATATATCTTCACACAAAAGAGTATTGCAAGGTTCTCTGACATAAACCACCATACAGGTGTCACAGTCCATACATTTTTTTTTCAATTTGCAAAATCATAAAAATGCATAAAACACAAATACATAAAAATACACTAAAATATGTATGTAACAACATATAACCAGCCAGAGTACAATGACAAACACAAGAGAAATAAATTATATTTTGACAGTTGCATGCATCTTATGGATTTTTCGCTGAATACTGCGTAAAGAGGTGATGTAATATTTTAAGTCATCCTTAAAAGTTGGATTTCTATGCAAAATTCCATTTTATGGATGAAACTTTTTGTTAGCAAAATGGCCAAATTAACCGTGCATTCCATGTTGATCTTATCTGAAAACAGAAGGGATTCCTACTGAACGTCATACAAAATTGACAAATTTCAATTGAGCAAGGGAATTTCATTTCCCTTACAGTGTTAGGTCCCTCCTTATTTTTTCCTCCGATCTCTTCCTAATGATGTCAGTGCATCTCCTTGGTGGGCACCGCCAGTATTTCCACAGACTGGAAAACAGGAGCAAACAAAAGAATGCAAAATCCTTTAGGGCAGCCAGGCGTTTCTGTTTCTCATTCAATCTTGGTGCTTGTTTGTTTTCTAACTATGTTAGTGCTTTGCAGGTAATTTGAATAACCCACTTTCTTACCAGGTATTGGTCGGTTTTTAAATGAGGGATCCCCCAGGGTCTGTCTGTATTCTATGTCAGCTGGGGTGTGGGTCATTCCTGGATCAAAGAGTTCAGAGGGGCAGTGGAGTACTTCATATGGTACAAACGTCTGTGAAGAGGAGGTTAGCAGGGCCAAGACTATAAGTCAAACCTGGGGCATGCTCACATATACAGCTGTAGCATTCAGCATTGACCTCTAACTCGGGCAGAGCCGAGGTATCATTTTTACCTTTTTTTTTTAAACCTGTCATGATGAATGACTCTTATGCGCTCAGAATGGAATTTGCTTAATACTTTGGCAGACTGGGTTGGGGGGGGGCTTGCAGTTGAATTGTAATCCACCTGTTGCATTGCGTCTTGTTCACATATGCCAGACTTTTGAGACAAT
This sequence comes from Megalops atlanticus, assembly GCA_019176425.1. Lineage (NCBI taxonomy): Eukaryota > Metazoa > Chordata > Actinopteri > Elopiformes > Megalopidae > Megalops > Megalops atlanticus. The sequence goes on from CM032888.1 coordinate 171,812, forward strand.
AGGCCAGTTATAGTTTCTGTTGAATCAAGTGGGAATATGTGAACAGGACCTTTCAGTATTCCACAATAAAGCTCCCCTCTGTCACGAACAGCACACCCAGGAATGGTGCAATCAATGCCAGAGGAGCAAAGAGCCAAAGCTTTACCATTCCAAAAGAATTATGGTTAATCTGTGTGTTGCCCGTAGGATGTGTGCTGTGAGCAGCCTCTCGGGTAACTTCCAGAATGTCTGGTTGTTTCCACACAACGCAGGTACCCAAACCACAGCCTGCTGATGCCAGCCTGGGACCTTTGCATTTCTGGCCACACCTCAGTTCCCTGCATGCACACCTCAATGAAACCCGATGCTGCTACTGCACCTCAGTGTGGGAGCAGCCATTGAGTTGCACGGGCAGGGGCAGCCAGCATCCTCAATCCCAACAATGTTATGGAAAACGGAGGGGGAAATAACAGACCAACGAACCCCTGCTAGCGTGGAAATGTGGATTAGCCAGAATTATGACTATGTCATACGTGACTGCTCAAGATGGAGTGACACATATGGTAGCCCCAGTTGCCCATTAGAAACTGAAGCTGCCCATCATGCTGGCCTCAGACCTTAGGTGACATTAGTCTGCTGGGAGTCGGGTCCCCTTGATTTTTACAGTAACCTTTGTATCAGCAAGCAGTTTACGATTTGGTGAGAGGAAATGATTAGCATTCCTTCCTATCAGAAAGGTAATTTAAAAATGAATGAGTGGAGCACATTCCATGAAGCACAGCCCATCCAGCGGTCCTCAGGCTGCCATTTCCTGTGTCTGGGTTAGGGTCTCATGCTGAATCCCTTCCAGCTGCTCAACAGCACACAGAGACAGAGGGCATGTTTGCCCTTGGAGTACAGGAATGCCCTTGTGATAAGAAAGCTAATTTCCCCACTCTGGTGTCCCTGATCAAGCAAGCAGCCTGGATCTGAGCGAACACTTTATAGAGCAAAGTGCTGATACTGGCAGACATGTGTAAACATCACACAGAGCTCCGGGCAAGCCTGACAAGGCAGGACAGGGGAGATCTTGTTAAGGAGATTTTCCCACAGCCAGAGTCCTTCTCTGCCATATGGTACCTTGTTCTTTGCCGGTGCAGGATTACAGAAAGAACCTGGCCAATAATACAGAAAGGCAAACCTCCTGGGAAATGGTGCTAAAATGTCTAGACTGGCAAATTGTGATCTGCAGCAGTGTCAGAATAGTGATCTTATTCCAGATGAAGTTTGCTTGTGCTATCAGTTTTATTCTGATAACATTGTACGATAAAGCAGAATGTGAAGCTGACCTGTAAGTGGCTCTGCGGGTTCCCGTTGGTCACGTTGTTTTGGAGTAGAGTTTGCTTTGTCAAAGATGGGAAAACGAGGGTCAGTGGCGGTACGCTCATTGTGGTGATCAGGGGAACTGACTCAGCATTGTCACACTTCCAGTAATACTGAGAGGAAGAAATGACGCACACATACTCGCATTCACAGTACCAGTCAAAAGTTTGGGCAGTTTCTTTCTTTTTACTATTTTCAACATCTTGGAATAATGGTAAAGACATTTTGTGACGGAGAAAGAATTCTCCGCACAAACGTGCGCATCCGCCTCGCTATGAGGAAGCGGGGGGAGTGCGGTAATAGATTTATTTGCGCAGTTGTAAAATAATACACAGCCTCAGTTTTCAATTGCATCTGTTTATTTCTTTGGTGCGAGTCACCCTGGCCGTGTTGTGTTCAGTCCTGTAAAAGGAGAGATGTTATGACGAGTATTGTTTTGCATTGCATTGTTTGTTGGTGCTCAGGGTTTTTTAAAACTATAACGTAGCGAACACGAACGCTTTGTTTTCGGGTGCACACGAAAACAACCAATCGTGTTTGCTAATATAACAACCAAGTAACTAAGATTTCACTTTAAGACGACACGTGTTAATTGTGATCAAAGTTTAAACGACTCAGATGTCGGTTAAAGCTGCTGCCCAGAACAAACAGGCAAAAGCACTGCGTACCTTGTTATATAGGATTATGGGTTACGTAGTTTCCATCTGTTGAAACGCGGAAGGGGGAGTTTGTGCTGCCAATGACAATTTTATCCTGCAGTGTGTTTATTTTAAAGAAAACATGTGGGGTTGTCAGTGAAATGTGTATATTTCATTAGAGGATGAACTATACGTCATAATTTTCTGCTATATTCTTCTGTAATTGATTTTAATATTTTGACCCAAGTAATGGGTTAGTCCAGGGCGGGGCTAACACCATTTAAGCGCCCGGGTTCCTTCATTTGAGGAGACGCCGTAGGAGAGTATTGATTCCGTAAGCCAGTAAGAGGAGGAGACACTTGGGGAACAATTGCCTTGTGTCGGTTATTTGTTATTGTAAATAGTTATTTCTTTGTTTTATTTATAATTGTTGAATAGCACTATTAAACGTCTTGTCTTCGTTCACCCCAATCTCTGTTGTCGTCACCTGTTTGCCACTCGCCATCCTGTTTGACCCTGCAGTAGTTCAGGCATGAATCCAGTGGCAAGAGGGCAGTGCAGGCCAACACAGGAGAAGCTTGTGAATTTAGCAATTAGAGCCTTTGATGAAGCTGCTCTGCTTCCTCTCAGTCTGCTGTATGTCACATGCACTGTGTGCGTGTGTATGTGTGAGTGTGTGAGAGAGAGAATGCTTGTCTACTGTTGCACTTACTGTATTTGTTTCTGTTTGTTGTAGGGCTGTGTGATATGACCAAAATCGTATATCCTGATATAGGTCATTTCATATCCCAATAACGATACATATCACGATATAGCACATTTTCTGTAAATTCAATAAATAAAAAGTTTATATAAAATGACCACACGGAAAGGCCTATTTCTTATTACATTTTGAATTATACACTCGACAAATAAAAGGTACTTACTCATATTTGATTATTTTTCTCCTTTTATTTAGAACCTTTGTGCAAATTTTCAATTAACCCTTTCGCGTGTACGGTCACACTGGTGTGATTAGCCGTTTAGCCCGTATGCTAAAACCGGTGCGATTAAAACACTAGATTGGAAAAATTCTAGCTAATTTTAGCTTTGAGGAAACAGCGACTTAACGTTAAAAAATATAGCAAATGCTAGCTGAAAATTATGAGAAGCTTAATAATGCTAATGAAAACATAACGAACCATGTAAAGTAACACGTGCGCCACATAGAATAAAAATAAGTTATGTGCGAAAGGGTTAAGCATGTAACAAAATATAAAATATTAATGTATAAAATATAAAAAGGTAAATAGAAAACACTTTTCAACTATAGCTCTGTGTCACGTTGACTCTCCTCCATGTTTGTGTTGCCTTCATGCAAACTTCCTGCCTGCATCCGTGCTGTGTGGAAGATCGCAAAGCGTCCTCCAAATGAGGAAAAATATTGCCGTAAAGTGTGTGATTTGCTACACAACAAAATAACGATAGAGCATAAAATGAAATGATAGACGTTTTTCTATCGTCACACGATATATATCGTCATATCGCACAGCCCTAGTTTGTATTGTTGCAGTGTAGTTAGTTACTTTGTTTTGGAGCTAATTTGTAAATGTACTGTTAAGTGAAACGGATTAAACTCATGTGTTTTGTCAGGATTTCTTCGAGCACCAAGTGTTCAAAAGGAGAATATTGATGTATCAGTGAGTGTCACAGTTTTACTTATAATTTTTTTGGTGTTGTTTTTGTGATTCATGTGTAATTCTCTGTAAAATGTGCACTGTGTGGAGCTGATGTGTTAAACAGGACACAGGTGCACACTCATTAGTAAACAGATACAGGGCTTAAAAGCAAGTGAATTAATATTCTCCTTGTCACTAACCTTTTTAATGGTCGCCCTTGAAAGGAACAAGCTAAACTCTGCATTTTCATCCAGTATGTAATGAATACCTGCTCCAAAGGGGTTAATGTATATTTTTGCCACTTTAGGTTATTTTTTTCATCATGATGTGTAACATGTCAAACTGACTTCTAGGGGCAGCAGTGTGGAAGTGAACTTTGTGAGTAATTAAGGTTAACTATGGTTGTAGTAGGGGTTCACATACAGGCAGTGGAACCTGCTCACTTGTTGGTATGGGTTCATGTGCTTGGTTAACTTCTTTTCTGTTCTGTTTTGGAATCACCAATTGTGCACTATGCTCCTCGCACAGCCATGGCCAGCGCATTTGCTAAGGATCATTGAGGCAAGACAAATACCGTTCTTCAATACACTCACAAGTAGGGCTGCCCCCTAATAGTCGACCAAACCGTTAGTCCATGAGAAGAGTCTTAGTCGACCAAGTTTTCATTGGTCGGTTAGTCACAGAAAAAACCCTCAAACTCCATTCGGGAGCTGCGCCTTGTCGTAAAAAATTTATTAGACTATGTCAGGCAGGAAATCATCCAAAGTGTGGGATCATTTCGAGCGTGTAAACGACGACCCCAAGAAGGTGGCATGCAAACTCTGTATGCAAAGATTCGCCTATCCTTCGTCGACCTCAAACATAACTTATCATCTGAAACATGTAAGTAGCCTAACATTATTATCCCTTTCGCACGTAACTTATTTTATGCTATGTAGCGCGCGTTACATGGTTCGTTATGTTTTCATTAGCGTTATTAAGCTTGGCATAGCTTTCAGTTAGCATTTGCTATATTTTTAATGTTAAATCACTGTTTCCTCAAAGCTAAAATTAGCTAGAATATTTCCATTCTAGTGTTCTAATTGCACCGGTTTTAGCATACGTGCTAAACGGCTAATCACACCGGTGTGACCATATGCGCAAAAGGGTTATTCCATTAGTTTTCTTCGTGCGAGCGCTTGTAAAATTGATATTTTAAAGGCTCATTATTACAGTTTTGTATTTCTCTGTAATGTAGCACAGTGCTAACAATGTTACTTATAACATTCTTTCTCAGCCCTGGAACTCAAACCATTTTCTCATGCCCCAAAAATATATATTTAAATAATTAACTTAATATCATAAACGTGCGACAACGAGTCGACTAATGGCTTGAACTAACGACTACTAGTTGACTAGGAAAATCTTTGGTCGTGGGCAGCCACTAAACTATTTTTGTATTGATTAATGTATCGAGTATTTTACAGATTAGTTGATTAATCTAAACTATTAATTTTATTAATTCGCATTTACCGACAGCACAAATGTGGAAAATTTTATATCATACCTTTCGTGTATGATATAAAAGAACCTAGCTAGCCTGCAGTTGAGTATGATAAACAATAGCTAGCTAGCAAGCCTACCGTATATCTAGCCTTTCCATGTATGCTAAAAAGTAGCTCGCTAGCCTGTAGTGGGCTATGATTAAAAGTGCTTGCCTATCGTATAGCTAGCCTTTACGTGTATGATAAAAAGTAGCTGGCGAGCCTGCTGTCAGGTATGAAAGAAAGTAGCTAGCTAGCCTTTTCGTGTATGATAAAAAGCAGGTAGCTAGCTAGCTAGCTAACTAACCTGCAGTCAAGAAACTGTTTATGTGTTGCTTGAGAACACGTGTAAATGTAATCCTGAAGGAACTATTTTTCTCTGCGGAGCCAAATAGAGGACAACAAAACATCATTTGTTGTCTGAAATTATTGTTACTTGATAAACGGCCTTGTTTGTAGAACTGTTGTTTAAAAGCAATGTCAATATCATGCCTACCACCGAATCACAGCGGTGCTGATATTACAGTATAACAGCACTCCCTCTGGTGTGATATTGCTTAATTAACTTACACCTTTAATTATATTGATCACAATTATTCAAATGTTATCTATTGTATTTATGGCATTCCCTACACAAAGAAATGTGCTTAAAATAATGGCAGAAATAAAATAATTAGATAAGGTACATGTCCCAAGATGCCCAACGCGCACGAACACACACACTGGCACCATCAATCAATGTAGAATAAGCCCAGATTCTAGCCTAAACATTTTCTCAAACACTTATTCAATGGAAATTCTAAGGTGGGAGGTAGACGACTTTATGGCTTTAATAATGAGTGTATTTAGTAGCTGCAAGGACAAAAGATATTAAAAAGCTGTTCCTATTAATGGTATTTTAATAAACATGAATAGACAACACCTATGGTGGTTTTGCCTTTTCTGGCGGTCCATCATCCAGAATAGCGCCTGTGTGTTTTCTCTTCAGGTGCTCGTGCATAGCGCTAGTGCTGCTGTGGTAAGCCATCGAAACTTTTGACAGTATACAAACCACCTTTTTGTTTTGTGGTAATTTGAAGTACTCCCATACTTTCGAAGCCAAAAGCCAAAAACCACTGACGTCATGCACGCAGCAGTTATGTAGTGATATTGAAGAAAAACATTTGTTATAATGAATTGAAGCATTTTAGAAATCAAAAAGGTAAATTCATAAAAATAAACCGACGCATCGTTTTTTTTTAATATATAAATATTGATGTTGACGCAGCCCTACTCACAACCAGCTAACACACTTTGGCTCTGGGAAGATAGAGTACTGTTCTGTGAGTGATGACATGCAGTGTGTTGCAATACCCTCCATGACCTTAACCCTGCAGCACCTCTTGCTTTGGTCAAATTCTGCACAGCAATGGTGTCTTTATGACCATGAAGTAATTTTATGGTTGCAGTCACCATTTACCCATTTGGACCAGGATTAGGGCTAGGTGTCACTGTCCCTGTGTCTCTCCACAGGTTTGTGTGTGCTCACTGTCCCTGTGTCTCTCCACAGGTTTGTGTGTGCTCACTGTCCCTGTGTCTCTCTACAGGTTTATGTGTGCTCAGATGCCCAACCCTGTGCTGGAGAGCATCAGCATAATCGACACCCCAGGAATCCTTTCTGGAGAGAAACAGCGCATCAGCAGAGGTGAGCCACATATCCATTCCTCTGTCTCTCTGTCCATCACTATTCCCCTCTCTCTCCTTCCATCTCTTCTTTCTCTTACTGTCCATCTCCCTATTTTTCACTTGGCAGTATGTTGTGTGAGAAGGGGCAGTCCTTGTTCTTGTTCATTAAGTAAGGGAAGTAAGGGAAGCCCATTCAGAGTTCATTTTGAGCAGGAGTGTGGCCCATGTTTGGTTACTCTCAGCACAGAGATGTAAACACAGGCTCAGGGTCTGCTCTCTGTAAGGGTGCCACATCTCTTTCCTTCTGGTGCAGCATGGTTTCTGGCCAGCTGACTCCCCTTAAAACCTCAGGCAGTAGCCGGACCCTCAGCAGAGAGGAACATTCAATCTGTGCCCCTTTAGAGCATCCAATGGAAGCATGCATTTAGGGTGAATGTGTCTATATGGTATGTGCACACACACGTGTGTGTGTGTGTGTGTGTGTGTGTGTGTGTGTGTGTGTGTGTGTGTGTGTGTGTGTGTGTGTGTGTTGGGGCCCAGCATAACGCAGGCCAGGTGGGGCCATTCCTCAGTCTGCTTAGACTCCACGCTAAGTAGTCAGCACGGGGCCCAAAGCGTCGCAGTTCCCCATTGTCTTCATGCAGTGTGGTTCATGTTCAAAATAAAATAGTCACACACTAGCAGCAGGCATGCTTTTATTTCTGCTATCTGGCTACATGGATGTGCTGATGGCTCTCACCTTCCTCATTCCTTTTTTCAAACCTGTTGAAATTCCCAGATGCTCAATTTTGATCTCCTGATCAGAGATTATCAGAGATGATAACTGTATGCCCTCGGTGCATTGTGGGATACTTGGACAGGAATTCCCCTGGTGGCATTCCTATTATGATCCATTAATCAGCCCATTCAGACCCCAGCACAGCTTCACAGTCACACCTCATCAGGATCTGATCTCAGCGCAATGGGAGCGGAGGCACAGAAAGGAGCTGCATGTTTTTTTCAGTGACTGCAGAGGTGCCTCATACACCCTTGTGTATCTTCCTCACACAACAGCATTAACTTCTTATCTCCTGGATTGCCCTTCCCCAGAGTGTCACGTGTCACCAACTGGCAGTGGGAAGGCTTTGGAAAGGCTACAAGCTTTGGATGATGCAGAGAAGTTTTTAAGGCAGTTTTGAATGTGAAGTGGTTAAAACTGCACTTCAACCTCCTATTAAAGGGTTTCCCCACCAGCCATGCTCGTGCTCACGAGACCTTGTGGCTACGGACACCCAAAAGGTTTTTAACGTTTAGTATAATGTTGCAGTGGTATATCAGTTTGACTACATGTGATATTGTGTTGTCTCCCACAAATTCCAGTACACCAACGTGCTCTCTCTCACACACACTCTGTCACACAGACATGCACATAACAAGAACTACGCAACCATTCAGTAGCCATTGTGCTGTTGCAGCTCTGAAACTCCATTTCCTGTCCCTTGAACATATTCCTAGGTGTTTCCCCTCTCACCCTCCCCAGTACAAGCTAAAACGGTACATCATGTTTGGATGTGTTAATTAGGGGTCGCCCGATATGGTTTTTTCAGGGCCGATACGATAATGATTATCTGTGACAAATAAAGGACGATAACCGATACTTCAGGCCGATATTTGAATGCTTTTAACATGTTTTTTTCCCGTGTGAAAAGGCATAGCCTACATCACCACTATGAAAGTTAAAGAGCGAAAAGATTAAATGAAAATTCTTTCTCAAAGATAAAAATAACTAAAAATTGCAATAACTAAAATGTGCATTGTAATATTGATGTTGTGGGTAAATTTTTCTGTGGTTATCTTATTTTGGCTACACAACAGATGCCTATCGCTATTTCAAAAGCATTCAATTATCAGACGAACGATGGCAATCATTGCGTAAGAAATACAGCGAATTGATGCATCATTTAGGCTGCATTTTCATCATAAAGTATGAAATATCAAACCTTAAAACTAGCCTGTGCGTCCGCGCTTTTTCTGAAGCTGCGGGGAGATTCTAGGAGCCCATTTGCTCATAAGTCATTTATGTGAAAAATGGACAGCTCATACAAAAGTAAGGTACTGTGTGGAAGAACTGTGAAAAAGTTGGCGAATATACCGTGAAGTGCATTTTAATAACGACTTCCATGATGATGATGAGGCCAAATTAAGAAACATCAAAGCAGCAAACGGGTATTTTCAGCTTTGCCACGAGGTTCCAACATACAGTGCAACCGCAAGCGAGCTGAAGTTTAATTTTGTGAACAGTTGTTTCAATGACGACTGTAATTCAGAACGGCTGTGCTTTAGGGTAAATTTATTTGAATGTTCCATTTGAAAGAATAAATATACATTACTATTTGTTAAATGTGCAGTGTCAAACTGTTGCAACTTATAGCATAAGTGCACCAATTAGTCCTTATTACAAGTCCTTATTTCTTTCATATTCCAATCTTGTTTTTTTTTTTGCTTAAGCGTAGACTACCTACACTGATTCAAAAAGGTCCAATTAGCCTAGTGCAATTTGGTTAGCGGTATGGTTTGAGCACAACGACCATTTTACTGGATACTTACCTTCCATCCTTGTTTCCAGCAGCTGAAAACGTTTGATTTTCAAGGTCAGATAACGTTGTCTGTCTCGGCCAATGAGGGAATTTTTTGGAAAGAATGTTAGCTAATAGCATTTTTTTTGACAGAAGAGATGCGTCGGGAAAGTACACGCACCTATAATCAAAAATTTGCAAACATCGGCCCCAATTATCTAACGACCCGATAATCGGTCGACCCCTAGTGTTAATTTGGAAGGGGGTCTGTTTCCAGAGGGGCAATGGGGAGTGACCTTCACTCAGACAAGCATTTCTACTCTTTATCACAGATTTTATCATTTATAGAAAGAGCCATTTTAATGTTGAGTCCCCTTTTTTCAGATGTGCAAAAGTAAGTTAGCAGATCAAAACAAATGTGATACGGTCTAATATTTGGTTGCATAGCCCTTGATGCAACCCATTTACCAAACGTGTGGTATCTTCTATGGAAATTCTGGTATTTGTTACAAGGGCTCTCTGTCTTCTTCAATTTCCTCTTCAGCAAGTAAAATGCTTGCTCAATTGGATTTCGATCTGGTGACTGACTTGGCCAGTCTAAAACCTTCTACTTTTTGTCATTGATAAAAGCTTTGGTTGCATGGGCAGTGTGTTTGCGGTCATTGTCTTGTTGCAGTATGAAGTGCTGGCCAATGAGATTGGAGGAATTGCTTTGTACGTAGCCAGACAAAATCTGTTTGTATACTTCTGAATTCATCCTGCTACTGCCATCATCTATTACATTGTCAATAAAGTGAGCCAGTTCCATAAGCAGTCATACATGGCCAGGCCATGCCATTACCTCCTCCATGTTTCACAGATGAGGTGGAATGGTTTCGATCATGGGTAGTTCCTATCTTTCTCCACACTTTTGGCTTTCCATCACTTTGGTGAAGGCTTATTTTGGTCTCATTTGTCCATAAAATTTTGTTCCAGAACTCTTCTGGCTACTATTTTTTGGCGAATTCTAATCTAGCCTTTTGATTCTTGCTGCTGATAAGAGGTTTGCATCTTGCAGTATACCCTCTATAATTCTTGTCGCTGTCTTCTGCAAACAGTGGATTGTGATACTTTCACACCTGCACTCTGTAGACTGGCAGTGATGTCACTGCCCATTGTTTTAGGGTTTTTCTTCACAGCTCTTAGGATTGCATGCACAGTGCATTAAATAAAAGTTGATAGTTTCTACTTTTATTTATATCACATTCATCTTATCATTTCAAATCCAAACACCTTAAGTTAATGGCAAAAATTATACATTCTATCCTACCGTTAACTAGTGGTGTAACGGACCGGAGTTGATCCGTGATCCGTACGGATCCGCCCTAAATCTCAATGTAGAGTTGCAAAGATGAAAAGTGAAAAGATACAAGCGCCATTTTAAAAACCGGCAACCTTACTTAGCAGAAGCGTTGCGAAGAGAAGGCTGCGTCCGAAATAGCTCACTCGTTCACTCACTCACTAATCACAGACATACAATAAATAAATAATTTTCTGGATATAGTTTTATGTTTGCAAGTTTATTCGAACATTTTTATGAACATCTTTGTGTCTGTGCCAGCTAGCTAGCGAAGTAAGTAGCTAGTTGCAACTGACATTAACCTGCTAGCTAGATAATACCGCTACCTATGTAGCTATGACTAGCTAACTTAATGAAAGAACTAGCATCCAGCTTCATCTGTTCAAAGTAGTTGAAACTAACGTTAGCTAGCTAGCTGGAAGTTAAGTCCAACGATCAAGTATAAAATGTATATGCACTATATAGTGAATAGGGAGCAATTTCAGACACAGCCAAAGAACAGCAGAACAAGCGCTCATATTGCACTTTAATTTAACAATTGAGTATTGAATATTTTATTTTAAGATTTTATTTAACCCTCATATTATGTTTGGGGTCCTGGAGACCCCAGGGCTTGTTTATTTATAGAAAAAACGTACTTAACATATTTTGTTCAGCTTGATATTCAATGACTTTTCCTAATTTACTAAGAAATAATCATGAAGATGATTTGGACTTGACGACATGTTTCAGAAGGCTCCTACAGAGAAACTCACACTAATTATGCTTGGGGTCTCAGAGACCCCAATAATAAAACATGATTTGTCTCAATACTGTCATTGACACAGAATTTCTAATATACATAAAATCAGCTTTTGAGCTGTACATTTCACCTTCTATAGAAAAAATAATTCTTGAGATGACCAATTTAGAAGAGAGGCGGGTATATGGTGAACAGTGGAAAGATGTGGATAGTATCTTCCTGCAGGCTTACATTGGTATACTAATTCTGGCAGGAGTGTATAGCTCTAAGGGCGAGGCAGCATCAAGCCTTTGGAATGCTGAAACAGGCAGGTCAATATTCCCAGCCACAATGTCACTTGAGACATTCCATGTGCTCTTTCGTGTCATACGGATTGATAACAGGGAGACCAGATCACTCAGGAGAGAGCATGACAAGCTAGCAGCCATTAGAGACATCTGGGATAAGTGGGTTCAGCGATTGCCACTACTGTACAACCCTTACCCATATGTTACTGTGAATGCCCATTTCGACAATACATGCCCAGTAAGCCTGCCAAATATGGCATAAAAATATGGGCAGCTTGTGATGCTATGACCAGCTATGCCTTGAACATGCAAATTTACACAGGAAAAACTCCAGGGGCGGCACCTGAAAAGAACCAGGGTATGAGGGTAGTACTGGATATGACTAATGGTCTATCTGGACATAATGTGACTTGTGATAACTTTTTTACTTCCTGCACTTTAGGGGAAGAGCTGCTGAAAAGAAAGATCACAATGTTGGGGACAATAAGAAAAAACAAACCAGAGCTTCCAAAAGAGCTTGTTGAAACAAAGAACAGAAAGGTGGCATCATCTATGTTTGCCTTCACTGAAACAGCTGCACTTGTCTCCTATTGGCCCAAGAAAAATAAAAATGTCCTATTGCTGAGCACAATGCATAAAGATGCATCTGTGAGTGACAGAGAGGATAGGAAGCCTGAAATGGTTTTGGATTATAATAAAACCAAAGGAGGGGTAGATAATCTGGACAAAGTAATTGCTACCTATAGCTGTCGGTGAAAGACTGCCTTCTGGCCTCAGGTCATTTTTTACACCATCATTGATGTCAGTGCATACAATGCTTTTGTACTTTGGAGTGAAATCTACAATAGCTGGTACAGTACCAAAGGAAACTGGAGAAGAATATTCTTGGAACAGCTGGGTCGTGACTTGATAAAACCTCATATAGAGAGGCAAGAGCATCTACCCAGATCAGATCCAGCTGCATCCACAGTCCGGCAGATTCAAAATCGGCCTGAAGCCACCAGTGCTCCTGTAGCAACTGGTAAACGTGGAAGGTGCCAGGTCTGCACAAAAAGAAATGACTCCAAGACTCGTGTGCAGTGTATGAAATGTCATTAATACCTATGTTCAGCACACACTCAGATTGTCTGTCCAACTTGCATGAAGTGAGGAAAAAGGGGTCTGTATCTTATAGTCCTGTTGTGGGGGTATTTGTGTATTGTATATAGTTTGTCTTAGCATTTTTACTAGGAAGGTTTTGGTGGTGTTATAGTCTAATTCCTGGCTTTTGGGGTAAAGCATGTTCTATGTTTGTTCTACGCCTATCATTTTATGGTAGTATACACACACCTACTTTTAGGACAAAAGCAAGTAAATTTTGGCTTTTGTGGGTTTAAATAAGTAAAGGAGATGTTGTGGGAAAGGGGAAACATATTGTTAAGTTAGTTATAAAAGTAATTTTCAAATTAGTATATATAACAACGATGGGGTCTGTGAGACCCCAAACAATAGGAACGTTAAGTCAATTTGAACAGAATATGAGGGTTAAACATTGGACATCTTGAATGTTGTTTTCATTTAAGACCATGGGCAAAAGTTCATTGCTTTAAGTGTTCTTTAAGTTCTTTAAGTAATAAACGGAAGACAAAGTTATATTTGTCTCCTTTTTTTTTTTTTTTTGCTGATCCGAAAAAATGATCCGATCCGTGACTCAAAAACCGTGATCCGATCCGAACCTTGAGTTTTGTGATCCGTTGCAGCCCTACCGTTAACATACTTTTGGAGGGCACTGTACAAGTGTAGGTACGCGTTTATGTTCATTGAATACATGATAATACGTCTTGAGTGTGCGGAAACTGATAAAATACTTTTTTAAAAAATACAGGCTGGTATGTGTCTTGTAGAGTGTCTGTTTAAACATTCTACAAGACACACTCCAATCCCTGCGCCTGCTGTCAAAACAACACTTGCGTGTGTATGTCCATACCTGTCCTGATGGCTGAAAAGTACTGTATATACACTGATAAATGTGTATATTTTGTTCTGCTCTGTGCTGCTGGATGTCATAATTAAAAGGGAGGGGAGCACTTCCTGCTATAGCAGCACAGACACACACTGGCAGACAGTTGGGCCTGTTTATTACAGTGTTCCCCCTACTTGTAGTATCAGTTTGCTAATCTGTGCTTTACAGGGCTGTGTGACTTCCTGCGGTTACTCTACAGCTGCACCATGGGTCTGCCCTGAATCACACAAAGTAATGCTAAAGACAGCTTACACAGATGCTTACTTATATGCAGACTGTTGAACACATGCAACTTTGACTCTCTCACACCCCAGTGCATACTCACAGACAAACATGCTAACAGACACATAAATGCACACACACATATACACATGCAAACACGCATACACACACAGGTGGTGGGAGGATCACAGAAGGGGGGGTGGTGGTGGTGGTGGGGGTTCTTTTGGGGACTCAGTGGGAAGAAGGAAGAGTGAAGCCCAGGGTGTCAGCAGGAAAAACCCAAATACCTTCTGTTCCTCCTCACTGACTCCCAGGGTTCAAAGAGCTCCATCCAAACCGGGCTGGACCCAGCTCACCATTTATGAGTCGAACATCCCTCTGAGTAAAGAGTAAAGCAGACAAACGGCTAATGAGCAATGGTGAGGTGTTTACTATTGCTTGGTCAGTGATGTGTGCAGCTAACATACACCTGCTGTTAGAGATGTAGAGATCAGAGATCGGCATATCTGGTGTTTTTGTCTAAGCCAAGCCATGAATGAGGTGCTCTGGGAGTACTTGTCTGGGGTACTAGGGATGCAACGGTACACGTTATGTTGTCGAACCGTCCGGTACGCCCCCTACGGTTCAATACGCACACGTGAACCGCGGTAATACGATATACCTGTCATTTTCCTATAATTTCCAAAACTTGCTTATTGCGCTGCAGACTACACGCACGTTGTACATTCAGATGCACAGAACATTTCTGGAGCCTGTCAGAATTTCCCTGGAGCCTGTCAGCGCTCTGTATGCAAATATGAGCTGGAGAAGAGAGGGGAAACTAAAAACAAATATTCTCGCGTGCGGTCCCACCGGTGTGATTCGCTGTTTAGCGCGTATGCTAAAACCGGTGCTATTTAGGGATGAACCGGTTTCACGGTAAACCAAGGGAAAATTCCCGATGGTTAGTATTACCGTTTCAAATTTTAAAGATCAATAAAACCGTGGTTGATTACCGCGTTTTGAAAAAATACTGCCCAGCATCAACCAAAGTTAACAACAGTCTCCCAGACGCAGGTGCGCAGGCGCAGCATGCAGCGTGGGTTTGTTTTGTGTCGGTGAAACAGTGACAAAGGCAGTGACAGCGCTCCGGAGATTTTTCAGCCTTCTAAGAGAACTAATTTCCTATTAAGAATGAATTCCGTGTACGTTTGTATTTGCATATTCTTGAAACAGAACACGGTTTAGACCAGTTTATTTCCTTTTTCTGTATGGATGTATGAATTTTTCAGCGTAACTACGATGTGACAGCATTGTTTGTATTTGTCTGAAGCTCAGTAAATAGTTGAACCCTTACGAAGTCTTGAGTCAATTACTTTGCTGTCAAGGGGAACTGAACATTGGAGAACACTGCAATTTAGTTTGCCCACTTCAGCATTATCATAATATTCTGAAATGACCTACAAATTAGCCTATATTATACCAAGACTTTTAGAAAACAACATGCACAAGCAGACTCGACTCTTCCCTTTGCGCTTGATTTGCGATGAATTGTTATAATCGTAATATTAATTTTTCATACCGTTTCATCTCTAGTGCGATTAGAACACTAGATTGGAAAAATTCTAGCTAATTTTAGCTTTGAGGAAACAGCGATGTAATGTTAAAAATATAGCAAATGCTAACTGAAAACTATGAGAAGCTTAATAACGCTAATGAAGACATAACAAACCATGTAACGTAACACACGCGCTACATAGAATAAAAACAAGTTACTATGCGAAAGAGTTAAAAGTTCAATAAATGGATATTTCCAGAGTAATGAGAGTCAATGAGTAATGGTGTTAAATAATCGTGATTATGATTTTTGCCATAAGCGAGCAGCCCTACTAGTCAGTCATGCTGCCATTTTTCTGAATGAGGGTAAATAAAGAGTTCATTGTTTAAAGGGTGACGTGTTTTTATTTTTTTCTTAAATATAAAGTAGGGGTCGGCCGATATGTTTTTTTCAGGGCCGAGACGATAACGATTATCTGTGACAAAAAGAGGACGATAACCGATATTTCAGGCCGATATTTAAATGTTTTTAACATGTTTTTTTTCTGGTGTGAAAAGAAATAGGCTGTGACAACATGGACTTAATTACACACCCTCTTTACTTAGTCATATGTTTTCAGGCATACATCACTCACCACTATGAAAGTTAAATAAAGAGCAAAAAGATCAAATGAAAATTCTTTCTCAGAGATAAAAATAAACTAAAAATTGCAATAACTAAAATGCGCATTGTAATGTTGACGTTGTGGGTAAATTTCTCTATGGTTATCTTTTTTGGCTACACAACAGATGCCTATCGCTATTTCAAAAGCATTCAATTATCGGACGAACGATGGCAATCATTGCGTAAGAAATACATCGAATTGATGCATCATTTAGGCTGCATTTTCATCATAAAGTATGAAATATCAAACCTTAAAACTAGCCTGTGCGTCCACGCTTTTTCTGAAGCTGCGGGGAGATTCTAGGAGCCTATTTGCTCATAAGTCATTCATGTGAAAAATGGACAGCTCATACAAAAGTAAGGTACTGTGTGGAAGAACTGTGAAAAAGTTGGCGAATATACTGTGAAGTGCATTTTAATAACTCGACTTCCATGATGATGATGAGGCCAAATTAAGAAACATCAAAGCGGCAAACGGGTATTTTCAGCTTTGCCGCGAGGTTCCGACATACAGTGCAACCGCAAGCGAGCTGAAGTTTAATTTCGTGAACGGTTGCTTCAATGACGACTGTAATTCAGAAGGGCTGTGCTTTAGGGTAAATTTCTTTGAAGTGTAGTGAATGCATTTGAAAGAATAAATATACATTACTATTTGTTAAATGTGCAGTGTCAAACTGTTGCAACTTATAGCAAAAGTGCACCAATTAGTTCTTATTACAAGTCCTTATTTCTTTTATATTCCAAGCTTGTTTTTTTGCTTAAACGTAGACTACTTATACTGATTCAAAAAGGTCCAATTAGTCTAGTGCAATTTGGTTAACCGCATGGTTTGAGCACAATGACCATTTTACTGGACACTTAGGCTACCTTCCATCCTTGTTTCCAGCGGTAATCCCAGGGACACACAGGAAAGGGTTTCTGCTTGTGTGAGTTTCCTCAAACAGGAAAAACTGGTCTTCCTCTGTTTTTGTGAAACTTTGTATCTGCATGTGGATTGACAGCAGCTTCATTCTGCTCACCGTTGGAGTGTGAGGAGCATTCAGCCCAGGGATGGAGGGAGGATGTGGTCTGAGGTGACTGATGTACACACACAGGCACACATGTACATACACACATAAACATATACATACATGCTGCCTCATACGCAAGAAGAAGAAGATATACATACACATACATATAAACATATATACACGCATACACGTGCAAACACGCATACACATATGCATACACGCACATGTATACAAACACACATACATACACAAACATGCATACACAGCATGCACATACATTCAGTACATTCATATGTAGACCACAGCACACAGGCATATACACAGTTTCACATAACATAAAATGAATCTTTTATTTCTCATATTCACTGGCCTAAAAGCCATAAGTGAGCAGAGTATAGACATCATAGTAAAATGCAAATCCCTCCAGCTTTCATGTAGTGCTGGATGGTATACCGGCTCATCCGGTATACCAGTTTTAATTTCCCGTACGGTATGAATTTTTCATATACCGCCATACCGTAGCATAGCTGAAACAACAGCTGTAACGTGTGGAGGACAAAAAATGACATAAGCATAAATAAATAATACATTTTGATAATGAAAAAGGCTATTTCTGCATTTCTACATTTATTTATTTATTTCTGTATTTCTATATTTCCACATTTAGTTATTTCTGTAGTTCTTTGTCCGTATGTTAATTGAGTGGGTGGTACTATACCTCAGTCTAAAGCCAGATTGGTTATAGCGGTGCGATTGGATCTACTGCTACTGCCTTGACTTGACTGGGATTATGCACGTGACATCACAGTAAGCGGGGTCAAAATCAGGTACATATAAATGTCAGGAAACCCCGATTCCTGGCCACATGTCAATGTCCATGGACCACTGGTTCTTTGGTAAGTTGTAAGAATCACTGTCGAGTCCAACTGCCTTTAATTTAGGCAGATAATCGTTTGTTTTACTCCCGGTTTCGCAGTTTCCCCTACTAAAGGCAGCCATGTTGCAGCGTGTTTTGCCACTCCGTCCGACTGAGGGGGCGTATTCCGGTGGGAAAGTAACGTCAGTGCATACCCTCTATACCAAAGGTTTGCCTTTAGCTCGCTACTAGCCGCTTATCCAAATTTGAGTTGTCGACAGTTAGTTTTAATGTAGCCCTGTGTTATTGACTGAAAGTTTTGTACGACCCATTGCATGGAGTTGATACCAAGAATAGCTAATCAGCTTGTGTAATGTAGATTTGATAGCAATAGTTTGCTTCTGTCTGGTTCGCCCAGCTGACCAATCCTGCTTCAGACTGAGGTATAGTACCACCCACTCAATTAACATACGGACACAGAACTACAGAAATAAATAAATGCGGAAATGTAGAAAATTACAAATAAATAAATAAATGTAGAAATGCATAAATAAATAAATGAATGTAGAAATACAGAAATAAATAAATGTAGAAATGCAGAAATAAATAAATGTAGAAATACAGAAATAGCCTTTTCATTACCAAAATGTATTCATTTTTCATTTATTTATTTATTTCTGCATTTATTTATTTATGTTTGTGTCATTTTTTGTCCTCTAGAAGCGCTACCTTGATAACGGCACACAGCTAACATTGAAAACTTGTCTCGTTTTATTTAGCGTTAATTTAAAAAAACAGCGGCGACAATGCAATATTTTACTTAGGTTAGATGAGCGCGTTGTTGGTAAGTTTACGCAACTAAGCTCTGTTTGAACTAATCTTGACGTGACTTTGTCAGCGTAAAGGATACATAACGCGTGTCATTGAAAATTGCTGTGCAGCAACTGCTGTGCAACAAATTTGTGTTTGTGTGCTTGCAAAAGCTACAACTTCGAGATTGTTTAATTAACAAGGATGGCATTTATCGATTTAAATTGTTAAATGCTCATGACACATGACAGCTTTTGTGAGGTCTGTGTTCTAAACATTATTGTTCATTGCACTCAACCCAACCTAAAAGTTTATTCTCAGTAATTTAAATCGATTTAACTAAATTTAGCTTCGTTTTGTGATTTGAATTTAAGACAAGAAAGCTATAATGTGAATCGTTTAAGAGAAAGCTTTGGGATTACTTGCCACTTAATTATTCAAATTGCCATCCTTGTTAATTAAACTCATGCTGTAGCTTTCGCAATAGCACACAAATTTCATACAATCTGCGGTTCGCGAGCATAATCATTTATTCTACTTACGCGGTTGGTGTAGATTATTCTGTGAATTATATTTTATTGTTAATCAAGGAGGATAAAGGTTGAAACAGGTTGAAAGTAATGATAGATTTAAAGGTAGTGTTCCTGCTTCCCCTGTTTCCAGCTCACCAGCCGCCACTGCGTAACACTAATAATTTTACGTTTACAAAATTACACCGCCGAACGGCATACTGGGTACAGCTCGCTAGTTAGCCAGGTAGCATAACAGTCTGTTAACAGCTGGGAGAGGCTCCGTCGCTACGGTAGATTAAGGACAGAAAACAGAGATGGAGGATGATGAAAGTGAGACCGGAGGTGCGCCAGAAGAACTTGTGCCCAAGAGAGGAGCTGTGTCTGCAGTTATAGTTTATAGAACTATCTTAAAATATTTTGTTTTGAAAAGGAAGCAATGTTAAAGTTGTTGGCATATCTATTTTTTAAGTTCTGTTTTTACTACGTTGCAGTTTGCACAATAAAAATTGTTTACATTCTGCAACTGTTTCATGCATACTGATTCCTTCATATATTGTGTCATTTGCCCAGCACTACTTTCATGTCGTTTACTTATTAGAATTAAAGATATATAATACCTCCAAATCTCTAGACCAAAGATGTATCTAAATATAAACTGGGTGAAATAAATCTGGTTAGAAAGACATGTCTTTATGTGAAATTTTACCTAAACTTTGAATATGTACTGAGGTGTACTGTAGACGCATGTACTGAGCTGTCTTAAATACTGTATGTGCTGTCTCTGTCTAGTCCCTACTCTCTGAAGGGCTTTACACCAGTCAGTATGAACTGGAATAGATGCATTCCCCTTTGTCATTAACAGTGCAGTTCAGCCATTATAGGAACACCTGTATTAGCATTGTTGTTAGCATTTGTGTCTCTTTTATCCCTCGCTACTGTATAGAGGACAGCAGAGCGGGAGCTCCGTCGCATTGAAATTAAGCTCGGTGTTTCGTTCCAGTTAATGAATCCCTCTCTCCCCTCGCCCCAGGCTATGATTTTGCGGCAGTGCTGGAGTGGTTTGCTGAGCGCGTGGACCGCATCATCCTGCTCTTCGACGCCCACAAGCTTGACATCTCAGACGAGTTCTCTGAGGTCATCAAGGCCCTGAAGAATCATGAGGACAAGATGCGCGTGGTGCTGAACAAGGCCGACCAAATCGGCACACAGCAGCTGATGCGAGTCTACGGTGCCCTCATGTGGTCGCTGGGGAAGATCATCAACACACCCGAGGTGGTGCGCGTCTACATTGGCTCCTTCTGGGCCCAGCCGCTCCTGGTGCCCGACAACCGCAAGTTGTTTGAGGCTGAGGAGCAGGACCTGTTTCGGGACATCCAGGGCCTCCCACGGAATGCGGCCCTGCGCAAGCTGAATGACCTCATCAAACGTGCCCGACTTGCCAAGGTGAGACCATGCTAGGGGGAGTCTGGTTTGGTCAGGTGAGAAACAGGAGGAGAGCACTACCCCTGTTCGAAAGCCCTGTGACAGCCACATTTGTTATTTACTGTTGGGCACTGCACTGCTAACTCTATAACCCTTGTTTGGGCAGTTACATCATCTGTGATTCCAAAAATCTCTCCCTCTCTCTGTAAAGGTCCATGCCTACATCATCAGCTCTCTGAAGAAGGAGATGCCCAGCGTATTTGGGAAGGAGAACAAGAAGAAGGAGCTGATTGCTAACTTGGGGGAGATCTACCTGAAGATTGAGAAGGAGCACCAGATTTCGCCAGGGGACTTCCCCAGTCTCAAGAAGATGCAGGTAATAGGAGCCAGTATCCTCTGTTTACTCATTCACCAGCCCTCTTTCCACGGCCTGATGAAAAACTCACACACACCCACACACACACACACACACACACACCCATGATGTCTATACTCTGCTCATTTTCGGCTTTTAGGCTGGTGAATATGAGGCAATAAAAGATTCAGTTTATGTTATGTGCCCCCCCATCCCATTCCTCAGGAGATCCTGGCTGGACAGGACTTCACAAAGTTCCAATCAATGAAGCCCAAGCTGCTGGAAGCAGTGGAGGACATGCTGGCCAACGACATCGCCAAGCTAATGACCCTGGTCCGCCAGGAGGAGGCGGCCATGCCCAGCCAGTCAGTGAAGGGTGGCGCGTTTGAGGGCACCATGAACGGGCCCTTTGGCCATGGCTATGGTGAGGGCGCTGGCGAGGGCATCGACGAGCTGGAGTGGGTAGTGGCCCGTGACAAGCCCTCCTATGATGAGATCTTCTACACCCTCTCACCCATCAATGGCAAGGTGTCGGGCGCCAGTGCCAAGAAGGAGATGGTGAAGTCCAAGCTGCCCAACACCGTGCTGGGCAAGATCTGGAAGCTGGCTGATGTGGACAGGGATGGTTTCCTGGACGATGAGGAGTTTGCCCTGGCCAACCACCTGATCAAGGTGAAGCTGGAAGGGCACGAGTTGCCTGCCGAGCTGCCCCCGCACCTGGTACCCCCCTCCAAACGGGGCCAGGAGTAAAAGGCAGAGATGGATAACAGATGGTTTTTGTGGGACGTGGGGTAGGAGGGGAGAGTGGGGCACTATCAGGGATGAAGTGTTGGGGGGAAGGGGGGGAGAATCTGTGTTTGAGGATCAGGAGTTCGGCTGTGTAGGTGGGGTAGGCAAAAAATTGTTTGAGAGTGACAAGGGAATGGGCATGCTAGTGGGAGATGGAGTTCAAAAAAGATGTTGAATAAAAAATATAGATTGTATAGTCCAGCGTTTCCCAAACCTCCTGGAGGACCACTTGTCCTGCATGTTTTAGATCTCTGCCTGCTCCAACACAGCTGATTTAAATGACCAGGTTGTTATAAAGCAGCTTCAGGGGTTCATAATGAGTTGATCATTTGAATCAGCTGTGTTGGAGCAGGGAGAGATCTAAAACATGCAGGACAAGTGGTCCTCCGGGAGAGGTTTGGGAAACGCTGGTATAGTCCATAAAAGGAACATGTGACCCTAAGCTTTATGTTATTCTTCATTAGAATGGTTTCATTTACATTATAATGTGACCCTTTCTCCTCTTTGTATTTCATGAATTGTAAAATTTTATCTTCCTTCTTGCTGTAATTGTTGAATTGTGAGGCAAGAAATGCTTGAGCTCCCATGTCAGTTCCATTTTAGGACTTTCACACAACTAATAGTCTTTGATTTAATTCAGTCTTTAGTCAGCCTCCTGCTTAACTAATCAGATTAAGGATGGGATCAGAGACATGACATTTAGATATTGTACTGAATGTTTTGGAATGGAACACTGCATTGTCCTTCTGCTTCAGCTGGTTTCTGTTCCAGTAAGGCATCTGTAATGAGACATAAAGCACTGTAAGTGGACGACGGTGATATGCATTCCTGACTCTGGGCCTTCTCCACTGCACAATTCCTCTTGCTGCCCCCACCATTCCTCAAAACACTGATTTCTGACCAGGAAGTAAAGGTGTAAGAAAGCAGCTGCCAATTAGGTCATTTTCTTGGCACAGATCTGAGGTCAGTGCTGCTGAAGGGAGGTGGGAGTGTTGGGACTGTTCCCAGTGTAACCTAGCTCCCTGTACCTTCACAGCTCTTTACTCAAATTACAAGCAGCAATGAGTGTTGTGTGTCACAGCTTGCAGGTAAAGCAGGTAAAAAAAAACCCAGTGGGATGGAGGGAAATGAGTGTCTTTCAGGTGCTAGTCCCAGCTGCAAACCTGAGGCTGTGTGATGCAGGACTGGAACAGACCTGTATCCGCTGTGTAGAAATAAATAGTACATTCTGTTTATCTTTTTTTCCAGGTGTTTTCCTCGGTTACTGTTTTGTAGACACACACCTCATTTGAACAAAATACACAAAAATGTACCCATATATCCATGCTCAGCCAACTGCACTAGTGCATTAGGAAATTAAAGCCTTTGAAGGTTGATACAGATCAGTGCTTTTTATGGTTCTGTACACAGATTGTTCATTTGGCCAGTTGTTTTGGTTTGAAAATGAGGAATAAGATGGTTTTACCTCTTGTATACTTTCTCCAATAGTTGCTTCACTATCATAGTCACGTGTGTATAGATGTGCACATTTCTTAATGGGCTTAGATGTGATGACACAAATTATCATTGGGTCAGCTGGTCCATCTCTCATTTTTTTGTCTAATTTCTCAACTTATTTTGCAAGGAAAAAAAAATGTAGTTTGTAGCTGCCACTTTTACAATTGCTTTTCAGAATTCTGACTTCATACATTTTTTTGGCCAGAGTATAATATGGTTTTTGTGCAAAGCATCTTCCATTGTCCTCCCAAAAACAGGGAGTGATAGGAGAGCTGG
Organism: Megalops atlanticus; assembly: GCA_019176425.1. Taxonomy (NCBI): domain Eukaryota; kingdom Metazoa; phylum Chordata; class Actinopteri; order Elopiformes; family Megalopidae; genus Megalops; species Megalops atlanticus. The sequence continues at coordinate 195,511 of CM032888.1, forward strand.
CTGGCTGCAATGATGCAGCAGTCTCAGATGCTCTGCACTCCATGGGCTGTTTCATAAGGATTATCAAGCCATTGTCAGCATTCTCAGCCTGTTAGATGACCACATCACAGCCTTAGCTCAATTGAATGACAGCTAGCTGCAGCTGGTTTAAATCTGAAAGGGATCATATCCACAGTAGAACTCTGTTCTTTATCCTCTGTATAGTAGCACTAGGATCTGTTGTAGCACAGCGACTATCAGGGTATTACCATAGTTCTCGTAGATTTAGGTCTTCTGTATCTCATGCTCTAAAAGCAATTTTCCTCACACCTGCTCCTGGTTTTACCAAGTTTCTGAATATCCTTACACATAAGTAATCCACCAGTAAGGAATATTTTTGATGGTTATTTTCAAAGGGTACCCAGTAAGATTTAACTCAAATCAGCTCTTCTGTTAAGTAATGTGTAAAAGTGTCTAAGCCGCAAAAAGAGGTGTAAGAGCGTGAATCTGGGGAATATCTGGGGTCCAGCTAAAGCAGTCTGCGTTGTAGGGATCCGACCACACTTACCTTCCAGCAACTGCTCTTGTTTAGCATCTTGCACAACCCCTGTATTTAAAGCAAAAGTGCCTCAATGTCAATAGCTTTATACTCATCCTCTATAAATGCTGTGCATGTGTATATTGACTTTGTTCTTTGTTTTTAAATAAAGATAACTAAAATATGTTAACTTTCAGTCATGATTGTTTTTTTTCCCCAAGGTAAGAAATGTGTTGTGTGTGTATGTATGTGTAAGAGATGGCGTGAGCAGGGGAGCCTTCTATCTTTTAGCTAGAACATCTTGGCAACTGTTTCCCTCACTTAAGGATTCTTGCTTTGTGGCAGATTCCTGGCTGCCTGGGGCTAATGACCTAAACTGCGCTCTGTACTCCCTGTACTCTAAATGTGCCTTAGACCATTATTAATATCTCCCCATGTATCTGCATGCGCCAGCCCTTCAGCACCACGATCTGGAATCTGGAGTTACTGGTTAGATTTCGTCAGAATTGAGCTGTGCATAATGAAAGATGTGAACTTGAGATAAGGCACGGGTCATGCTCGGGATGCTGTTCTGAGCTGGGAACACAGGGTTGACATCACGGGGCATTCCATCATTACCTGGGGTTACTCAAAACAGTACTCAAAGAATGTGTGCCATGCATATGTGTGCTGTGTCACTCCAGCTCACCTTATCTCAGATGTCTTCTGCGGTACAGACATGTCTGAGCATATTCTCCAGCATATGTACAGTACGCTGTATATTTGGCTGCACATAGGAGAAGCCTGCGCATATATTTTGTTGATGCGCTATGCCAAGGATTTTTTCTACATATTTCACCATAGTTGGTAAAAGGTACATAGAGACAGGAAAACTATTAACATCCGCAGTCCAGAAACTGCGCGGAGGGGGTGCAGAAAATTGATCACTATCTCCAGATCAGTCTTCCTCTTCCCTTTCCAGTCCAACCAGCTGACACAATACCAGCAAGTCTGCCCCCAAAGTCAAAAGTCACCGTTCAGACACATGTATAGTGGCACAACACAAAAAAGAAACCAGATCACATCTGTTCATATTGCCACAGAGGTTTAATTAACATTCACCCCTCTTTGGTCTTTGGCGCCCTCTTGTGCCCTGAGTCTGATGTGAATTTGCCACATTAGTCTGGTATGAATTTTCAGGAGTCTTCAGGATGTTTTTTTGATTTCATTTTCCCTTTTTTTCCCCTTGGCTTTACCTGCTGAGTTTATAGCACATCCTGGACAATCCCTTCTGGTTTCACCTACTGTCAGATGGTAGTGACAGCACATTGCATGCCATCTGCGCAGAAGCCATTCTCTTGTAAACAGAAAAAGTAAAACAATTGCATTAGGTAAAAGGAATTTCAACGCATGATAAAATGGAAACAAACTATCTACTTAAACCAGGCACAGGTTTGAGTGCTGCTGAAAAACAACTAACAATGTCATCCCAACTGGAATGCAATCAAATCTTTGTGAAATGGTGAGAGCCTACCACTCTGAAAATATAAAATAAGAAAGCATTCAAATGCAGTGAAGGTGTTCTCATTTAGCAGATGCTCTTCTCCAGAACAGCTTACATCTGTTACAGTTTTTTTTTTTTTACAATGTTATTCACATACCCAGCTGGATATTTACTGAGGCAATTGTGGATTAAGTACCTTGCCCAAGTGTACAGCAGCAGTGCCCAGCAGGGAATCAAACTGGCTACCTTTTGGTTACAGGTCCTGCTCCTCTACCACTATGACCAAACTGATCAAAAGCCACAATTGGGAGACTCGAACCTTGTTCTCCGTGAAGATTGCAGTTTTAATGCAGTGTGTTATTCTGCTCGGCCACACGTCTTGTTGTAAACATGTTGTGACAATTGAGATCTGTGGAGTTTAAGGTTGCACAGTCTGATCTTAATGTTTTATGTTGTATGGTGATAATTTATAGTTGTATGTGTTTTGACAGCACTTAATCCCTTTGTGGCAATGTTTCCCACAATGGCACAACATGTCAAGGATTACAACCAAAACCTAATACCTATAAATATAGTTTTAACAGGTAAAACTATATCTCAAGCCAGAAGAAGGTTTGCAATACTGCCACCAGCAGATGTCAGTGATGCCAAAGTTTGGAGAATATTCCTGATCACTTCTTCCTGTTTACAGTAACATTGCATGAAAGAACTTTGTGACTTTTCGTGTAGTCTGTTTATTACTTTTATGTAATTTCATTTCATTTTAATTACTTGTATGTAATTTCATCCTTGATAAAGAAGGTTGATTTTATGTGGCTGTTGTAAGCTGACTTGTGTAAAACTCTTTGGCATTTTCATCTCTCAGTGACCAATTTATTAGGTACACCTCTCCAATACTTGGTAGGACCCCCCTTTGCCCTCAGAATGGCCTGAATTCTTCATGGCATGGATTCAACAAGGTGCTGGAAACATTCCTTAGAGATTCTGCTCCATGCTGACGTGATAACATCACGCAATTGCTGCAGATTTGTCTTAATATTGGATTAAGATCTGGTGACTGTGGTGGCCATTGGAGTACACTGAACTCATTGTCATGTTCCTGGAGCCAGTTTGAGATGACATGTGCTTTGTGGCATGGTGTGTTATCCTGCTGGAAGTAACCATTAGAAGATGGTTAGACCATGGTCATTAAGGGATGCACATGGTCAGCAACAATACTCAGGTAGGCTGTGGTATTTAAACAATACTCAGTTGGTATTAAGGTGCCTAATGTGTGCCAAGAAAATGTTCCCCACACCATAACACCACCACCTCCAGCCTGAATCATTGACACAAGGCAGGATGGATCCATGGATTCATGTTGTTTACACCAAATTCTGACCCTACCATCTGCATGTTGCAGCAGAAATCAAGATTCGTCAGACCAGGTGATGTTTTTCTGATCGTCTACCATCCAGTTTTGGTGAGCCTGTGCCCACTGCAGCCTCAGTTTCCTGGTCTTAGCTGACAGGAGTGGTACCCGGAGGGGTCTTCTGCTGCTGTAGCCCATCCACCTCAATGTTCGATGTGTTGCATGTTCAGAAATGCTTTTCTGCATAGCACTGTTGTAACGTGGTTATTTGGGTTACTGTTGCCTTCCTGTCAGCTTGGACCAGTCTGGCCATTCTCCTCTGACCTCTGTCATTAACAAGGCATTTTTTTCCCCCAGAGAACTGCCACTCACTGGATGTTTTTTGTTTTTCGCACCATTCTCTATACACTCTAGAGACTGTTGTGCGTGAAAATCCCAGGAGATCAGCAGTTTCTGAGATACTCAAACCCCCCATCTGGCACCAACAATCAACCCACGGACAAAGTCACTTAAATCAGATTTCCTACCCATTCTGATATTTGGTCTGAACAGCAACTGAACCTCTTGACTATGCCTTCATGATTTTATGCATTGAGTTGCTGCCAGATGATTGGCTGATTAGATATTTGCATCAACAAGCAGGTGTACAGGTGTACCTAATAAAGTGATCACTAAGTGTATATGCTTTTGTATAAATTGTGTGTACAGTTTAATTTTAGGATGAATATTTTACAAAACAAAATATACTGTACTGTAATATTTCATTTTATACCATAAGTTTCAAGGGCCAGGGAAAAAAAAATATTGACTTATACGGCATCCAACTAAAAGTCATGGGACACCCCATATGTTTGCAGGGAAATGGGTGTGACTACAAGGGGTTTGAAGAGAACAGCATTGGACAGAACAGCATCTGAACATTGGCTGGCACAGGCCCAACCCCAAACCAAGATGGCCCTCTTCAGTAGCAGAGCTTACTAATGCTTTAAAGAAGGAATGGAATGCAGTACCACCAGCACTCTGCCAGAAATTAGTAGACAGCCCTCCACAACACATTGAGGCAGCCATTAAAGCCAAACGTGGGTTAATACACTATTGATGTCTTGGAATATAGACATGTTTTATTCATGATCATGTCCTATATCTATGTCCAATAGGTCCCATGTCTTTTGTTAGGGTAGTGTGATTTCATACCTGCTTGCCTCTTGATAAATAATCAGCATTTGTCCCATCTTTATAAGAGAACTGTCCCTTGGTGTGAGAAATGTAGCAAACACTAACTCTCATCTAATTTCCAGACAGGCAGGAATTATAAAACTGGAAATTGAGTAAATGAGAAAAACACCAAAGCACGAACAGACAAGGAATAAAAAATACTCGTCCTTTCCCATGCATGTACAGCTTGAATCTACTGTTTGTAAGTATAGTCACGTAGACCACGCTGCCACAGACAGACAGGCAACGCGCAGTTATAAGTGTAGCTTCTTCAGCACTTCTTCAGCAGTATTTTAACAGCCCTGAGAACCCTCTTGTCACCCACTTGCTAATTCAACCAAACTTGCTTTGCATTAGTGCCTCAATTGCAGTGTCCTACTTGTGGACATAAATAGCTTCATGCTAAATGTTTATTGTGCTATTTGTCAACCTTAAATTACAATTATTCTGACAGCAAAGTACCCCTTCGGTTCCTCCTGGCCCTGTTTCCGAAAGAATGCCTTCTAGTTTGAGAACATGGTGTGCTGGTGCCAAAATGACCACCAGTGTGTGAAGTGAGGGTAATTGTGTCTCCTTCTGTATGTACCCCCCCACACTCCTTGACACCTTAAACCTTGCCTCATTCCCCTTCAACCCCTCCCCTCTACCTGACATACTGACCCAAGTGCTACCTCAGCAGCAGGGTTATATAATCCAGCAATGCATGGGGCGGTGCAGCATCTCACAGGAAGATGTGACAGCTGCTTTTGGTAGCAGCACTGAGGTAGTGCCTGAAATCACCGGTGTATCAACCAACAGCTTGTGGGGGGCATGTTGACTTTCTTGCCTCTGTTGTGCAACATAGTCATCAGTTCGCGAGTGTAACCTTCGGTCAAAGCGCAGCTGGATAATCAGGACATTAAAAGATTATGAGATGCACTGGGATTATGAGATGCAATCTGCAATGTTGCTAAGCACGCCTCTGGCTCATCCTTGCCGGCACTGGTTCCTTGATGTCACGCAACATTTATTTTTCTTTGGACACTTTTGGTGCTGTCTGGAACAAACAGGGATAACTGTTTAAAGATCATGTGCTTTGTTTTGCGATACTGAGATTACATCTCTTCCATGGGTACTTATATTGTTTTATATTGTGTGGGTGATAATAGTAATCTCCAAGCAAATAAATCTCAAGAACATCTTTAAGCAAATACAACTTTTTGGGGTCATAAAGGTCTTCAGTTTTTTTTCATGAAGACCTCTTCATACAAAAACTACTGCCATTTTCATTCTTTAAATATGTTTTGGAAGATCAGTGAGCACTTGTTCTTTTTTCATCTCTCCTCCCACTTCTTATTACTGTGATTCTCCTCCAACGTTACCCCTCATCTCATGTTCTGCAGTGTACATGTTCTCAGTACTCACCTTTTGCGTCAGGATTACACCTGTTCTCAGTGCTTTCCTTTGCTTCAGCATTATACCTGTTGTTACCTTCTTGTCAAGCCCATGGACAAAAATAGGTGTAGTTAATACATAGGCTGTAAACAATCAGATCAATTTTCCTTTAAAGACTCCAGTTATAAAGACTCAGAGCATCAAGCACAGAAATAATGTAACTGAGTTGAACACTGTCCAACCAGATTGAGACATAATCTGCCGAAGGGAGAAACAAGAAATCAATGTTTGTTTTGGTTGCACTGGGGTCTTTTCTGCTCACAAATGAACGTGAGCAGAAATGAATATGACAGTCATGGAAAAATTGAACTGCCAATCATTACAAACAATGACCTGTACCCACTAGTGAGTTAACAGGAGCTGGATCTGTAGCTGCTAATGGTCACTCTAGTTGCCAGTTGTTTACAGCTGTGAGAGAGGCAGGGTGGAAATGGTGCACAGCTGATGTAAAAAGAAACAGTTTATTTTTTTCGGATGGACCTACATCCACTGTGACTGCTGGAGACAGACCCTGTCTTGGGTCCACTGAGACCCTATTATGCCCAAACTTCTCAAAGATCCACACAAAGTAGTTCTGCTTGTTCTGCTCATTTAGTTTGAGGGGGACTGCATTTACATATTGCTGTTTACAAAGACATTTAAAATCTCTGACAGCTACATTTGACAGAGCTCCTGTTTAACTAATGACAGACCTGGCATATTTAGTTTCCCTTTGGGTTACTGGATTTTCTCTGCCCACTTTGTAGTGCTTACCTCAGCTGGTTACCAGATTCCTATCCTTACCCTTATCATTTAAGAGCATATTTGACAGCCAGGTCTAATTAAGTCATTGGTGGCACTTATCGTGATAACCACTTCTGTTGTTGTCATTCCCAAAGTCATTCCCCTCATTGTGGGATCTTTATAACATCATTTAATATTTTAAGACAGCAATATAGAACACCGGAAGTGTTCTGTATTTAGCTTTAAACAATCATTTAGCCAGCAGACTAACACCTAGGCTAGTGCTTACCTTTTATATGATGTGCGCAGCCACTCAGAACTCTTATTGGTGTGAATGCTTTGGATTTCGAGTTCTTTAGGTAGCTCTGCATGTATTGTGACATTTTTTCTAATTGTTTTAAATAATTGTTCTAAATAACAGCATCATAATTTACTTCCTGTTCCCACTGTGTCAAGTTGTAGGTAGATACTTCCTGCCAAAAGTGAACTGACTGGAAGGTTCCCCCAAGCTACTTTCCAAACAGCACCAACAAGTTATCATCAACAGCGCAGGCCGTGTTCACACATGACCTGTTTAACAAAACAGATGTGGAGGTATAATAGTGTCATGTGACACGATGATGGGCATTAAACTACTTTTAAAATACAGGCATCTTAAAAAAATAACAGGACAAGAACAAGGAATTAAAAGGACCAAAGAATTTATTTTAAGCTGTTCAATTGTTGACATCAGACTTCAAAATCACTTGATCATGTGGATGTAAAGTTACAACAGTTGAATTGTCCACAGGGTGGCAGTGCTCACAATGCCTAAACAGCTCATCAGTAGCTCTTTTCAATGGGAGAGGATTTCAGTGGGAGAGGAAGAGAGACAGAGCGAAAGAGAGGGAAATAGAGAGAAAGGATATGAGAGTTTGTGCATACACTTTTAGTGTGTCCAACCACGGTCCAGCCTGGATGGAGACCACCTGACTTTTGTACCCACTTCCTCTCTCCCCCTCTTGGAGCTGAGGGCTGATAGAAGGAGAGAGCACCATATATAAAACATTTTATCCATATTTGTCTAATCCTCTACTTTGATCTATTAGCAAACTCCTCCCTCACAGTGAGGGCTGGTGGGTTGAGACTGGTTGGAGTGCTCAGAGTGGATGTTCCTTGAGAAGCTACTTTCAATGTGAATCTTTCACACTGTACAATGTGAGGTAATACAAACATGGCAAGACCGCCAACAACCCATGTCAGGGGGACCACTTTGTAGCAGGAAAGACTCACTCTGACATACTGATCTAAGATGGGCTCTCACACATTTCCATGGTAACAGAGTAACAAGGTGGTGGGGTTTAAAACAACTCTCTCCTTCTATAAACCTGTCAGAATGAGTGGCACTCCACAGCCCTACAGGACTGTTTAGGATCTCAGTGTCCTTACACCTCAGTGCCTTTTCTCAGCCGTGACATCAAGGTAAAAGGAGCTAAACAGAGCTAAAAGGAAATTCTCACAGAGGAAATGACATCATCCTCATATAATTCAGTCTTGCAGGAAGTAATTTCAAATTGTTTTGTTTTAGAAGATTGTCTATCATGTGAAATGACCTAACTTCTTTTCATTTGCATTTAAGGACATTCTCTGAAAGTGAAACTTTCACAAAAAATATGGCACCCTTGAATGAAAATATATTAATTTCTCTCAATAGACAACTTTTAAATAAATAACATCAATAAATATATGGGACGGGTGTCTTTTTTGGTGAAATCCCTACTTTGTGATAACTGTCGCCATAGCAATGTCAATCACAGTAAATCAGAAGTTTTTTACATAAATAGATCTTAAATGAGAAATAATTTTAAGTAAATTATTTAGATGATAAAAGTAGTTATTGTTCTGGAGTCAGCAGGGAGGCATGACCCCCCTCAATCCTCCAAACACGTCTTGGGAGGCGTAGGTCATGTAAAGAAAGCCGTCGGCGTCGCTGTATTGGGAGTAGACCTCCCCCATGCTGGCTGACATGCATGACATACTCCGATCTGAGACCAGGAGGTACAAAGCCTGTGTGGCATCCAGATCGATCTTACTCCTTAAGGAAATGAAAGAAACAGGAAGTACGGTGAGAAAGGGAGGTCTCCTAGTGGAGAAGGAGGGAGAGAAAAAGGAAGAGATAGAGAAAGAATGAGAGAGGGAGATAGACAAGACTGTAAGACAGAGAGAAGATAAGAGAGAGGGACAGAAAGAAGGAGAGAGGCAGAGAGAAAGATGGGGGAGAAGTGGAGGGGGGGAGAGAGGAGAGAAAGGAGATGAAACAGGGGGAGAGGGAGAGAGAGAGAGAAAGAGGGAGCAATAAAGGGAGACAGAGAAAAGGATGCAGAGTAGTCTGTCAAGCAATGTTAAGCAGCACTGGTTTTTGGTTGATATTGTTTTCCATAGGTAAATATATGATTCTGACAAGTAAATATCTGACTCTTGGTTGTTGTAGTTTTAGTTGTGAACACAACTTTTATTCAACAGGTAAAAGCATCCTCAGCTTCACTCAAAATCAAGCCCAACTGAACTAAAAAAAGATTAAAGACAGAAAGAAAGGGGAAGAGATAGGAAAAGACCAGCGCAAGGAGCTATGACAGAGCCACTAATGTAGCACACAGCAGGATAAAAACATGGTGAATACATTGTTGATACTGAGGTGTAGGGACAGACAAACAGATAGACGTAGTGGAACACCAAACCCACCGCAGCAGGGCAACAAATTGACCCATGGTGAGCTCAAATGGGACGAGGAACTTGGTCTTATCCAGCAGAGGAAGGTGCTTCTCCCGAATGTATCGCTCCACAATCACCTGGACATACAACACACAGTCATGCTCCTGTCAAAGACGTCATTACTGTCCATGCAGGTCAAATCTGAATCATGTACAATACTTCCTTCACCCTTTTTACAACTACTTTTCTGTCCATATCAGCATGGCCTGCTACTTTTCTTCTCCGACCCCATTTTTGCTATGCTCATCTTTGTGCACTCCTACTATCTGCTTCAGATATTGATAGTCTCTGTGCTTTGGGAGGTAACCTCTCCGGACTAACGTGTCCCAGACATGCACACAACACAAACGGAGACGCTGGGAGGTGCACAGCGAATTCCGGTGAGCGGCGCAGACAACACGAACCGTCACAAAGTAGAGGCGCAAATAAGAGAGAGAGCACTAACCGGCAGTTTGTTGGGGAATTTGGAGCGAATGCTGCAAACCTCGTGCTTTCTTGTCGCTGGAAAAGCAAGGAGCAGGCACCCAACCAGGATAATTGCATTAATGGCTCAAGCAATAATGACAGGGATTTTTTTTTTTCAAAAACACGATCTTCGTCATCGCAGGAAACATGGGAACTAACAAAAACCATGATGACGGACACCATAGCGAATTACATTTACTTGGCTCCACGAATAAATCACTGACTTAACTTCTATAGTCTCTTAAACCATGCCGTTCTATCGCTTTTTAAACTTTAGCCACAGTGGGACTGCACATTGCAATCATAGAGTCGTTGATAGCAAACACATACCCAGGCACTTTCTCTGCTTGAATGGTTTTAGTTCCTGTGATTTCTCAAAGGGAGGCATGTCTGTGTGTGATCGGGTGCCCGGTGGTCGGTGCGGCTGGCTGCGCGGTTCGCGGCGGTCTTGCCCGGGCTGACTGGAAGTCCCCTCCGGTGGAATTTTGCACAAGCCCCACTCTGCAGAAGGCGACGCAGGGATTTATAGAAGGATGGGTTTGGGGTGGGGCGGGGGGGGGCAATTCATTTCAGAGGGACAGAGAGTAGTCACCTTGCAAAAATGACCCGCAGCCAGGACAAGTCGACACTAGAGATGCGTACAGTTATGTATAGTCAGTGCTTTATTATACTGTTCACATTTCCTGGCTACTTAGCCCATTATTCAAATACCTTGGACTCGGAACATTTTGTCCCGCTGTAGTCATTTCCTCCAAATGACAGTGCTGACAACGATCGCAGCAATATGAACTACGACAGCACAGGAAAATAAAGCGATTTATCTTTATGAGTGCTATACGTAGTAGCCTATTAGGCTACTATTAATATGGTTATCGGCACAGGTAGCTGCCATAGTAGTTCTAACAGAAGTAGTTGCAGCAGTGGAAACAGTCGTAGGAGCAGTGGCTATTACAGTATCAGAAAGTTAATGTCATTATCATAGTCATTATCATTCCTTTGATGCTATAATTATCAGGGGCAGTAGTGAGGTGTTTCTACAAGTATAGTCATTTTTATGTCTATGTGAAACTTTGTGTGACTAATTATACCCTGAATGGTATAATATCGCGTTTCAGTCGTTGGGAATTTAATCAATCGTTAGCAAATCTGTGAAGATGTGCAGTCATTTTTGTTTGTTTGATGGTTTTTCCCTTGAAAACAATAAATGAATAATAAAAACGGCACTCAAAAGCTTAATTAATCTTTTAACCAGTCCCCACCTCAATCATCGTTTTTAAAATCCTATTTTGTGAATTTCACAGTCATCATACAGATCACGTACATTGCCTGCAGGTACATGATTTTAACTATCTATGTAAATATCTTACAGAAAAAAGATGAGATTTTACAATTTCGTATATGCACTCTTACCCTACAAAATTTATTTCAGATAAAAAAAATTGTGATAAATTGTAATAGTAATGTCATATCATAATTCTGAAATTCTAAAGTTGCCACTAACGATTATCTTTTTATATTTTAGTGCTAATGTAACGGGTGTAGCCTGCGTTGTGTATTTAACTAGATGTTACGTGGATCAGCGAGCAAGCGAGTTTCGAACCTGGTTCTCAGTGCTTAATGCCAACACCTTACTGCAACCGTTCAGCTACCCGGTACCCGCCAAGGCTTTTACGCTCACACGAGCTACTCACGTAAGCTCTGCCAGTGCCACACAGTGGTGGTGGCAGTAGTTATGAGCTTCACAGATACCCTCATATTGAGCAACTTACGTAGTTCATCTCACATTTAAAATTTAAGCGAGCACACGCATAATAAGTATATTATTTCCATAGGCGGAGCTTGGCACTATTGTCTGATGTTACTATATGTATATGCGTAATACGCTACGCAATAGTTGGACTGTGTACTGACGTCAGTTAAAAAATGCCCCCCCCCAGCGCAAATGTCAAATTCCGCCTATGATTATGAGTTGTCTTCCGGTGCCAGCACAGAAGGGACAAATTATTACGGTCACACAGCGCTTCCTGGTGGGTGAAGATGACAAACGCAGACTCCTTGATTATTTTGGTGGTATTACCTAAACCTGACCATTAGATGGAAGCAGTACAGTGTATTTCGGCTGATTTGTGTTGTTTGCTACAGTGACAGTGTGAAGTTTTCCCCCACAAATATTCCACCAACATGAAGCGTACTGCTAGAGCCTAGGCCATGACGAATATATAGTAATGACAAAACCATAAATGATGAAGACCATATATAGCATAGATAGTAATGACAAGACCATAAATGATAAAGACCATAATACAGATAAAATAAATAAATGTCGCTGTTCTGTGAAGAAGAAGCAATCGATGATGTTTGCCGATAGTTCAAATCATGTTCATCAGCAAAGCCAGATATTACTCTCCGGTAAACCAACACAACACTGATACATTACTGTAACAGTAGGCTAACAGTTAACAGGTGAAGTAGTGCTTTATTTATACAGTATACATTTGTCACGTTTTAATCTCTTGGGTATAGAAAGCCTCAGAAATGCCCGTGTACGTAGACTATTATATTGTAAGTATGTATTAAATAATAGGAAGGCGCAAAAAGATGGAGTGAGCTGCCAGCAGTAATCAAGTGAATCGATAAGTGGCAAGGGTTCATAATGGTCTTTCAGTAGGTCGGAGTACAGCAGTCTAGCCAATCAAAGCCTGCAATCAGTAAACGTTCCCAGCGTCTTTAACTTCCGCTATAAAGAGACTGGCGTAATTGTTATCATCACTTTTGTTTTCAGTTCAAGCTGGTGTTAACTGTATTACTATATAGTACCCTACATAGTACCCCGTGTGAATCTGGGATAAGATTTTAAGTGTACATTGCGTTTTTTCGAAAACTTCCCCAGCCAATGACACCGGAGTTTAGAAATTATCGCCACTCCCCTAAACATTTTTTTCCCCAAAATGTTAAACGTTGTTGCTTGCTTCGTTACCGGGATCGACACATCTGAGGGAGACGAGGGAGTAAAGGGTGTTGAAAAGCATTCCCAACGCATGAATATGCCTGTAACTTATACATTGAGGTTGAAAATTCTAGTTGAATTCATCAAGACGAGACTGGTTTTTAGCTCACCGGAAACAAAATCGATTAGTTGTGTTTCGTTGGATTAGAAAGTTGGCTACCTATTGTTATTTCCAAAATTCCATGGCTATGGCTTTTGCGCCAGCGAGAAAGAAATATATCCATTATTTATAAAGCTAGCTACAGATTCGACATGGGTCCTCAGAGCATTGGAGCTGCATTGACGAAGGCTGCATTGGATCGGATTCATTTCCTCATTTCTCCGTTAATCGGGCTGTAGCTTGTGCCAAGACACGAGCTTTGCTTAATAATGGCCGGTCGCCGTGGTTGCATGAACTCGCTGTGGTCCGGAAGCGAACGGGTTCGGATCGGAGAGCGTCTAAAAGCGAGTCTGGCTGGTATAGTGGAGTTAGACCTCCTTAGGTTCCGACACTGGGAGATGGTTGAGACGGTGCTGGGGCGAAGAGAGACTGTCGACACGTCCATCACAGAGCAGCGGGAAAGCAGCGGGTGGATTTCCGTCCATGGCGCCGCTAGGTCTCGCAGGCAACAGGTCAGTGGGGAGATGGTTCGTGTGGATGTCACTGTGCAGTAAGTAGGCCACACACGGAACAGATGGGATTGTGATTTAAAGAGAGATTTATGGGAGGTTAATAAAGCTTTCTAATAACAGATATAAGAATGCCACAGCAAGCACATTTGCCTAGATAAGGACTTATCCTGCCAACCGCGCGGTGGGTGATTTATATTGTACAATATCATTTTTATCTAGCTTTCACCATGCAGTGGTATTTTACTAACCTGCGCATACGCACACATGGACAGGCACACACCAAAAAGGTCATGTTACCCTGCTGCCACATGATGGTTAATTGACTGTTTGGTGTAGGCCTGATCAGTGAAGACCCCAGCTGGACCCCTAGGGCAGGCACACCTTCATGTGGATCAGTGTAGTGTCCTACAAGATGTGAGCCCACTCAGAATCTATAATTTCATTTCACAAATGATTTAATCAAGGTGTCAGGGATATAGGTTGAAATGAGTGTCTTGCAACTCTTCAGGCCCAGCTCCGTAAACATTGGTGAATAAACCCTGAGTAGCACGGCCTTACTCTGTGTGTGTGTGTGTGTGTGTGTGTGTGTGTGTGTGTGTGTGTGTGTGTGTGTGTCTGTGTGTGTGTGTGTGTGTACAAGTAGCCCTCCCAATCATGGCTCCTCAGCTCTGAGAGTGCCATTTGTAATCACAACAAAGTAACCATTAAATTCTTATACATATACACACATATAAATCATATCTAATTTTGAAGGGCACCATGTAATCCGCATTCATAGTTCTGGGAGTGCCGTTGATATGAAGAGTGCTGAATAAACCCCTGGACTGGGGTCAGTTGATCTGTGACTCGCAGTGAGGGCATGCACTAGAGTAAAGTGCCATACTCTGCTCATCACCAGAGGACCAGTGGAGATAGGTAGAGTTGTATTTCTTTGCTGATGTTTACACCAGGATGTGAGGAGCCTGTTTCTGGAGCCTCCATGTCTTCAAGATTGAAGTCTTCAAATGTGATAATTGATGCTGGTCAGCCAGGTGTAATGATGACTGCTCACAGGATGAAAGGTTCTGATGAAATGACAACCCATCAAGCCTGATCTGATCTGAACTGATACCTACCCCCTTGTTTCCTACTCTGTACCCCCACTGGTCTCTGCTCAGTATGTCACATGAACTGTTAATCTGCAGATCACTGATCCTGCATCAACTGGGAGCACTTTTAATGAATATTTCTTTGGTGGGAAATGGTGCAAAATGCCACAAATCTTGATCAGCTAGTTTTTGTGGTGTGCACCATTGTCTTCAGCTGCCTAGTTTGAGCAATTTACCTGATAAATGAGGTTAATTTACCTTGTTACATTGGATCAAATCCCCTTTCTTCATATGTCACTTGAGCAGGAACAGAGATGGTGAGACCTATGAAATGAGCTCAGCTGGAGACCTAGCAGTTGTGCAGAGTCTGCTCTTAAAGCCATTGTTCCATCCATTCATATATCTGGAGTATCAAATACCTCCTAGTCCTTACAAAACAAAAGCCACTGCCCAGAAAGCATTGCAAACACTTCACAGAGGAAATGAAATGTTATACATCATGCTAGAAATGTCATAGCTAAATGTCACAACACCCTGGTCACTTAAATACACATCCAAAAGGTGTGCCACTGGTATTTAAGTGGGTTCTCCTTTAAACATGTGGGGAAAAAACTTTTGGGTGAGTTGTGGTCTGGGATTATTAAAATGCTATTGAGGTGGTACAGGTGAATATAGGGGTTTTTTATATATATATAACCAAGAGTAGTGGTGAGAGTAGTTTAAGAACTATTAAGCAATCGGGTTTGAGGTATGGATGTTTCCCAACCCTGGGGATTTCCAGTAATGGTCAGTATTTATCAAATATTCAAACAAAGCACATGATATCGATATTAGAAGTACACAAATTCCTAGGCAAATCTGTCTTTTCTGGTTGCTGTCAAGAGGAATAGGGTAAGGCACACAAACCCCTGTGGTAGAAGATGTTATGTAACATCCAAAACACCTTTCCGCTAACACTTTCCTGATTTGCATGCGACCAAAGAAGCCGTCGCCTGGTGTTAATGATGTCACAACTACAGCTGCCCATTCAGGCGCCTGGAAGAGTCTAACAGCAATGTACTGCAGGCTGTGGTTCAACAC
Source organism: Megalops atlanticus (assembly GCA_019176425.1). Classification (NCBI taxonomy): domain Eukaryota; kingdom Metazoa; phylum Chordata; class Actinopteri; order Elopiformes; family Megalopidae; genus Megalops; species Megalops atlanticus. The sequence goes on from CM032888.1 coordinate 211,237, forward strand.
TTTACAGGTTGCTTAAAAGTGTCAGATTTGCTACACTGTTTTAGTGTATCTACCATCCTGTACAAGAGAAGTTGTGTTTTGTTTCTGGGTTTGTGCTTTCTCTTCGTCATTGCAGACCTTTGATGTTAAGGCAGTCAAACGAATCTTCTTGACTTTTACTCAGAATGAAAATCTTTTCAAAGTTTTACCCAGGACTCAGTTTAGCTAATCAAGATGATGTGACTGAGACACTGTCAGTTAGCTTTTTTTAGGGGTAGGTTAACAGTGATTTACATGCATATAGTCATTGATCTGAAAAGGTAACATTTACATTTTAGTGTACTTTATGCATTTGTCATGTCAGTATTGCATACCTAAAATGCAGTTTCAGCCTTAAATTCATTTTATAAACAAAATCCAATTGAATTTACAAAAAACTCATTGTGATACCTTTGAAAGACCTAATTTAACCTCTTGAGACTTGGCAGTTGATTTAATTGCTTCAAAAATTACACTTACGTAGATGGGTTTAAATAATCAGTCTCTTCTCTTCTGGATCTGTGATAACTGGGACCAATTTTTGGAAATGTAAATATGAGAGGACAAAAAATAATGTGGCGTGTATGGTGAATATCTCTCTTACCATCTCTTTTATCTCTTTATGCATATGAATTACGATCTAACTGTATTCCTAAATAGCCCGAGTTGACCAGCTGGCTTCTGAAATCAGAATGAGTCATTTGTTTATCAGCCTTATTTTTACAGCAAACCCACTGCACTTCCACCTACATATATTAGTGACTAAGTGTGTGCATGCGTGAGTTCATAACAGTGAAACTTGGAACATAGGAACTATATTGGAAGAACTTAAGAAACACTCCACTAAATCAGTATTGTGCCTAAATTGAGAGGCTGCTTTTCATATAAGGCCCACTCCCCTCCATATATTTTTTCCATCCTGCTTTCTGTCTCTGTATCTGTCTCCCTCAGCTGTCATTCCACCTCCCCCTGCCCCTATGGTGCTACTCTCTGCCACAATGAAATAAACATCTCTGTGTATTCGCGGCTTAACTGTTTGATGTTCACGGGCATCTGAGGGCATTACTGCAGAGAAGGTGTGCCAGATAATGACAGCCATCAATACAGTACATTTTCATTGAAGGATTCCAAAGTGTTTGCTCTGAGGGTTGAATTCACCTCCCTCACCTGCCATTTGCAGCAACACCTGGGTGATAGGAGTTAGCACTTGCTAAATGCAAAGTACCCATTGTTTCCCCTTATTTTTTTTTTTCTCTGACACCCTTGAAAAATTTCCCTTCTTTGATACTGAATTTTAGCAATAAAGATTCAGTTCCATAAGCCCTATGCAACATGGGTCATGAATGGCTGCAATGCTTGCTATATAATATTTCATATCAGGTGTCACTCTTTGTAACTGAGATGTCTGAGGTGATTTCATTTCACTTGATTTAATTTCAGAATTTCTTTCAGAGCAGGCACTCTTATCCAGAGTGAATTCCAGCACAACAGAACATAAGTGTATCCATTCAAGTTGAATGAGAAACAGTGTCAAACCAGGCTAACAACACTCCCAGAGCAGTGAGTGTGAGCATAAAACTATTCAAGCCCCACCCTAAATTAACTTGTGCAACTTGACTGGGCAAGGGAAGCCAAACTCCCATACATCAGTCACACGATCACAGAATCCAAAACGCATCACAATACTATATGTAAAATAAACAGCAAGTACTACAAGCAACAGGTGTTAGGGGGCAGGGATTAAGGTGGAAAAGGATGCAGTCTGAAGAGGTGGGGTCTGAGGCTGATGAGGCTTGTAGAGTCTAGGCTGAGGGAGAGGTCTTGAAACAAGGAGGACCTGAATGGGATGAAAAGGATCTCGGTCTTAGCCAGGTTAAGCTTTAGGCCAGACTGAAAAGGGCCAAGAAGGTTGTTCCAGGAGAGAAAGAAGGATAGTTGGTTACTCACCATAACTCATCCATATTTCAGTCTGAATATACCTAAACAGTGTAATAAAGACTTTGTAGGAATCATTGCCGGTATTGCAGGAGAGCATACTGCTGTCTGTTTTCACACTTGCTCCCTCCTCAGGAAGTATACCACTGTCAAAATGTAGTGAACCACTGAATGAATGTAAGGGGCTGTTTTAGTGAGAAATGCTCATTTCTTTGGAAGTGGTTGTATGGCTTTGACCTGTTCTGTGTATGCTGGGTTCATGTTGTTCTTTAATGTGTTTGATTTTGGGTTAGATGTTGAAGGCAGGAGCCCTTTGTCATCATTATCAAGTATTATTGTTGTTAGTAGTAATAATGGTAATGATACCACCACTGCTATTGCAACTACAATTAGTACCACTAATAACAATAATAATCATCATCATATGCATTTGCCAGTCCATCCTTTTTTACTCACAGCATCTGTCATAAACCTGATAAATATACAAATCATCCACAATTATGCAATATGTAGTGCAATCACAGACTAAAACATACCTAGTAGTAAACACTAAGATGGAAGCACCCTTCATATCTGTGCATGGGGGACTTGCATGCAGAAATTACATGGGCTTTGATGACTGGGAGCTTGATTGTAACCATTTTCCACTGGTGCCTCAAAATACAGGGCTTATTCATGACACATACCCTGATGGCTTGGATGAACTCAACTACAGCCATTTCAGTTCAGTGAACTTTTCATCATATAGCCTAAGATAAAAACCAGTCCTCTGGTTTATAGACAATAGATTAGTAATGCTAACCAAATCTGTTTTACAGCTGACAAGTTATAGTAGCTATTCAAATCTTACAGCTCTTGCTCAAAGCAGTCCTTTTTACATGACTATTGTTTCAGCTCCTACCATGAGTATTATTTATTCATTTATTTATTTGTATTTCACTCATCCAAGTTGATTTGCATAGGTTACCATTAATCCATGAATGCATATTGATGGGATTTGTGGAGTGTTTGGCTATTTTGCATTTCCCTTGCTCATGACAGGGTTTGTGTTTTTAATATTTTTATTTTTTCATAATTCATGTGGGACAGTCTTTAACTGTAAAAAGTTTGTCAATTTATTCCATACACCCAGATGTAATTAAAAAATACACACAACCACATGACAGTGCAGATAACATGGAATAAACAGATATGGAAACATTTCTGAATGGAGGACGGCGTGGTGCTGTTTTATTAGGTTGTGCCGGGGGGATATGTGTGTAGGGGGGGAGTATGTGTACTGTATGTGCGTGGCAGTTATTGAACTGTATGTGTGGGCACATGGTACATCTGTGTGTACAGGTGTAGGTGTGTGTACAGGTGTAGGTGTTAGTAGGTTTGTGTAACTGTGCATATGTGTGTGTGTGTATGTACAGATTGAATATGAGATTAGTGCTTCTCTCCTGGAGATTCAGTGTGTGGGCGATGTGTGTGTGTGTGTGTGTGTGCGTGTGTGTGTGTGTGTGTGTGAGATACGGGGGCGGTAGTTATTTTCTGGAGTGGGGGGTCTTTGACTTGCATTCTCCCTGCAGTTCCTCTAACTAGGCAGTCCCCTCCCCCGCACTCTCTCTCTGTCTCTCTCTGCATCCCCCACTGACTTTGTCTTCCATCTGTCAGAGAAAAAGAGGCAGAAAGCATTGTGTCAACTCCTTTCCCCTTCTTTTTCAAACCACCCCCCCCCACCTCCTTTCATTAAAATGGCATGAGTCACCTGTATTGTCTCTCTGTGCTTGCCGAGGACTAATCCTGTCTCACAGGAACTGGCTTGCCTTCCAGTTAGTTTGGGGGTGGGGGTGGGGAGTCAGAGAGTGAGTGAGTTGTTGGGGTTAGGGACACATTTTGGAGGACCTGAGCTGAGTTAGTTCTGGTTGTTGAAATAGTCACTCAGTGTTTCTTCATGTGAGTCACCACTGAGATGCCTGCTTGGTATTGTGAGCAGCCCAGACGCCAAGGCAACTGATGACTACGCTGGCCAATAATGGTGGATAAACGTCCCTGTTGTCTGCCCTCAGATTCTGTCTCCCTCCAAGTCTGTGTTGCCCTGTCTGAAGGGTCTCGGTGATGGCTTGGAGTCCCGCTGGTCCACCCTGTCTTGGGAAATCCTGTCGGACCCGCTGTCTCCCCCAACCCCTGAACTGTCAGTTGCACCCCAGCTGGACTGTGACTCCAGGCCCAGCTCAGGTATGGGTCCCAGTGTCTGTATGACCATTATTTGTGTGACTGTGATCTTTCTTGAATGCTGCAACATTTCTGTGCAACTGCAACATGTCAGTATGCCTGCAACATTCCTCACATGCTGCAATACTTAAGGCTGTTCAGCAGACCTACGCTCACTGCCAGTCGTGCTCTCATACTGACTCATCTTTCTCTGCGCAATATCCTGTGAACATTAACCCTTCCCTCACTCCCCTTCCTCTACTCTCTGATTCCTTTTTTTGCCTCCCCCTCTCTCCCCTGCCCCAATGCCTTTGTTTTCCTCTTTCCCTCCTTTCTCTGCGCTCCTCCCTGCCTCTTTCTCTGTCCTGCAGGTTTCTACTCGGTGAGTGGGAGCTCCCTGTCAGACTCCTGCTGCTCCGTTTGCAGTGAAGGGGCACAGGGGACAGCGGGAGGGCCTGCCGGGGTCAGGGGCAGCTGGGGGCCCTGGAATTGCCGGCCTCGCTCTGTAGATCACAGCGTCTCTCAGTGGCAGGAGGCCAGACAGCTGCCAAGCCAGAACACAGTGACAGAGAGGGGAGAGAGGAGACCTGTCTCTACAGGTGAGGGATTTCATTGAGAGTTTGCTTCACATTTTCCATTAGGTTAACAGATGCTCTTACCCAATACTACTGAAATTGCTCAATTTCTTTTTAAATTTATTTCTACTGGTAGGGCTGTGCAAAATGACCAAAATCTTATATCCTGATATAGGTCATTTCATATCCCGATAACGATACATATCACGATATAGCACATTTTCTGTAAATTCAATAAATAAATAGTTTATATAAAATGGCCACACGGAAAGGCCTATTTCTTATTACATTTTGAATTATACACTCGACAAATAAAAGGTACTTACTCATATTTGATTATTTTTCTCCTTTTATTTAGAACCTTTGTGCAAATTTTCAATTAACCCTTTCGCGTGTACGGTCACACTGGTGTGATTAGCCGTTTAGCCCATACGCTAAAACCGATGCGATTAAAATACTAGATTGGAAAAATTCTAGCTAATTTTAGCTTTGAGGAAACAGCGACTTAACGTTAAAAAATATAGCAAATGCTAACTGAAAACTATGAGAAGCTTAATAATGCTAATGAAAACATAACGAACCATGTAAAGTAACACGTGCGCCACATAGAATAAAAATAATTTACATGCGAAAGGGTTAAGCATGCAACAAAATATAAAATATTAATGTATAAAACATATAAAGGTAAATAGAAAACACTTTTCAACTATAGCTCTGCGTCACGTTGACTCTCCTCCATGTTTGTGTTGCCTTCACGCAAACTTCCTGCCTGCATCCGTGCCGTGTGGAAGATCGCAAAGCGTCGTCCAAATGACGAAAAATATTGCCGTAAAGTGTGTGATTTGCGACACAACGAAATAAAGGACACACCATAAAATGAAACGACAAACGTTTTCTATCGTCACACAATATATATCATCATATCGCACAGCCCTATCTCCTGGTGGAATTGGGGTCTTATTACAGACTTATTTCTTCTATATGTAGGCTGTTCATTTTCCCTTTTAGACACTGAAACATAGTTAACACTTAAATGGTATTTAAGTGTGGCAAGTTGGAATTTCAGGGTTTCATGATAAACTGAATTTTTCCTTCTGTGTTTTGGCCACATGGATACGCTTCATTCAAGCACCCTTGATTAATCAAATCTTTCTTCTGTCAGGCAACTTTCCAAGGTGGTTCTGTTTGGTCCATCATCATGTATGTTAGTTATTTTGGCTTTTGTGTCAAACATTGAGAATGATAATGCATTGTACTAATGAATCTGCTCTGTGTACCTTCTCGTATTCCTTGGGGAAAGAGGAAGCCTTCAGATGCCTTTGCATCACTCATCATTCCACTAAACTTCCAAAAAGCAGAGTGACCCTCATATTTTCTGGAATAAAATCCATTGTGAAGAATATGAATTGCGCTCTGCCATGCTACATGATTTTAACACTCAGCTGACATCAGTGGAATCAGCCAATTCTACAGTCAGTGTTTGATCTGTTGTAGAGTACTGTGGGGCTTGTAGTGAAAAATAGCATTTGGCTGCCTACGAATGTATCAGAGGATTGCGTTCGTCTCACTTCCCCGCTGCATTTAAAAATTAGTATAGTTATCAATTCCAAAAAGGCATGGGGGAGACATAAAGAAAATAGTAATAAATATAGCTGCAAGCAGCAATGAAGGGGCCAAGCACCTCAGGGCCACCAGGTGTACAACTAATCAGAACAACCCCTGAACAAGACACCAGTCCATCACAGGGTAAACAGGCACATTGACACCCACTCTTACGCTCACACCTATGGGCAATATAGCATGTCCAATTGACATTACCTGAATGTGTTTGGACTGTGGTAGAAAAGCAGAATACCCAGAGGAAAGCCACATGAACACAGGGACAAGGTACAAACTGAACGCAGATGCACCCCGAACTTGAAACCTCCATATTGTTAGGCAGTAGTGCTACCCATTTGCACCACCATTCTGCCCCCCACCACATATATGTTAAGCTTAAACAAAAGCAGTGCCATAAAATGCAGTGTGCATCCCCCTTCTTGGAATGTCGCAATAAGAAGTGCCAATGCTGTTGGAGGCGTGAAATTTTTTGGTATTTGAAAAAATCCAAAATCGTGGGAAAAAGGCAGAGAGCATGCCATATTAGCTGAATATAATAATATGTCCCTAAATTCAAAAGGACCCCCATTTTTCAACACCTGTTTTTGGTATCAGACTTTTTGAAGATCAAATCTTACTTTTTAAAGAAATCATTTCATTTGATATCAATTTAATAAAACACACTGAATAAAACAAGGCACGGTGATATATTTTCGACATCTTTTAGATGAAATTGCCGCATTTAAATAAAAATACAATGTAATCACATTTTCAAATGTATAAGTTATTTAAATAAAAGTGAAAATAAACTAGTCTACTGGGATTTCTAATACCACTCAACAATCTCAGATAAATGGCGCTATCTGCTGTTCTTAATGTATAATGATATTTATTAGTCTAGTCCTCCCAAGTAAGACAACCCCACATATCAGATGTGATTTCTGAAGAAGGAAGGAAAAAAAACCCTGTCTTACATTAAGGCCAATTTGGAAAGTCCAAGTGTTTCTTCAACACTGTTTAGTGTATTAATTGTGGCAATAGGTCAAAAGGTGCAGGAGATGTACCTACTTTAAGTGCTACAAACTGATTGTATCTTAGCAGCCATGCCATTTGGACATTGAACTATGTGTTCATTTCCCAGTTAGGACCTGACATGTAATGATGTGATCTACAAAAAATTGGTCATGATATCTGCTTTTCTTTGTGTGGTCTGTGCCTTTTGATGTCCATTGGAACAAAATGTCATTAACATCTAAGTACATGGACACATGGGTGTTTAAACCTGTTTTTCGGTATAGCACCCCAAAGTGGCCAAATTTCACTAAACTTGGTGTGTGCCACCCAGGCCTAATTGTAAGCATGTGTATCGACTTTTATGCCAATGAACAAAAGTATTGCAGATATAAGGCCACTCTTCCTTTATGGTGACTTCACGGGCGAATTTGTGGGTATGCTGCGGCCACAAACTGGCAACTATCCTTTAACAAATGTTAAAGACAATGGTCCAAAGAGGTAATACACAAAAACTCATTGTGCCATAACTCTAGGAGGAGGTGGTTAAATGTGTTTTTGACAAAATCAAAGATGGATGAAACACAAAAAAGGCTGATGTGGAGGTTTGATAAGTTCCCAGTTAGGATTCTTAACTTTGATGAAGCACAAGAAATTTAGTTGAAATATCTGCTTTTGTGCCAGAGTAATGGGGATTTAAATGATTTTTTAAATGGTGTAGCGCCCCAAAGTGGCCAAAATTCATGAAACTTGGTGCATACCCAGTATTGCTAATACCAACAAAGAGTACCAAGTTTGGCATCACTCCAACAAAGCACTGCTGAGATATGACTCACTTCCTGTTTTGGTGTCTTCACCATGGAATTTCATTGGCCTAGCAAAATTCTTTGAATAACTTTTGGTCAGACCCCTCTGTAGATGATGCGTACCAAATTTGGTGGTGATAGGATCAACGGTCTAGGACTAGTTCGCAAAAGTAGGTTTTTCAAAAAATTCAAAATGGCGGAAAATCCAATATGGCGGACTTTAACGGCAATGGGTGCATTCGACTCGTCATGACCCAAGGATTCAGGGGAAAAAACAACAACTCTAGGACAAACAGTTCAAAAGTTATAAGCAAAAATGTATCTTGAAATTTGGCCTGTTGGTGGTGCTACAGAGATGCATGGATTGACCCCAAATTTGGTGCCCAGATACCTTGAACTGTCCTCTATCAATGTGCCAAATTTCATCAAAATCCACCAAGGGGTTCTATGGGCTGGCATAGACTCCCATGGCGGAAACAATAATAATAATAAATATAGCCGCAAGCGGCGATCATCGGGGTCCAAGCAGAATCGCAAAAGTTGCAACCAATGTTGGAATTAGAAGTGGTTCAGTGGCTTCAATAGGAGATATAAGAGGTGGAATTTTAGGAAACGTTAAAAATTGACACATATTCAGGCTCTGTCATGTCAAATTACATCTAGTCTATTTGTGAAACAGCTCAATATCCCCTTTCCAACCGATATAAAGCATGTCTAATCTGACAGTCATGTAACCTTCACTGTCACTTCAATCCATGACATTTCCAAACAATTTAACCAACAGGGTAATGCAATAAAGTAACAAAACAGTTGTTTGAGAGATATATTGAATAAAACAACTTCCTATATATCTGCACTCTTGGGAATTTCAAGACATGTTCATATTAAATCACAGCATGTTTTAATCTCCAATATGTGAATATCAGACATGAACCTTCTCAAACAAAGAGGTAACCAAATACACATTTTTGGCAATGACAGTATTGCATCCACAAATAGAAAATTGGAATACTCCCTTGGGTTTCAATCTTCATATGTGTAAAAAGGTTTGTAACGCCTGGACTATGGATGCACAAGATTCTGAGAGCATGTGTGGATCACCTGCAAAATTAAATGGATGACATCTTAGAAATGATTTTATGAATCAAAATACCTTTTGGTCGACAAGGTCTGTAGATCTTGCATATGAAACGAAATGTGAGCAAATGAGGTTAAGTACAAGTATACCAAATTTCAGATTTTTAGCTGAAGCGGTCGTTGAGATATGGCAATATATCAGTTGTAGCGACCCCTATGGACGGAATTTCACGAAATTTGGCACGCTTCCAAAGATCATGCTAATAATGGAGGGAGTCAAGTTTGGTTACGTTTGAACCTTTACCTCACAAGATATTGGCCATAGAGTCGTTATAGGCCACACCTTCAAATTTCATTAACACGTAACTTTGAAACGGAACGGAGAATCAAAATTATTTTTACAACTTTTTGTCAGCATGGTCTGGACATCATGTACACCAAAATTCGTGATGATCAGACGAGTGGCCTCGGACGACTTCGTTTTCCTGCCCTTTTCACGAAATTGAAATGGCGTGGAAATTTTGTGGTGGACATTGGTGTGAATGGGCCCATTTGATTTGGGAGTGTACAAGGAATCAGACCAAAAAGAATTTTTGTTCTAACCCCTGCAGTTCCCAAGACAGAAGTTAAAATGTAAATGTGCTTACTACAGCGCCCCCTTTTGGCTGATTTGTTTCATATTTGGTACATAGCTTGTATGTGCCATTATGAATGAGCCTATTTATTTTCATGAAGATCAGCCATTCGCACTGGCAAATATTGACTGCTGAAGTTTGATTGGCTGTTTGGCAGCCATTTTGTTGAGCGAGCCAATTGGCACTCTAGGAAATGTGAGCAAATGGGGCCAAGTATGAGTACACCAAATTTCAGATTTTTAATTTAAGCGGTTCTTGAGATATTGCAATGTTTTAGTTATAGCGCCCCCTATGGATGAAATTTGACAAAGTTTGGTGTGCATCCAAAGAATGTGGTACTGATTGGGTGTCTCAAGTTTCATTAAGTTTGGACCTTTACATCCCAAGATATTGGCTGTAGAGTCATTATGGGCCACGCCTTAAATTTTGATTGACGTACAACTTTGAAACGGAGCGGCGAATCAAAAATCTTTTTACAACTTTTTGTCAGCATGGTACATAGATGATGCATACCAAATTTCGTGAGAATCGGATGAACGGCCTCCGACTAGTTCGTTTTACTTTCACTTTCGATTTTTTGAAAATGGCGGGAAAATTTTCATGGCGCGAATTGACGGGAAGGGTCGGGTTAGATTCGGCACCTTTAAAAGAATCAGAGGAAAAAAGAATTTTTGTTCTAACCCCTACGGTTCCCGAGATATGAGCAAAAACGTAAATGCGCTTATTATAGCGCCCCCCTACAGGCGAAAATCGGTGATTTCACTTGCACGAGTCATTTCACCAATTTGGAATCTATGATCAAGATTTGGTGCATGTGCGACTTACGGTTTTTGCTGCCCATCGCGTTTCGCTGGAGAAAAAAAATAAGAAGAAAAATCAGAACAAAAACAATAGGGTTCCAGCAGCTTTGCTGCTTGGACCCCTAATAATAATAATATTAATAATAGTGGAAAAAATCGAACAATTACAATAGGTGCCTAGCACCTTCGATGCTTGGCCCCTCATAATTTTTAAAAAATTAAGCAGAAAAAATCCAGTACATACATTTTTGTGATATATCAAGTATTTTGTTTAGGAGTTTTTAATAAACATGGAAAGCACTGTATGTATGTTCATGCATCAGCAGGGGCTTGGATCTCTTTTTGGCTGTTCATGTCAAACGGTACAGTTTAACCCTTGCTCTTAACATTTACAGGGGACCTCGAAGTCAGTGGCCTCCTGTTCTTGTCTGACCTTTGCCCTGGCCTGAGTGAGTCACAGCAGGGGTCATCATACCCTCTGCCTGATGGTTCCCTTTACTCCTCACTTCAACTGGACCCCAAATTCTGCTCCAACTTGGTGTCCCGCAAGACTAAAGAGGTGTACCCCTACCCCAGTCCACTGCATGCTGTGGCCCTCCAAAGCCCTCTCTTCACTTTGTCTCAGGACCCCTCCCCTCCACTCTCAAACCTGCCCTCTAGCTCTGAAGTAATCCAGAATGATGAGCCCCAAACAGCTGCCCCCAAAACCCAAGAACCCACCCAGACACGACCACCAGCCTCCTCTAGGCCCTCGCAACTGGATCAGTATATTTCCAAGCTGGTTCTCCAGTACCATTCCAGGTCCACCACAGACTCAAGTTCCAGGCCTGGTTCACGGAAATGGAGCTTAGGTGCTGCACACGGCTCTAGCCAATCATTGACTTCTTTTGACAGCCGCAGTACATCCTCCACTTTGACAGCGGGTAGTGTGACACAGCGCCAGTCTCTCTTTGGAAACTCTGGGGGTGTCAGCATGAGCGGGATGGGGAAGAGAGGAGGCAACTGCAGGAACTCCATCAATCTGGGTAACCTGCCCTCCCTGAATGGAGAAAATTTGAATTTAAGTTTTCACTTGAATTTGAAGTTGAATTTAAGTCCAAATTTGAATACAAATCTAAGTTTGAACTCCAACAATTCGAAGGAAGTGATAGGGTCATGTGACTACCTGGACAATGATACCCCAACCCCTACTCCTCCTCCCCCCACCACTTCTACCTCCCTCTCAACGTCGTTGGCTTGGAGGGGCAGAAAGAGGATATATACCTGTCCAGGGAATCACCGTGGATCACTGGAGATAAAGGGAACTGGATTCAGCCCACAGGGCTTTTCACACTCCCTGGACTGGAGCAGTGCTTCTCAAGAGGAGGTGGAGGAAAACCTGGCCAAAGTTTGTGAGGGGTCTCCCAAAATTAGTGAGGATTCAGCCAAGATTTGTGAGATATCGCGGGTTTCCGGGCTGCCGCGGTCAGTGGTGGTGGGGCTGCTGGAGGAAGGAGTGGAGCTGGATGAAGACTGCTTCCAGACCGAGGAGGAGAGGGGCGGGGCTACATCAGAGGGGGTGCTGTTTCCGAGTCCATCTTCCCACTCCCACTCCCACCTACCGGGGTCAGATCGGTCTGCTTCCCACTCAAACGTCTCACTGCAGGCCAATTCTGTCAATTGCCCACAGTCAGAACTGGACTCCCATCTACCCCCCTTCAGCCCCCCGGTGCTCTCAGAAGGCCAGACCACACACAAAACTCACTCCTGTGGCCCTACCTACACCAGACAGGGCACACCCACTACTCATTTTGACTGTCACCCTTCTGTCCTGGCTCATCCTATACCCCACACCCTCTTTAACCTCCAAACCCAACCTCCCCCCAACTCCCTCACCGATTCCCATTGCTCCAAGTCTTCAACCCAGTCTGCATCCCACTCGGTGTCCCCCCTGCACTCCCATTCTCCATTCAAGCTGGCTGCCCTCTCCGTCTTCCACCGCAATTCCCCCTTCCAGTCTTCCCTCCCACGTTTCCGTGTGCACAGGTTTCCCCTGGAGGGAGACTCGAGGCTGAGGGGTGGGTCCCTGAGGCAGGAGCCAGGAGCAGGGTGGGGGTCAGGAGGCCAGGGGTGGCAGAGGGCAGAGGGCGAGAGGCTGTACCAGGGCAAGCATGCCTCCCGGGAGCTTGTGAGAGCATCGACAGTAAGCAGCTTTGCAGAGAAACAGAACTGCAGCAGGTGGGAGGATGACAGAGAAGGCAGCTTCAAGGATGCCCCAACACGAGGGCCAAGTTTTTGCAAGAGGCTTGAAGAGCTGTTTGGGGGCAAAGAAAAGGACCGGGCCAGCGGCAGTGACAGAGATGGAGGGAAGTGGAGCACTCAGCCAGAAAAATCCTCCGGCAAAGTGAGTAAGGGAAGGATGGAAGACAAGGGTGAGAAGGACAACCCCTCAAAACAGAAGGGGAAAGGTTGGGGCAGCCACAGTTCCAGCCTCCGACCAGGGGTGTTGTTTCGCAGTGAGTCCCAGGGAGTGTTGGACCATCGGTCGACCAAGCAAGATGCCAGGGAGCGCCGGCAGCAGTGGGTGTCCTCCCTGGAGATCACCCGAGCAGGGCTAGGACACAGTTCACATGTCCTGAGCCTGGATGAGGCCCAAGCTTTCGGTGGAGGAGGTGAAGACGAGTGCCTGTCCTCCACAGCCAGCCTCTTCCACCTCTCCCGGTCTCAGAGCCCAGAGGGCAGCTGTCTCTCCCTGTCTCCTCTTTCCTCTCCATCCCTCTCGCCCCCTCCACCCCCAACCCGCATCCGCCGCACACGTTCCTTCCGCGACCTAGGGAAAAAGGTCTTCAGCTCTGTCAAGCCTTTCACTTTCAAAACCCAGAGTCTGAGGAAGTGAGCCGATGTCTTGCGAATCACAATCGCATTCAAGAAGCATTTCAAACATTGCATGTCTGTGGTTATCCACCAATCGATTTCCTTCATTTTCTCCATTGAAACCATGCTTATTAGGTTGTGGTGCATCTTGTGGCAGCTTGGAGGTTCAGCCAGGTTTCCAGCCATCTGCCTTGTGTTCCTTTGGCTTGTATTGCACAAATGTTGTAGTCTCTGCATGCAGTGCTGTGGATCTGTGGGTGTGTGCGTGCGTGTGCCCTGTGTATCAATCAAGGTGTGTCCATGTGCTCTTCTGTTTGTACTTTACCTGGTAGATACATATTCAGAAACTAATCTATTTGGAGACAAAGCTAACAAAAGAGGTTCAATTGAGAAACAAAGATATTCAGACCAAGCCAGGGTTGTGTTTGTTTTTTTTTTTTTTGAAGGAATGTAATTAAAACAATAATGCTGACAGAAAAGTTTGTATATGTGTTGTTGTGACTTGGAAGGACAATAATCTTAATAAAAGTATCTCATGAAAAAATGGTTATGAATTTATTTTCATATCTAGAAATGTTAAGCATGTTTAATAAAACTGTACTGTACTGTAAGTGTACTGTAATAAACTAATATTGATTTCAAAGAGGCTGGTTAACATTGCTTTTTAATACTCCAGTAGTCAACTATGGAACTACTTTTATGGAAAAAAGATCATGTAAAACGATAAAGGAATTCAGCTGGACTTAAGTGGGACGAAAGCAATTGCTGGCTCAAAACCTCAGTTCTTTTCTCCTCAGACTACACCTCCATATTCCCAGCATAGCAACAGCTGTCATGATCCTGTTATCCAAGCCTCCAAAATATTGCTCTGACCAAAACCTCAGGGAAGGTTTCAAATTAGCTCTGAGTTGTGCCATTGTAGTGTTACTGCTGTAATTGCTTAGTGTAGATTTACATTTTTCTTCCATGTGTCTTTGCACATGAGAGGATTAAAAACATACAAATAATATATATTTTTACATACAAAATGTACACATATACTTTTTGAGCAATTATCAGCTGAACAGATACTTCTTGAATTACTTTGTGTGAAAGCACAATATTAGTACAAAAAATAATTCATAGCTGATCAATAAGGGGGGTATTTTCCCATTCGCGCTCAAGTCCTTTTTTGCACACCTACAGTTACACGCATTTCAGTTACGTGTATACGCGCTCCGATCACGCCCACAGCGCTTAACATTGGAATGAAGGCGGGCTCATGAAAGGGGCGTGATTTATTTAAAATAGAAGTAGACTGAGTCACAACCTCGTTTATTTTGGCTGTCGGGAAAACGTGGAACGTGGACTTCCGCATTTACCATGTGAATGACATTGAAATCCATGCAAAACCATAAACAAGACTGATTTTGAAAATAAATGCAAAGGGAGAGCTATATTACGAATCATCTCAAAGGAAAGCAGTATGACATAAACCCAAAAATAAATACACCAAACGACACATATGCTGGGCCTATGTATAAAGACATGTTTGACGTGTGGAGATTTGTTAACCACTTTCGCACATAACTTATTTTTTATGCTATGTAGCGCGCGTCTTACGTTACATGGTTTATGTTTTCATTAGTGTTATTAAGGTTAGCATTTGCTATATTTTTAGATGTTAAATTGCTGTTTCATCAAAGCTAAAATTAACTAGAATTTTTCAAATCTAGTTTTCTAATCGCACCGGTTTGAGCATACGCGCTAAACGGCTAATCACACCAGTGTGACCGTACGCGCGAAAGGGTTCATAAAAACGCACTATTGAGGAAAAGGTGCAACAAAATGCATGTTCCAATGTCCACGCTTGAACTCATGCTGAGAAGCCTATTATTAAAAATTCATTAGTAATCACTCATCATGACTCTTCCAAAGTACTCTCTATTAGCTAAATTGATTAATGAATGGGTGACGCTCTGTTATTTATACTCATCTTAATTGATATTTCTGTTTTATTCTAGTTGAACTAATTATTTACCAGGCTTGTTCACAACACCATGTGATGTAAAACGTTTTTTTTCTGTTTAACAATGTAATATAGGGCATACAAGAAATGTTATTGTAGTTTAAAAATAATGACACGCAAATATCGTAAATTTTGAACTTTATCTGTACATGTATAATAGGGATGCAAAGGTACAGTGGGCCCACTGTTTGGTATGTATCGCGGTTTTTGTGCCACGGTAACGGTACGGTTTCGGTATCTTTATATTTAAGAAAAAAAAACACATCACCCTTTAAACAATGAACTCTTTATTTACCCTCATTCAGAAAAATGGCAGCATGACCGACTAGTAGGGCTGCTTGATTATGGCAAAAATCATAATCACGATTATTTAACACCATTACTCATTGACTTTGGAAACATGCATTTATTGAACTTTTAACCCTTTCGCATAGCAACTTATTTTCATGCTATGTAGCGCGTGTCTTACGTTACATGGTTTGTTATGTTTTCATTATGTTTCATGACTGCATCTCAGGTGTTTACCCTTGTAATTACCCTCGTAATTGTTTACAGGCCACCTGGCCCCTATACTGTTTTTCTATCTGAATTTGCAGACTTTCTATCCAGCCTGGTTGTCAACACAGAAAAGGTTGTGGTAGTAGGCGATTTCAACATTCACATGGACAATGAACATGATCCCTTCAGAACAGCATTTTTGTCCATTATTGACTCCATTGGATTCTCCCAGTTTGTGGATAAACCCACACATTGCTGCAACCATACGCTGGACCTGGCCCTCATTTATGGCACTGAAATTAACAATGTAGTAATTATGCCACACAATCCCGTACTCTCGGACCATTACCTGGTGACTTTCAACCTTCCTTTTGCTTGTTACTTTAACTCAGAGTCCATATTTTCCCTCAGATGCACCATCTCTTCTGCTACTACCAAAGCCTTTATTGATGAGCTCCCTGCATCATACAGTCTGAACAACGAAGAATATTTAAACTTATGCTCAAACCCTAGTTCGGCTAAAATAAATCAACTCACTGAAAATATTGAGTCCACGCTACGTAATACCCTAGATGCCGTTGCACCCCTTAAAAAGAGGAAAGTCCCACACAAAAAACTAGCACCGTGGTATAATGACCAGACCCGTGCTATCAACCAAACTGCGCAGAAACTTGAAAGGAAATGGCGATCCACCAAATTACAGGTCTTTCTCCTGGCCTGGAAGGAGACTCTTTTAAGCTACAAGCATGTGCTCACAACTGCCAGATCTGCGTATTTTTCTACCCTAATAGAGAAAAACAAGGACAATCCCAGGTATTTGTTCAGCTTCATCTCCAGACTAGTTAAGAGCCCTGCATCAGCCAGCCCCTGCATTCCTGCAATTCATAGTAGCGATAACTACATGAATTTTTTTGATAGCAAAATCATAAAGATACGTGACACAATTCAAAAAATCTCCTCTAATTCTGCTTCCAGCCTGGCCTGTCCAAACTCAGATAACGGTGAGATGTCCAATAGGCCAGCCACATGCCTAGACTCTTTCACACCCATTGAATTTAGGGACTTCTCCTCCCTAATTAATTAATCTAAAAATGCCACCTGGCTGTTAGACCCTATTCCAACAAGACTCTTAAAACAGCTGCTACCTGAAGTTGGCACTCCGTTATTAAATCTTATAAATGTCTCTCTTACGTCCGGACACGTACCTCAGTCCTTCAAGTTAGCAGTCATCAAGCCTATTTTGAAGAACCCCACTCTATACCCGAATGACCTGTTGAACTACAGGCCCATCTCAAATCTCCCATTCCTTTCCAAAATCTTAGAAAAAGTTTTAACAAAGCAACTTTGCTCCTTTTTACAGTCCAATAATATTCTGGAAGTCTTTCGGTCTGGATTTAGACCGCATCACAGCACGGAAACCGCTCTCCTAAAAGTAATTAATGACTTACAGCCACTGTCAGAGGAGAGAAGTATCTCCCTTCTTGTGCTCCTAGACCTAAGTGCAGCCTTCGATACCATTAATCATCTTATTCTATTAGACCGACTTGAGAACCTTATTGACCTAAGTGGAAAGGCTCTATCCTGGTTCAGGTCTTATCTGTCAGAGCGACATAATTTCGTCTTCATCAACAACAAGTCCTCCAAACTCTCCAGAGTAAGACATGGAATACCACAAGGATCCATGCTTGGACCTTTGCTCTTTTCGTTATACATGGTCCCTCTTGGAAATATCATTCGTAAACATGGCATTAAGTTCCACTGTTATGCAGATGATACCCAGTTATACATATCGGCCAAACCTGATGTCTCCCTGGAAATATCAATCATGGAAGCCTGCCTCAAAGACATAAAGACATGGATAGCCCATAATTTCCTCCTCCTAAACCCGGACAAAACAGAAATATTGGTTATCGGCCCAAAGTCTATCAGGAGTAAACTCACCAATATTACATTAAATCTTGATAGAGTCTCACTGGCCTCAAGTGCAACCATCAAAGACCTTGGTGTCATGACTGATCCTGAGCTCTCTTTTGACACACATATAAAAAACACCTCCAGGACTGCTTTCTTTCATTTGAGGAATATAGCCAAAATCAGGAAAATTCTATCGATACACGACGCTGAAAAGCTAATCCATGCTTTTGTTACATCCAGAATGGACTACTGTAATGCCCTCTTGTCAGGATGTGCATATGCCTCCCTAAAGCCCCTTCAGCTGGTTCAAAATGCAGCTGCTCGTATTCTAACCAGAACAAAGCGCTCTGCGCACATCACCCCAGCATTAGCCTCTCTCCATTGGCTACCTATCAAATACCACATACTTCTCCTTAAAATACAAAATACTTCTCCTTACTTTTAAAGCCTTAAATGGGCTTGCCCCTCCCTACCTTAAGGACCTTCTCCGCCCATACACTCCAAAACGAACTCTACATTCCCAAAGTGCAGGACTTCTCATTGTTCCAAGAGTGGGTAAAAGTACTATAGGCGGTAGAGCCTTTTCGTACCGAGCCCCTCTTTTGTGGAACAATTTACCCACCAAGGTTCGGGGTGCAGACTCTCTCTCCGCCTTTAAGTCTAGGCTAAAAACTTATCTCTATTTTAAATTCTTTATTTGGGGGACAGAGCACTGTGCTGACATTGATCATAGAGTCTCTGGTGGACTAAGTAATCATTGCTGTCACTACATCATGGCCTGGGTACTCTGTGTTTCAGCTGATCCAGCTATGGTCTGGTGTTGACTGCCTTAGGGTCACCCTCATGATCGTGCTGGCCCCTTGCCTCTCGTCCCCTAGGTATGCTGCCGGGACTTTTTCCTTATTACACACATACATCCCTCTTCCCTCCTCTGTTTCCCCCCTTTGCCTTTATACCTTTATGTTTCCACTCCTGCACTTAACATCCACTAATCACTGTTATCTATTTGTTTCCTATCCCTGCTCCGGGCTCCTGCCTGGAGCTGTAGGCCAAGCAAGTCACATCCCGACTTCCAGTCCTGCTACCTCGCTGCCCTGCCCTGCCCATCAAGCCAACTGCGTGCCAAGAACCGGACATTCTAGGATAGATTTTATAATTACTCTGTTGTTAATTACTGCTGTCTATAAACTCAAATGTCTTAAAGTACATTGTACAACTTTAAGTCTTTCTCTAATTCTATCTGCCCAGTGCCGGCCAGAAGCAGATGGGCTCCCCCTCTGAGCTGGGTTCTGCTCAAGGTTTCTTCATGTTAGTTAGGGAATTTTCCTTGCCACTGTTGCCTCAGGCATGCTCACAGGGGGTCTCAGGCCTAGGAACAATGTAAAGCTGCTTTGTGACAACTTGTGTTGTAAAAAGCGCTATACAAATAAAATTGAATTGAATTAGCGTTATTAAGCTTCTCATAGTTTTCAGTTAGCATTTGCTATATTTTTTAACGTTAAATCGCTGTTTCCTCAAAGCTTAAATTAGCTAGAATTTTTCCAATCTGGTGTTCTAATCGCACTAGAGATGAAACGGTATGAAAAGTTAATATCACGATTATAGGTATTCATCGCAAATCATGCGCAAAGGGAAGAGTCGAGTCTGCTTGTGCATGTTGTTTTCTAAAAGTCTTGGTATAATATAGGCTAATTTGCAGGTCATATCAGAATATTATGATAATGCTGAAGAGGGCAAATTAAATAGCAGTGTTCTCCAATGTTCAGTTCCCCCTGACAGCAAAGTAGGCTAATTGACTCAAGACTTCGTAAGGGTTCAACTACTTACTGAACTTCAGACAAATACAAATGAAGCCATACAGAAGAAGGAAATAAACTGGTCTAAACCGCGTTCTGTTTCAAGAATATGCAAATACAAACGCACACGGAATTCATTCTTAATAGCAAACTAGTTCTCTTAGACGGCTGAAAAATCTCCGGAGCGCTGTCACTGCCTTTGTCACCGTTTTCACTGACACAAAACAAACCCACGTTGCATGCTGCGCCTGCGCACCTGCGTCTGGGAGACTGTTGCTAACTTTGGTTGATGCTGGGCAGTATTTTTCAAAACGCGGTAATCAACCACGGTTTTATTGATCTTTAAAATTTGAAACAGTAATACTAACCGTCGGGAATTTTAACATGGTTTACCGTGAAACCGGTTCATCCGTAAATCACACCGCTTTTAGCATACGCGCTAAACAGTGAATCACACCGGTGTGACCGTACGCGAGAATATTTTTCAGTTTCCCCTCTCTTCTCCAGCTCGTATTTGCACACAGAGCGCTGATAGGCTCCAGGGAAATTGACTGGCTCCAGAGATGTTCTGTGCATCTGAATGTACAACGTGCGTGTAGTCTGCAGCGCAATAAGAAAGTTTCGGAAATTATAGGAAAATGACAGGCATATCGTATTACCGCGGTTCAGGTGTGCGTACCGAACAGTTCGACAACCATGTACCGTTGCATCCCTAATGTATAATAATGTTAAAAGTAGGCCTACCGCCGACTTAAAAGGCAATGTGGTGTTTCGCCATGTAGTGGCGCTCGACTTACTACAGCCCTTAGAAAGCGCGTACCTGAAAAGCGCGCAAGTCAAGGGCAGAATACGCGTAAATGGTGTTTACATAAGAAACGCCGAGATTTTGGGGTTGCTCCGCCCGAAGCGCGTAGCTGCCGTCATGGCGCCCAAATCATAGACTTAAGTCAAGGGGAGAATACGCGTAGGCTGAAAAGTGCGTAGCTGCGCGCTTTTTTTTGACTTACGCGCATGGGAGAATACCCCCTAAGTGCAATGCAACAGTGTCTGGAACCTTACACCCTGTAAGCCTGTACAGAACCATAAAAAGGCATGCAGCAGAATGCAAAAAATGTGACCAATTGTATTTTCAAAAATATTTATTCAGTTGTAAGAAATGATATCAACAACACTCCGCTTCTGGAGACGCACGGGTGAAGTTCGACTGAAGTGATGAATCAGACAAACGGTCTGAGCTCAAAAGTGTTTTCACCAAATGTTTTTTGGATAAACAAAAATGAGACATTTCATGTTGTACATTGCTCCTTTTTCACTGTCACTATCTGTATTCTTTACTTTCTCTCCGTTTCCATGTTTTCTTTTAGCTCTCTCTCCCCCCAAAATTTTGAAAATAGCGTCTTGTCTAATTTCTAACTTCCAATACCCACAGTCTGTTTTCTCTTGTCCAGCATTTCTTCCATTAACTGTTGCCTTAATTTTGGCATTAGCCCATGTCTTTTTCTGAGCCAGAATTGAAACTTCTTCACATTATACTTGCTCGTGTGTTGTCCTGCTCCCCATCTTCAACACATCCGCAGCAGCCTCCCCTCTCTGCTTGGCAAACATGCCCATGTATAACGCTTTCTCCCTTTGGTAGTCACTTGTCAACCTCTCCTCTGCCTGCCGCAAGTAACGCTTCACATTTGCATCTGAAAAAGGAAGAGGGAGAGAGGAGGGTTTTAAGAGAGCGACCACCCAACTTCAAAGCCAGTACACAATGCTTGATGAGCAAGTTACCATTAGGCTGCCCTCTGCTGGCCTGAGTGAGGTAGTGCTGGGCACTGCGTGCGTCGCCCAGCTCCAGCGTGGCCACTCCAGCCCGGTACAGTGCTTTGACATCGCCTGGTCGCCACTGTAGCACCCGCAGGCTGTACTCCTGAACCCGAGTGTAGTCGACACACTCCCTCTGCAGGAGGCACGCTGAGAGGAAGAAAACAGGTTATATAGTGTGTCCCACTGACTCCCTAGAGAATTTAAGCTCAAGGTAAATGACATAATACACAACAGGATAAGCTCAGAGCACAGGGAATATATGCACATCCAAATGTATCTACAGCAAATGGGAAAGTAGGAGTAAGATAATGTTACCAGCACACTGAAGTTGCTCCCCAATGGGAGTGTATATTTACTGAGCAGAACAACAAACATTTCAAAACAACTTAAGTGTGCAGGTAAATTACAAAACACAAAAAAACAACAAAATTGATTTTCATAAGGAATTTTGTAAACCCCTACAGACAAAACAATAACCTCTGTGACTAAAGCTGAATGATAACCTTTCTATCAAAGTCTATAACACATGCAGATTCCTTGTGGTGACATTCAAAGCAAATGTTTGCAATGGAAGGCAATGGAGTCTGGATGACCCATTTAAGGTGAGTCTTCCCCCTTGACAATTTCTTGTCCGTTTCAGTTCATAACAATAAGGATTCCCACATCTTCACACTCAACATTACAGAGATGGACTGGAGGTAATGATCCTGTGATGGCTCCCAGTCTAGGTGGTGTACAGCCAGGTTCCTTCACTCTAAAGCAATCAGTTGGATAACTGATTCCCAAAATCAGGTCCCAAGGGCCATTTTATTTGCCCTCATGTGCTTTGCTGGGTTTGAAAACCTGTCACAATCTTAGCCAGTGAACAACTATTCAAACTTCCAACAATGACCAAAATCTAATACCTGCTAGGTTATTATAACAATCCACTTGTGTGTTTCTCAATAGCTCCTCCTGATCGGATGTCACAGCTGGCCCCTGGGGACCAAAGCCCTTCACCGCTGCCGTCACCTCAGAGTCCATTCCCCGCAGGAGGAGAAGCGCACGATGATATCGTCCAATGGCAGCACGGATGCGCTTCTCGCGGTAGCAAGCGTTCCCCTCCAATTTAAGCCGCATTGCATCCTGGAGCAAAGCGTCCACTTTTGACCCGACACCCCCCACAGCTCCAAGTTCTCCTGCGATTGAGGAAGAGCAGCTTGGCATGGAATCGGTGCTCTCTTCAGTTATCACTGACTCCAACTCCTGTTTATCAGATATATAACAGATACAGCACCTTTTGCATTGTCCGTTACACTCACATAGTTTTGCATATCATAGGACATATAGGGCAACTTACACTGTGATTTTGTCTATTAATTTCTACCTATGCATCTGGATTTGTACTTTGTTGAAGGGTACTCAACTACAGGCCCACATCATGGACTGAAACCTCCACCCTGTGGACATAACATCTAAACATGGCTTCCCTCTTGTTGTCATTCACTAACTTTTATCTAATTTTTGCATGACAAGATTCAAGATTAAAAATTCAAGAACTTTATTGTCATTGTGCAAGCACAACGAAGTTGACAGTAGCTAACTACGACTATGATTTCGACTCGTTCTTATCTACAGTTGTCAAAAATAAGAGATATTAAATTGCCCCAGCAGCTGTGGCCACCAAGAAGTCAACAGAGGAACTTAAAATCCCACGATAATGTTGGTGTACATTGGAAATTCATCCACGCGCACTCAGTCAGGTAGGTGAAGCAAGTTTATTCAATTTTCTTTCTCAGGCCTATTCCTTGCTTATTAGCTATCTAACAGAATTGGAACGGACGCTACGAAACACCTCACCAGAGCTTTTAGCGCAGCACATGAATGCCGACATGTGGATGGGAGCATCTTACATTGCGACTGGTAGACAATACCGTCTCACTAGTCAGCGTTAGTTATATTACGAGATGGCTAATATGGCAAAAAAAGAAAAACATAAAGCAAGTAACTGCCGCAGATACCATGCCTGTTAGCTGACGTAACATCTGCCTCTTAATTCTTGCATGGTTCGTTAACTCGTTAGCTACCTCTGCAACGTATGTGTGTTCATATGCGTTAGCACGGGAGCTGTGATTAGGTAGTTAGGGTGATTCAACCGGATAGATTATTTCACTGAATTCCCACTACCGTGCGACGACTGCCACCGTAATAAGCAAGCAATAACGCGAGCTTTGTTTTGCAAATGACTGATAGCATTCGAGAAATAAGTTTAAATTCACCTTTTTGTCCATCTTGTTAAATATCGAAGGTGATGGATCGTATCTGCTCGTCTGTCCCTCCAGCGCTCTGTCAACGCTGCAAGCCTAGCAACGTCAACTCACTCAGCACGCTGCTTCCGTCCCCACCCTAACGTGACCCGGAAGCTAGTGAAGCGTTTGAGGGGAATACGTCATCGGCGATAAGAGCTATCGAGCTTTGACCGCTCAACTAAAACGGACGGTTATCTTGCCGGCCTTACACCAAACGAGTTTCAAGCGATTTCACTGTCGCAGACAAATTTCCAATGTCGGAATAAAATCACGAGAGTTTTGCTAGAGTTGTTGCGCGCTCCCGTGATCTCGATCATTTGGTGAAAGGTGATATTCCGAGGTGTTTTAAGTCAGTCTTTTTCTCGTCTTGACGTTCCGATAAAATCAACCGTGTTTTTTAAAGTTTTTTGTCTTGACTGACGCAAATAGTGACGTAGACACTATTAACAACCAACAGGTGAGCTCTCTCAGCACCAAACAGGAAACAGCTATGAATAGACAGCCATGCATGCTGCTATTACAAACAACTATCTACTTATAGTGTTCGATCACAGACATATTGGTAGTAAACAACAGATGATTGTAACTACTTAGTTGGTGATTATGATTAAATGACAACCTTGGCCAATGAGTTGTGGAATTGAGCCATATTGTATGGCAGAACACGTCATGAGAATATGAATTACTGAGCTAGTTGTCATAACTCACCTCCAATTCCGTTTGTAGGGCGGACGGACCTTGCTGTCCCCGTTCACACAACCAGGATCGTGTCCACATTCTTCGGTGTCTTCTCTCCTTCTCTTGGCTGTTTTTTTGCCGTACAAATCACGGCACACAGAAGGGCAGCTGTGGCCAAAAGCTGCTTCTGCTTGTGCTCCATTTCTCTTCTTGTAAATTTCCGCCAGGAGCATGATGGGAAATAATCTCAAAAGGAATCTTGTTGCAGTCTTGCAAATAGTGACCCTGCAAGATCCCCAGTCTTTGCAAAATCAGTCTGTGACCAAAAAACTCTGTGACTAATGACACATTGTCTTTAGATGTGAGAGGGTGTCAGACTTCAGTCTTTTAAAAGTCTTTTCAGAGTCTTGTCAAAGTCTCCTAGTGTATGGTTAGCATTAGTTGAGAACGGGAAATGATGGGAATCTGAACCATAGTGAAATCAAATTTGACTATTTTATCAGAGACAATGGCAATCCTCACAGATAAACATATCGTATGCGTGTTTTGCACCATTTCTCAACAGTAAATACCATGTTACTATAAGTAACTCAATAAATTAGCTGCTACATAGCAGAATGCACACAGCCATAGCTCTGCCTTTTACTGTATTGATATCTCTAAAATAACGTTTTACATTTCTCAATAAATCAGTCCATACATACTGGTAAAGATAGGCCTACCACTCAAAGTATTGATTTCAATACCACGCCAACTTGCCCGAGAGCAATTATTGAACGTTGGCTCTGTTACCCTTACACGTTTCAAAATAGCAATATCGTGAAAGTCATGTATAACCTCACGGATTACGGTTGCTGGCAAATTGACAGACAGGTATCAGGTATACAAAAGGAAAGAAATAAAACGAGTTCGGATGAAGCAGCAAGAGTGAGCAGAGTAATATTTGCAACTGCATTTTAGTTTTTCACATCAGTTTTCACATCAGTTTTGTATCTTTAACTGCCCCCTCAATCCCACCAGAGGTGGACCGGTGGGCCGACGCACCTTGGACACACCATGGGACTGATATAATTTCATTTATAATTTTTAATTTAAAAAAATGGCCAACGACCGGCCCATAAAGCAGGGACAGCGGCCTATTGGTTCATTTTCTATACTGACACTGGGCTGACACTTTCTATACTAGCACTGGGCCCAATCACATCTCTTACTAGGCCCCACCCCTCCCCCTCTGTCCTCTCTGTTTCTCCTGTCAGATTCATGGATGGATGAGCTGGCCATGGCCACTGCCAGGCAGAGGAGCAGGCGTGAGACAGGGAAGCCGAGGAGGGACAGAGTGAGCATAACAGGGCCGAGGGGCAGAGTGAGCAGGAGCAGGAGGAGTTGAAGCGGTAAGCATGGAGTAGCTTCATGATTAACAGGGACTCGCAGGGAGGTAGTGTGTGTGCCATGCCATGATGACGATGATGATGATTAATTCAATTAATGTCGAGGATAATAAGATAACATAATCGTAACGCTATCATAAAGTGAGACCGTCACCTACTGCTGGTGGTCACTCAGTCAGTATAAGCTATTTGGTGCAGTATAAGCTATTTGGCATTGTTTTTGTAGCTAGCATAGTTCCCTAATGCAGTCGCAACTTCGGCTGACTATTCTAACGTTAACTAGCTAACGTTATTTTGTCAGCATCGCGTCGGCTAAGCCCACGTTGCTGTGAGTGACCTAGGTCCATATAGTATCATCATAATGTTATTACAGTTATTAGGCTAAGGGTTCCCTTGATAAAGATGTGCGAAAAGGCTGTATAATATACAACACCTGTAACTCTACTGTGCTAAAATGTATGCCTGCTTATGTATTAGCCTACAGGAAAAAAAATGTTTTCATTTCCAACAACAGGCAACGAAGTTGTCCTATGTTTATTTTCAGCCAGATATGGTGGTAACTATTAGGATATATATGGTATAGATTACTGTTATTACTATCTGTGGGGTAGCTCTCCACCTACAGTAAGTTCAAATTGTTTGGTCCAGCTGTCCAGCATGCACCTCCACGTGGTAGGCACATGAACTGTAGGTCAAACTCAACTCAAGCTCAAACAAACAAGCACACCATTGATTTAATTGCCCTATCACATACAAAGATGTAACTATAACTCCTCTCTGAACATTAATATAAAACAAAAAGGTGATTTATTAACTGTGTAAGCCTTGTGCAATATTCATCATCAATATTTGGATACTTGAAATCTGTATGAACTGAATAGTTAGTATCAAATGAAATAAGATGGAACAGCTCCATGTATTAATTGAATAAACAACTATTTGCTCATTACCAGTATGGTATTGTTTAAATTGTACAGCTTTTTGCACATCTCTGTCAGGGAATTCCAACAATTCTGGACCTGAATGTATAATCATGGTAGAGGTACACTGAGTAACTTTTTTATGGCCCTTCAAACGCAAACAAACTTTTTTTCTTACATCTACTGGTCCACTTGCATTGGTACACTTGTCCATGGCACTTACTACTCAGCTTTGTAGTGGTTTGGGGGAATAGTACAGTAGGTACGCATTTTTAGGGGACCGCAAGGATGGTGTACTGGTGGGTGGTGTCCGACCGATTGTGGTGGGCCGTCTGGGCCAAAAATGCCAGGGCCAATTTTTTGTCCCAGTCCAGCCCTGCACCTCACCCACACAGCAATCTTAAATTAAATTAATTGCAGTCAGATTACTCATCCACAACTTGTTAACCAGGTCTCTCAGGAAGTGACGTAACCGCTGCTACCGCTCGGCTACCTGCTACCCGCTACCTAAGGCTTTACGCAGGGCTCACGCGAGCTACTACTTCAGCTCTGCTATATTTACATTTTTGCAGGCTGAAGGAGACAGCTAATTTAAATTGGCTACAATGAATAAATGTTGTAATTGGCTCAATATAAGTTTAGATCATAAAAAAATGTATCTTCATTCTGTGTGTTCAAATGAGGTTAGTTCGACATGTATTTCACACGCTAGGACCATTTATTAGGTGTAATTGTGTGGGTATGCCAGTACACTGCCCCACAAACCTGTAATTTAGCACTATAAAATAGCACCCCAGGCTTAGCAAAAATAGCATAAATAGCATCACAGCTATTGGTGAATATGCTGTATGCTGTATTTTGTGTATAGGAAAATATGAGAATAAGACATAAGTAATCCTTACTGATATCAGTCACCTTATGCATAGAGTATGAGTGATCCTGCTAGTTAATAGTGGACCTGCATGATGTTATCTTATGCAGATTTATAACTGAGTCGGATCATAGTTATGCTTCAACACTGTAAGCATGGCTGTCATTTTTCTTGGACTCACTATTTCTATTATTCACTGAAATGACCCTCAGTATATGCAAATATACTAAAAGCTCATTTACACTTTTATACTAAAAGTTCATTTACAGTTTTTTCTCTGGGTGAGTTTAGGTCTTGGAATCTACTGCTACATGACAATACTGTCTATACAGTTGCTAGTCAAGTACGTGGTCTTGCATCAGGAGCATCAGAAATTCATGAAATGCTAGAAATTCACTTTATATTGCATTGTTGAACATTTTTCCACTGACCCCTTAGTATAACTTGTTGTTAGGTTTGTTCTGTACATTTTAATAAGTCCGTTGAAATAAAATGCCATATTATTTACCTTACCAACAACCATGATTTATATAAGGTGATAATTGCAATGTGAAAGATTCAATCAGAACATTAAGTGCTGAAGTCATAACTTTATTTGTTGTCATTTTTAATGATATTCTAATGACAATTCTATGTTTTTTTCCAGCACCAATTCTTACATTCCTAATGGTAGTGTATTTTGTATTTTCATGGTATTTTCATTTTTCTTGGCAGCTGACCTATATTAAAGAACTGAGTGTATTGGTTTCACAATGGTAAGAAGCATCTAATACAAATACAAGTACCGTTGTGGACAGTTTTTTTTTTTTTTTTTTTTTACAATTAGGCTATTCAAATCAGTTGTATTAAAATAAATGATATACCACAAGTTTTACTTGTCTGATGAATAACCACAAGCAGCAATTATTTAATTTATCAATAGATTTATTGTCTTTAAGAGCAACACATTGATCTGAAAAACATTTACAAAATCAAATGCGACTGTCAGTACTCCCGCCCCCTAGCTGTTGTGTTTATGTTCTCCCCATCTGCTTGTGTGTGTTTATGTGTCATCTCCACCTGCCTGCCTGCACACCTGCTTCCCATCACCTCATTTTTTGTCTCTGTAAGTCTTTTTGTTCCGTTGTTGTTCCTGCCTGTACCTTTGACTTTGATTCTGCTTGCCGCCTTGCTCTATTTGCCTGATTATCTGCCTGCCTGGTTATCGACCCTGCCTGTTCCTGTTTTTGACCCTGGTTTGCCCACAGACTGCCTGCCTGTTACCGACACTGCCTGTTCTGATTTTGCTACTTTGCCTGACGTCATTATTAAAGCTTTTTGGTACCTGAAGCCCTGGTGTCCGCGCTTGAGTCCTTGCCTGAGCCCTGACAGCAACGGCATAGAAGCTATGTCAAAATATGTAAATATTTAACAACAATTACACAAAATGCACAACTAATGTAAAGTAAAAGTGAAAATGTAAATGATGCAAATTTATTTTCCTTGAGAATCTTAAGGTAAGTCTTAACAGACTATGTACAGTGGCATGAAAAAGTATTTGCCCCCTTGATATTCTCTATTATTGCCTATTTGGAGCACTGAATGGTTTCAGATTTTCAAACAAAATGGAATATTGCACAAAGGGATCCTGAGTAAACACAAGACCCATATTTTAACGTTTATTTTGTTCCTTCAGTGAAAATAGTTAACATACACCCGTACCACCCCTGTGTAAAAGTGAATGCCCCCTTAAACCTAATATCTGGTTGGACCACCTTTAGCGGCAATAACTGCAACTGAATGCTTCCTATAATTTGATATAAGCCTTGCACATCTCTGTGAAGGAATCTTGGCCCACTCTTCTTTGCAGAATTGCTTTAACTCTGATCGATTGGTACATCTGAACTGCTCTTTTCAGGTCCTGCCACATCATCTCTATTCGATTCAAGTCAGGACTTTGACTAGGCCACTCCAAAACTTAATTTTGCTTCTTTTTAGCCATTCAGATGTGGACTTGCATCTGTGTTTCATTGTCCTGCTTTGTCACGCAGTTACGCTTTAGCTTCAGCTCATGCACAGATGGTCAGACACTCTCCTTAAGGATTTTCTGGTACATAGAAGAATTCATGCTTCCTTCAATGATAGCAAGTCGCCCAGGTCCTGAGGCAGCAAACATCCCCATACCATCACACTGCCGTCACCATGTTTCACTGTACGTATGACATTCTCACAGTGCAATGTTGTATTTGCTTTATACGCCAGACATAAATTTCTACTTTTGACTCATCTGTCCATAGAATATTATCCCAAAATTCTTGGGGATCCTGGGAATATTCACCACTACTGCAAGTCTTCTCCATTTGGAGATAATGGCTTATACTGTGGTTCGGTGGAGTCCAAGAACCTTAGAAATGGCTCTGTAACCCTTTTCAGACTGATATATCTCAATGGCTTTTTTCCTCAGCAGTTCTGGAATTTCCTTTGATCATGTGCCTGTAGAAGTTTTGTGGTGACTACTTCTCTCTGATGGTAAGGTTCAATCAAGTCTGGCTGTGTTCAGTCGCATGAATGTAATTATCAACTAAAATTTTGTTGATTTCTTTGTTTTACAACTAAGGGGGAAATTACTTTTTCACAGGAGCAATATTCGCAATTGGTGACTTTTTCTGTTAAATGAATGAAATAATGATTTTAAAACTATGTTTTGTGTTTTCTCAGGTTTCCCTTGTCTAATATTACATTTTATTTGATGATATGAAACCATTCAGTAAGAGAAACATGCAATAAAAGAGGAAATCAAGGGGAAAACACTTTTTCATACCACTGTATTTGGTCTGTACGGCTACATCTCCTCACATATTTCTGCCAGTAGAGAATAACATTTGCTGGGAAGCAAAAAGCAGTGACTGTCCTACATTCCACCCATACTTCCTAGGAAAAATAAGGAAATAAGAAAATGATAAGGATTCTTACGAATATGAAGTCTGCATGTGGTTCATATACAAACTAATAATTACGTTCCCCGCTTGTCCCGCTTTTGAGATTACCCAAACGTCACAGCTATTTCACTGAGCACTGACGACAGAATAAAAAAGTATTCTTTATATTGTTGAAACAGTAATATTGAAACAGCAATATGAAATGTCAAGTGGGTGAATCTAAAATTGAACGGTTTCCTTGTTTAAAACCGTACGTGACAACGTTTATGCAAAGCGTGACTGTCCCACTGAACAACTTCTAATCCTAGAGGCGACGGGCGGGTGTGTCACATCTGCCTTTGTCTCAGATTTGGGATTTTCTCCGCGAAGTAACTCCGCCCTTCTGTGGTCTTCTTTATGGCATATTTTTGTGAGTAAATAGAACAGATACTTACAGGCAAATTGTCGAAGAAAATGTTGAGAGCTGTGAATAACAGAATTTCTAATTTGACCACGAATGTAGGACAGGAATGGGTTCATGGACTAATCTAGAACATCTAGACTTGCTTGCTACATGTGTGATGTGTGAGTGCGTCACAGCCAAATCTGTGGTAGTCAGTCAATGTACCGTTACAGCATGGTGGCATCTTATTTAAAAGAGTCGCGTATAAACTACAGCAGACCCAGGCATAGCTTGAAGTTTCCTTGTTGGGAAGCATAATCAAGATACCTCCTATTATCTTTAATATCTTTTTAAGATCGATATAGAGTTGTTGTCTCTGTATTTTTAATACATTCATTTTAATGTGCTTTCAGCTTCTGACAGACGCTGCTATGGAGCTAGATCGGCGACTGTTGCTAGCTCACTGCACTGCCTACACCCTTTCCGTCCTCGCTGGGTTAATGGTGGTGATCCCACTCGCTCTGAACGGATCGGACTTCAAAGGGCGGTGCGCGCTATTTACGCAAGGGTTCTGGCGGTTGGAGAATCGGACCAGCGTCGGGGAGGACTCGGAAGGAGTGCCGCGGTTGGTTGTGCAGGAGTGGGGCCCGCCTGCCGCATGCCAGTTCGCCACATTTGTTGGGGTGTTCACGGTGCTCTACTGCGCGGCGCAGGGTTGGCGGAGCCTGTTTTACCTGCATCGACGGCATGACGAGTGAGTAACTGATTGATAATGGAAAATTCCAGTATAATTGTATTAACTATTAAAGTACGGAAACAATATGATGTCGTTTTTTCCGTTAGCACCCTGTTCTCAGCGTTCTTGACGCTACTGCTGAGTCTGTGTGTGCTGTTTCTCTCCTGTGGCGCAAGCGTTACCCTCAGCCTGGGTCTGCTCTCATGGTGCCGTACCGTCACCGACAATAATAGGCGGCTATACAGGTAGGTAAATACTACAATGCCGTACACACTGAATTCACGCTGATAGTTGCACCCCAGCATTCCAGAAACAGCCTCCAGACATCAATTATTTATTTATTTGTTTGTTTGTTTGTTTGTTTGTTTATGGGGAGTTTGCCAGATGGATAAATTAACTCATGAATTGTTTTGGGTTCCTCATGTTCATGGTTTTTATTCGTTTAGCTTTTATAAGTTAAGCTTTTATCATTTTTTCTGTATGTCCAGAAAGAAATTCTTACTATTTGTATTAAATATCACAGGTATCACATAGATTATGTATCACACTGATATGGATACTCTAATATTCTGTTTTATCCCACTCACCAGTTGTGAGAGGTCCAGTCTGTTCCCATGTACTTGGATGTTGACACTTCTTCTTTCTACACTGAACTCACTTGCGCACAGGTATATCTGCTGTTAAAACCTGTCAGTCACTAACCTTACATTTACATTTAGTCATTTAGCAGAAGCTCTTACCCAGAGCAACCTACAAAAGTGCATGCAAAATGGTAAGACTATAAAAGCAGAGATGATCCCAAATTGTTAGCGTTGCAAGGGATAGTAGGAGTTATTACATAACATACAGTGTGCTGCCATACAGAATTCTGCAGTTCAGCTTTGAGTTATCATTGTTCAGTTTTGTACTCTGTAACACATTGATACATTTCCATGCATGTTTTTGTTTGGCAAATTCTACAGCATCGCAGCAACAAGAAGGGAACTTCAGCATGTTGACATCTGAGATGTCTTTCTGTCCTCTTCCGAAACTGGATTTTTAATTTGTTACTATGCATAAAGTTGAGGTGCATGTCTACCAGCATGCAGCTCAAGCTCTCATTTCTCTCTGTAGGCTTCTCTCTGGTGTGTGACGGTACTTTGGCTTGCTCACGCCATCCTGTCCTTCCTCCGCCTCTACCACTCCCACAGCCAGCAGATCAGGGGGCCATGCTTGTCCAGAGAAAAGGAGCTGCTGCTAGGGCACCCCCTGCCAGAGCACACCCTGCCACAACCACACCCCCACCCGCGCCCACAGGAGGCGCCTAGCGTCTTCATCTAACAGCTACAGTATACATATGCACCACTCACCTACACACCACAGACCCAGACAGAAAACAACACACAATGGGCAGGCTTTTGTTGGAAGAGGGTAGATGTACAGATATTAGTGCCAATGTGCAACTCTGTTTTGTTTTTGTTTTTTTTTCCTGTAAGGTGTAGGAAATGCCAAAAAGGACCTAAGTTTCTGTGCTGTATAGGTATGGGGTATGCCCATCCAGCCATATGGTGTACAGTACACCAGCCATCCCAGTACACCTATGCCATAGAGACTGTCCAGTGTATATTATTGTTTTTTACTGCTTTTAATGCAAAACAGAAGCCATCTTGGAATGCTTTGGTGTACCGTGCAATGATTACTTTTTATTTATTTAGTACCCTCATCCAGGGGGACTAAGTGCTTGTAGCATAATTTCAGAGAGCAGTGTAAAGAAAATTACCCACATACCATATACCACACAGCCTCTGTGAATCAAATGCTTAAACACTTTCATCTAGGTCTTTAAACTGCAGCAGTTATTTATAACATTTTGCTTGTAGTGTAGACACAATCAGTTTGATATGAGTGATATATATTTTAACATTGTGTTGCTAACAATTAATAATTCATGCATGCACACCATAGGCAACTGGAACTGATGTTTAACATTAAGAAGGCTAATCACAACATGGTTGAGGTTCATGCAATAATCTCTCTTGTAGGGAAACAATACTTGAGAATGATTTTCCAGCGGGTGGCAGTGTAGCATAGAGGTTAAAGAGCAGGACTCGTAACTGAAAGGTTGTTGGTTTGATTCCCCATGGGGGCACTAGTGCTGTACCCTTGGGCAAGGTACTTCATCCATACTTGCCTCTGTAATTATCCAGCTGTATAAATGGATAACATTGTAAAACCTGTAATTGATGTACGTCACTCTGGGTAAGAGCGTCTGCTAAATGGCAATAATGTAATGAATTGGCAGGGATGAGCATGTGAAAAATACAAAGGCATGCATTATCTAGTTACACAGGTATATGCATGCAGTCATTTGCACATAACAAATCAGTCCTTATACACTTATTACAGAGTTACTCTCCCACTTGTGAAATTTTTCAGTAATGCTGTCTGCATTGATACTGTTGGTAAAAGGAGCAATACTCTCAACTTGTGATGTTGCAAAAATGTCATTGGAACATTGTGATGCTGTAGAAAGACAGACAGTGGAAATCTTATTGCTTTGTGTACATTCATTAAACATACAATCTGTGACATGCCAAAGCTGAGTGTTTTGAAGCAGTTGTCCTTCTGCTGGACCCTTAGATGACAGATTGGCTATGATGACACACAGACAGCAGAACAAGAGACTGGAGCTAATGAGAGATTTTACAACCTGTTAGCAATTATATTCTCATGTAATTGTTGGTGTATTATACTTGTTATTTATGAATGATTAATGAGATGACTCATTTCCATCTTTCTAAGGAAAGGATTAAATATGTCCTCATACAATCCAAACAGTGGTAGTGTATCACTGTATCACCTGTGGAGACTCCAGCAGTGATTTGTGTGTCTCTGTGGAAGTCTTTTTCACTTGCTGAGTATGTTTTGATTATATGCTAAATTGGTCATTGATATTGCTGCACAAAGATCACCCAATGGTTTAAAATTAGGGAATGAAGAGGATTTGGAAAACTAACTTGTTGAAATTTTATACCATCGCTTTTATGTAGAATTTACTCGTATAATGTAACGTATCATGTAACATGGTGTACGTGCCATTTTCTCGGTTAAAAAAACTTAACTGAGTTTAAAGGCGGAGCATGTCGAAGGGCGGAGTTTCTAATTTTGCGCCAATAGTAAACCAATTTTTTTGAATGTTTAGGCGGGATGACTGGGGGCTAAACCAATCAGAAAGTAGAAAAAACCACACTCTACTATTACAGTGTGCTATCAGGCGACGTATTATTTACCAAGTGTAACGGACTTCTACAGTGATAACATTTTAATTCCGGGGAGGGGGGAACTGGCTACATCGGAAGAAATTAAGAGGAACATATTTTACTGAAAATGAATTTGGCTGAAGTGAAAAAGCTGAAAGTGGCCGAATTACGGGCCAGGCTCCAACAGCGAGGCCTGGACACGAAAGGGCTGAAGGCCGACCTTGTGGAGCGGTTGATGTTTGCCATCGAGGCCGAAACCCAGTCTGCGGAGTCAGCCGAGGTCGGGGATGACGAGGGCCCAATCAGGGGTAACGAAGTGAAACAACTGCAGGATGACCACGTACTGTCTGTACTGGTGGCGGACACACTGACAGAGGCGAATCGTTCGGTGCCAGCGCGGGCAGTGGAAGTAACCGAGGAAGTGGAAGCTAACACTGTTGGAACAGATTCCGCACAGGTACGCGGGACACCTATAACCAGCTCAGGTTATACCGAACAGTCGTTACCTGTGAGGGTGCCGGCAATAGCAGAATCAGAAGCTGGCTTTCCTAAGCTTCCATGGTTAAAGCAGGTGAAAAACGATGCAGCCCCGTGCTTGCTGGAAACACCAGCTGACAGCAGCCCATGTAAGCCTGATCGAGTGGAAGCAGCAGCGACAACGAAACCGATCTCAGCTGGAGAGTCGTCTTCGCTTGCCCGAGAAGTCTGGAGAAGAGCTGGGTCAGTACTGCGGTCCGAGAGCACATTGGCGGAAGCAAAGTTCGGGCAAGAGCAACAACCAAAATCACATAGTCAACATAGCAGTGTGCAGTCTCCGCAAAATTCAGCTCCAGCTTTTATCAAGCAGGCCTCCGAACCAGGAACTGGGGCGGCTGCTTCACCGGCCAAGAGAGAACTTCCGCAGGCCAAATCAGATGAGAAGACTTCGGCCAGCCTCACTGGTAACCGAGAAACCGCAAGCGCAGCCAAGCCAAAGACGATCGTCTTAACGCAAGATACAGAGGAGGGGAAAAAAGACTTCAGCGGAGACACGGGGAAACAAAGCCACTCCGGGGCGATAAGCGACAACGGGGCTGCGGCGGACTGGTCTATGGTGGTTGAGAAAGGCAGCGACGATGAGACGAGGTCCGAACCGGAGACGGAGGGTCAACCCAGCGAGGGCTCAGGTGAATCTTGCATACAAGGTCTTGATTCTACCGTGTTTATTTTTTATATGTTTTCTGAAAATATGCCGCTAATTTACTGAAATGAGATTTTGTAACGATTTTGTAACGTTAGCTAACTAAGCTGTTTAAACGGCATTGCGCGGAATTGCTTCCCTTGGACCGGACGCGTCATAGCCACGTTTA
The DNA here is from genome assembly GCA_019176425.1 of Megalops atlanticus. NCBI lineage: Eukaryota > Metazoa > Chordata > Actinopteri > Elopiformes > Megalopidae > Megalops > Megalops atlanticus. Next base: position 247,539 of record CM032888.1, read on the forward strand.
AACGGCCGTGAGAGCGACTTGCTCATTCTCCAGCTGCGCATTATTCACATGCCTATGGTTTAGTCACTTAAGATTCAAAGCTAGTGTTTGATTAAATTTTGTGAACAGCATTTCTCTTAATGCGGAATTACAGCAAAGGTATCAATATATTCTAAGAATAATGTAGTTAATTTGGGCTAACGGTCGAACCCCCTTTCAGGACTTTAATGAGTAATGCGAATGTGAAGTGAAATCTCCATGGAACTGTATCCCTCTCTCACCCTCGCAACCATTCTCAGTGTATCAGAGTTGTTCTTGCATGTAAACCTACGCATGCGTCTGACTCAGGCGTGATGAACACAGTAGTACAGCTACGTTTTTCATGCTAGATTTTTGTACGTTAGCTGACAAATGGCTTGCGCTCAGCGTTCCATAAAACACTTTTGCGCCATGACTGAGGGAGAACTGGTGATAAGTCGCGTTTTCATGCGTTGGTTTTCTGTGGCTCCTTTAGTGTTTGCTTGAGCGTTTAATCCCTTTTGTGGGTTATCTGTAAGACAGCTGTATGTAACACCTACTATATTTGATGGGTGGAAACAGTTTAGCCCAGGTTTTATTTATTTTGGGTCTCTCCCTCTTGGACTTTATCTCTGGCTGTAGTGTCCAAAGGGTCAGAGCCAGAGGGGAAGGTGGAGGAGCAAGAGCAGCGGGGATTGAAGAGGTCACACGGAGAGAGGGGCAGGGGCTACTATGAATTCAAGGAGGAGATCAACTATAACAGGTATGGAGCATGGGGCCTTGTTTTGAATCCATGTTTTCTTTCTTTTCTTATTTCTGTATTTCCATGCTTCTTCTTTACCCCTGCTTCTTCTTTACCTCTATTTTTTAGACATGTTTGCATCACACTGCTTCTCTCTCTCTTTGACCCACCCACCTCAGTTCATCTTAGTTAACATTGTTTCACTACAAGTAGCTTAAACTGGTTTGCACTGTGGCTCTCAGCAGTTGTGTGTGGAGCTCCGAGGGGGGAGTTGGTTTACTCAGCAAGGTCCTCAGAGTGGCAGGTTTCTTTGTGGTGAACAGGTGGGCCTGAGTCTGCCTGTCTCATTCACACCACATGTCTCTCTACAGGGCAAAGTCCCCGGAGCCTGAACCAGAGGGGGAGGATGAGGAGGATGTGGATGAAGGGCTTGTGCAACTCGATGCATGTGAGTTCTTTCATTTTTTCCCATAGGATGTATGGTACATACACATATTCTTCATATTAAACACAGGAAGCACATATCATGCACATATTATTTCGTATCTTTATCCATTACTACGACCTTTGATGTTTATCACGGCAGATAACTGTGACCTGCACTTTGAGGTGGACCCAGACGGCTGCAGCGGCCAGCCTGTGTTTTCGGAGAAGTTTCCCCTCTTGTGGTCGGGATGTCGTCTGACGCACGGTGTCAACCGGGGAAATGTTGGCTTTGAGGCTAAGGTACGGGCCCCATCTCTTCATCTCTACCCTTTTGCTCTTTTACTTGGCCTGCTGCTTTTTACCCCACTTGTGACCATGTGACCTACAAAAGCACTAAAGACTTAAAGCAAGCTTGTGGGAATAATCACATGTCTGGTGGTGCCCTTACACAGAGCTGGAGGTTGGACTGGCTTTGAAACAGTTGTCTAAGCAGTGCTGTTTTTCAGATCTTGGTACTCTTGACTGTTCTGCAGTGTTGTGTTACACTAGAGTTGAATCTCCCATAACATTTTATTCATTAAGAAATGACCTATGTAATTACACTGTAAGCAAATTGCAGCTAGTTTGTAGTGGCTGTAACACAGATTTGCTCTTGTAAAAACACAACTTCCCCCTAAAACAAATTGTCCCCTAAAATTAACCTGTGTCCTCTACTCTGATAGTATAATTAAGCACTAATTGTTGGTTGGTGGTCCACGTACTTAGGGTTACACCAGTACTCCTGCCGGAAACAAACTTCTTTTTATGTTTACAACTTTTTTTTTTTTTTTTTTTTTAAAGAACCACTTGAATTTGAAAAACAACTTCAACAATCTTCTATGAATGTGTGTTACTGTTGACCCAGCTCTTTTCTTTGATGTTGTCATAAGTGCTGAGGTGTAACTGAACATTAAAATGAGCAGTGTGTTTTTGTCTGTGTTGATGCCTGTGTTTCTCCCTCCTGTAGTTCGTGAAGAAGCTGCCAGTAACGGACTTGAAGGCAGATGATCTGGACACCCATGTTCTGAGAGTGGGCTGGTCTGTGGACAACTCCAGTTTCCAGCTGGGTGAGGAGAGCAAGAGCGACAGTCAGACTATGAGGGAAAGCCAGAATTTTAGCCAGGGCTTTACATAACAGGGATGCTTCAGCACTGAAGTCACTGGTCTGGTGCTTTGCTAGCAGGGGACAAACTTTCATTATGATTGTAGTATAAAACCAATACATTAAGAAGGGAATTCACTGCAAATCAATGCACTCATCAGCTTGTTAAGACTGAATATGTTAGGCACTGCAGACCCAAATATTATATGCGCTGACAATGCGGAAGTGAGCATTATGATTATCAAGTGTTTCTTTGAAAATGGGCACCAAACACCAGGCCAAACTTGTGCCACTTATTGGCCGAACCAGAATCCCACTTTCTTGGATTTTCAAGTATTGATAAACATAGCATCTCATGCTAACATTTTGCACAGTATACTGTTTAATTGTTTGTCTTTTGTCTTTTACTGCTTAAGCTGTATTTGTTTAAATATTCTCTCCTCTATCTGTAAGGCGAGGTTGAGCTGTCCTATGGTTATGATAGCCGGAGTAGGAAGGTGACGGCTGGGAAGGAAGAGGAATTTGGAGAACATTTCTCAGAGGGCGATGTCATTGGCTGTTATGCTGTAAGTTATGTTTGGTAAGGGGGTGATTTTGGCCAGCAAATTCCAGTAGCATGTTGGTCTTGAAGTCTGTGGGAGCTGTCCCCCCTCTCTCTTCCTTTCCCCACAAGAAATTGTCCTCTCTATCTTCCTTTCCCCACAGGAAGTTGTCTCCCCCTCTCTTCCTTCCCCCACAGGAAGTTGCCCCTCTTTCTCTTCCTTTCCTCTCACAAAGCTGTCCCTCTCTCTCTTCCTTTCTCCGTAGAAAGCTGTCTTTCTCTCTCTTCCTTTCCCCAGCTCCATCCATCTCTATTATTTGTTGCTTTCTATTGTAAACAAAGCAGCTTTACATTGTTACCAGACCTGAGACCCCCTGAGAGCAAGCCTAAGGCAACAGTGGCAAGGAAAAATTCCCTAATTAACAAGAAGAAACCTTGAGCAGAACCCAGCTCAGAGGGGGAGTCCATCTGCTTCTGGCCGGCACTGGGCAGATAGAATTAGAGAGAATACTAATGTACTTAAGACATTTGAATTAGATAGACAGTAGTAATTAACAACAGAGAAATTATAAAATGTAATCTTAGAATGTCCGGTTCTTTGGACACAGTTGGCTTGATAGGCAGGGCAGCGAGGTAGCTGAACTGGAAATCAGGATGCTACAGCTCCAGGCAGGAGCCCGGAGCAGGGACAGGAAACAATATGAAAACAGTGATTAGTGGATGTTAATTGCAGGAGTGAAAAACATAAAGGCATAAAGACAAAGGGGAGCAGAGGAGGGAAGATGCATGTGTGTAATAAGGAAAAATTCTTGCAAATAAGCACTGTGGCAGCATACCTAGAGGATGAGAGGCAAGGGGCCAGCACAATCATGAGGGTGACCCTAAGGCAGTCAACACCAGACCATAGCTGGATCAGCTGAAACACAGAGTACCCAGGCCATGATGTAATGACAGCAATGACCACTCAGTCCACCAGAGACTCTACGATCAATGCCAGCACAGTGCTGTGTCCCCCAACTAAAAGATTTGAAATAGAGATAAGTTTTTAGCCTAGACCTAAAGGTGGAGAGAGAGAGTCTGCTCCCTGAACCTTGGTGGGTAAATTGTTCCACAAAAGAGGGGCTCGGTATGAAAAAGCTCTACCGCCTATAGTACTTCTACCCCCTCTTGGAACAATGAGAAGTCCTGCGCTTTGGGAATGTAGAGTTTGTTTTGGAGAATATGGGTGAAGAAGGTCCTTAAGATAGGGAGGGTCAAGCCCTTTTAAAGCTTTAAATGTACGGAGAAGTATTTTGAAATCAGTGTGGTATTTGATAGGTAGCCAGTGGAGAGAGGCTAATACTGGGGAGATGTGCTCAAAGCGCTTTGTTCTGGTTACAATATGAGCAGCTGCATTTTGAACCAACTGAAGGGGCTTTAGGGAGGCATATGCACATCCTGACAAGAGGGCATTACAGTAGTCCATTCTGGATGTAACAAAAGTGTGGATTAACTTTTCAGTGTCGTGTATTGATAGAATTTTCCTGATTTTGGCTATATTCCTCAAATGAAAGAAAGCAGTCCTGGAGGTGTTTTTTATATGTGTGTCAAAAGAGAGCTCAGGATCAATCATGACACCAAGGTCTTTGATGGTTGCACTTGAGGCCAGCGAGACTCTATCAAGATTTAATGTAATATTGGTGAGTCTGCTCCTGATAGACTTTGGGCCAATAACCAATATTTCTGTTTTGACCGAATTTAGTAGGCGGAAATTATGGGCTATCCATGTCTTCATTTCTTTGAGGCAGGCTTCCATGTTTGATATTTTCAAGGAGACATCAGGTTTGGCCGATATGTATAACTAGGTATCATGTGCATAGCAGTGGAAATGATTTCCATGTATACGAATGATATTGCCATGAGGCACCATGTATAAAAAAGAGCAAAGGTCCAAGCATGGATCCTTGTGGTATTCCATGTCTTACTCTGGAGCGGTTGGAAGACTCGTTGTTAATAAAGACAAAGTGATGTTGCTCTGATAAGACCTGAACTAGGATGGAACCTTTCCACTTATGCCAATCAGGTTTTCAAGTCAGTATAAGAGAATAAGATGATCAATAGTATTGAAGGCTGCACTTAGGTCTAGGAGCACAAGTAGGGAGATACAGCCATTGTCAGAGGAGAGAAGTAGGTCATTAAGCACTTTCAGAAGGGCGGTTTCCGTGCTGTGATGCGGTCTAAATCCAGACTGAAAGACTTCCAGAATATTATTGGACTATAAAAAGGAGCAAAGTTGCTTTGTTACCACTTTTTCTAAGATTTTCAAAAGGAATGGGAAATTTGAGATGGGCCTGTAGTTCGACAGGTTATTCAGGGAGTGGCTTCAGAATAGGCTTGATGACTGCTAATTTGAAGGACTGAGGTACATGTTCAGACATAAGGGAGGCATTGATAAGATTTAATAACGGTGTGCAAATTTCAGGTAGCAGCTGTTTTAAGAATCTTGTTGGAATGGGGTCTAACAGCCAGGTGGCATTTTTAGATTAATTAAATAGGGAGGAGAATTCACTAAATTCAATGGGTGTGAAAGAGTCTAGGCATGTGGCTGGCCTAGTGGACATCTCTATGTTATCTGAGGCTGGACAGGCCAGGCTGGAGGCAGAATTAGTGGAGAGTTTTTGAATTGTGTCACATATCTTTATGATTTTGCTGTCAAAAGAGTTCATGAAGTAATCACTACTATGAATTGCTGGAATGCAGGGGTTGGCTGATGCAGGGCTCTTAGTCTGGTGAGAGAGCCAAGTTGCAAGCTTTTTGTCTGGGACTTTCCTCTTTTTAAGGGGTGCGACAGCATCTGGGGTACTATGTAGTGTGGACTCAGTATTTTCGGTGAGTTGATTTATTTTAGCCAAACTAGGGTTCGAGCATAAGTTTAAATATTCTTCATTGTGCAAACTGTACGATGCAGGGAGCTCATCAATAAAGGCTTTAGTAGTAGCAGAAGAGATGGTGCACCTAAACGAAAATATGGACTCTGAGTTAAAGTAACAAGCTAAAGGAAGGTTGAAAGTCACAAGGTGGGCTCTCGAGTGGCTCAGTCGGTAAAAGCACTTGTTCTGAGTGTAGACTGAACGCTATGGCCCAGGTTCAAACCCGACCGTGTCACTAGCTGACAGTGACCGGGAGCTCATAGGCGGAACAGATTGGCTTCATTTCGCCGGGGATAGGAGTGGGTACGTTGGCAGGGGCTTTGGTCCCATTAGCGACCCCTGCTGGTCGTTTGGGCGCCTCTGGTCCACGCTGCATACAAAATGTCTTCCTCCGACTCAGCTGGGTGCAAGCTTAGCTTGTGGACCGCAATGCGAAAAGAGGCAGCGGCTGACATTACGTGTCTCGTAGGAGGGCACGTGCTTGTCCACACTCTCCAGGATTGACAGTGGGGGTTGTGCAATGGGACTGAACATTGGGGAATTGGCCATTCCAATTATGGTCTGACAGTACGGGATTGTGTTGCATAGTTACTACATTGTTAATTTTGGTGTCATAAGTGAGGGTCAGATCCAGCGTGTGGTTGCAGCAACGTGTGGGTTTATCCACAAATTGAGAGAATCCAATGGAATCAATAATGGACAAAATGCTGTTCTGAATGGATGTGTTCATTGTCCATGTGAATCGCCTGCTACCACAACCTCTTCTGTGTTGACAACCAGGTTGGAAAGAAAGTTTCAGATAAGAAAACAGTATAAGGGCCAGGTGGCCTGTAAACTATTACAAGGGTAAACACCTGAGATGCAGGATGTGCAAAGCTAAGTACTAGCAATTCAAATGAATTAAAGTTATAGCCAGATTTAAAATTGGCACAAAGAACAGAGCTATATACAGCAACAACACCACCACCTCTACCAGTTGATCGAGGGACTTGGTAGTTACTGTAACTGGGAGGCGTTGATTCATTTAAAGCAATAAATTCATTTGGTTTAAGCCAAGTTTCAGTCATACATAGGATGTCAAATTTATGGTCAGTCATCAATTCATTCACTAGCATTGCTTTAGGTCTAAATGATCTTATATTTATTAATCCAATCCTAAGGACCATTTGTTTGCAGGTACTAATTTCAGGTTTACCAGATTTAATTTTTATCAAGTTGTCAGGGCAAATGCCTCTAATGTATTTCTTTAAACAGTATGGGACCAAAGATCGGGGGACAGACACCGTCTCTATGGAACTAAATTTAAGTGGTGGTTCAAGGGAAGAAGCAGAGATCTGTTTAAGACAGAAAGTCTGCTGCCTGGCCTTGGCCCTGATGAGTCAAGGTTTTGAGATGTTTAGGCTATAGGCCAAATTTCTAGAGATGAGAGCTGCACCCTCCCTCGAGGAGTGGATGCCATCTCTTTTTAAAAAATCAGGCCTCACCCAAAAAGTATGCCAATTGTCTATGAAGCCTATGGTATTGGAGGGGCACCACTCAGACAACCAACGATTTAGTGACGTTGATCTGCTGCAGATCTCATCACCACGCCGCATAGGGATGGGACCAGAGAAAGTTACCAACTCCGACATATGTTTTTTGGGCTTAGACACCGATTTAATTTTTAACTTAGTTATTTCTGATTGTCTCATTTGGACATTGTTAGTGTCCACATGAATAATAATTTTAGAGAATATACTTTTACTTTTACCTTTAGCCAGCACTTTCAGATTTGCTTCAGTGTCAGATGCTCTGGCCCTAGGAATGCAATTAACTATGGTCGTTGGAGTTTCTACAGTCACTTTCTCAAAATAGAATCACCAATTATCAGGGCTGTTTTAACAGGTTTCTTAGCAGGTGTGTTACTGAGGGGGGAGAACCTGTTTGAGACGTGAACCGGGGGTTGGTGGCGCACCGGAGGTTTACGTTTTTGTCTGTTTTCTGGAATCGTAACCCAGTTGCCTTGCTGAGCTAGGGGGAAGGCTATCTGACACATCTGGTACTGATCACTTTAAAGTTAATGTTGTAAAGACACAATGACACTTCTGCATTGGTAGCTGAATACTACAGTGACAGCAGCCATACACATTGTGTGACATTTGGAGCAAGCATGAATCTGAGTTTTGATTGCATTGATGATATGCCATGACCTGGTCTGTCCCCTCCCCCAGGTGTTCTCAGACAGCGAGGTGGAACTCTCCTTCCAGCGGAACGGCACCCCTTTGGGCATGGCGTTCTGTGTGAGCCAGGGTGCACTGGCCGGCCGCGCGCTGCACCCCCATGTGCTGTGCCTGAACTGCCGTGTGAGCCTCAACTTGAACCCAGCCGGTCCGCCTTGGCACCCTGGGCCCAGCGGGTGCACCCCGCTAGCAGCCCTGCCTCCAGAGCTGCGTGTGCGCGCCCCACTGCCCCCCGTCTCCAAGCAGCAGTGTGAGGTGAGGGAGCTCACCCACCACTCCTCCAAGAGTCCACTGTTCCTATAAAGGGTTAATTGATTGGGTGGCTTCTTTCCCTCTCTTTCTCCTTCTCCCTCTCTTTCTCTCCTGCTGCCTTCCTCTCTCTCTGCTCTCCTGTTGCTAGGTGTTGATGATGGTGGGTATGCCTGGTGCTGGAAAGACCCATTGGGCCCTGGCACACATGGCCGAGCATCCAGAGAAACGCTACAATCTCCTGGGCACGCACACCATCCTCAGCTGCATGAGAGTAAGAACTCTTACACAGTACACACACGCACACATACACACACATACACACACACAGACTGTCCTTAGCTGCATGAAAGTAAGAACTCTTACACCGTACACACACACACTGTCCGCTGCGTGAGGCAGAACTCTGGACCATTGCCCTCATGTACATGTGGGTGTTATGTATGTGCTCTAGCTGTTGCTTTGTGTAGGTAGATAGGTAGAATTTTACTGATCCAAAAAGGAAATGGCCTTGCCAACAGTCAAGCATGTTGTGAACAGAGGTACACAACATAAAATAAACATAAAACAATAGGACAATAAATACTGCAACTGCACCATTAAAGTAACAAGTTGCAGAATTTCAGTAATGTCTAAGTGAGATTCTTGCACGTATTGCACTTACTTATATTGCACATGAGGGCTTTCATACTTAATTGCAAATGAGTTATTGTACTGGGGGGGATCAAATGGTGATATCCCCATGGCAGAAGGGGGAGGAGTTAAACAGTATTATCATTGCTGCATTGCCTGTGACGCTCCATAGAGCGCTTTGGAGGGATGAGTTTGTTTCTTAAGGTGCTCCTTTGGAGAGCCAGTGTGCCATGGAGGGGTGATCTGGATTGTCCATGATACTCAGCAGCTTGTGGGGCATCGTTCTCTCCAAGACCTCCAGTAGAGAATCCAGCCCTGCTCCCAGGATGGCGACAGCCTGACTTAGCAGCTTGTTGATTCTGTTAACATCAGCTGTTCTCACGCTGCTGCCCCAGCACACCCCAGCATAAAAGATTGTCTTGGCCACCACAGTCTGATAGAAAATGTGCATAATTTTCCTGCAGACATTAAAGGAGTGGAGCCATATGAGGAAATACAGATGACTCTGTCCCTTCTTGTACAATGCCTCAGTGTTGTTGGACCAGTCCAACTTGTTGTTCAGATACACACTGAGGTATTTGTACTCCTCCACTACCTCCATGTTCACCCCTTGGATGGAGACAGAGGACAGGGGTGATCTGCATCTCCTGAAGTCCACAACAAACTCCATTGTCTTTTTCATGTTGAGCTGAAGCTGATTCAACAAAAGTTGTTCACTACACTCCTGTACTCTGCTTCCTCCCCTCCGCTGATGCAGCCCACAATTACAGAGTCATCTGAGAACTTCTGCAAGTGGCAGCTTCCGTAGTTGTAGCAAAAGTCAGAAGTGTAGAGGGTGAACAGGAAGGGTGACAGTACTGTCCCCTGGGGTGGTGCCTGTATTACTGACCACCATCTGCAACATGCAGTTCTGAGGTCGCACATACTGTGGCCGGCCCATCAGGTAGTTCATAATTCAGGAAACCAGGGAGGCATCTACCTGCATTGTCGCCAGTTTGTTCCCCAGCAGGGCAGGCTGGATATTGTTGAATGCACAGGACAAATCAAAGAATATGATTCTCACTGTGCTGCCTGGCCAATCCACATGAGGATAGGACCAATTTAGCAGGTAGATGATGGCATCTTCCACACCCACCTTTGTTTTGTAGGCAAACTGCAGGGGTCTAGGGATGCCCTCACCGTGGGCGGCAGGTGAGTCAGGACCAGCCTTTTCAGTGTCTGTCAGGGTTTGTGAGGAAAGGACCCAGGCGCAGACAATACAGGCAGTATAAAATGGCTATTCTTTGTTGACAAGTCAAAAAAAATCATAAGCTTAATTGAAGTCAGAGAACAGTTCAAGTCAGTAGCCAAAAATCCAGTGGTAAACAACAGACAATATACAAAACGGCAGCCAAAAATCAGAATCTTGATTACGGGCAGAATTTGTTACCGGGAACAGACAGGCAATCAGGACAGGCAAACGGCAGGCAAGAAACAGCGTTGATATACAGGCAAAAAGTAGTCAGGCAAACAGGTCAGCAAAAATCCAGGGCAGTAGGCAAAAGGGTAATCCATAGGCAGAGTCGGCAACAAACAGGTACAGAACAAGAAGAGGAAGGGGTAGGATAGGAAGGTTCAGAGGAGGAGTCATCAGGGGAGCAGGGGGAATGTGAATTGAAACCCCCTCATCAAACCTGTTGAAGAACAGGTTTAACTCATTGGCCCCATCAAAGCTGTCCTCTCTTTCCAGGCTCCTGGTCTGTTTGTAGCCTGTGATGCTCCTCAATCCAATCCACTCCACTCCTCCCACACATTGTTCCTCTGGAGTTTTAGCTCCAGCTGCCTCCTGTTGCTGTCTTTATCTTGCCTTATCTTCTCCTTCAGTTCCCACTGTACCCTCTTTACCTCCTCCCTATCTGTTGCTGGTGCTTTGTGTGTGAGTGCTGTAGCTGGTGCTTTGTGTGTGTGTATCAAGTCAAGTCAAAGCGTTTATTGTCATATGCACAGTAAGAAAACATGTTCCCTGTCCAATGAAATTCTTCTTTTGCTGTCCACAATGGATGCCATAACAATAATATAAGAATAAAAGATAAAGTAAATAGAATAGAATAAAAACTATAAGAATACAGAAATAAAAATATATAAACTATGTAGTAATAGCAGCCATGTACATTAGTGTGCAATATAACTTACAATGTGCAACAGATTGCAAGGTGCGGCGGTAACAGTAGGATACAATGAGTAAACAATGAGTGCAAGTACTACATGAGGTAGTTAAGTCTGTGTTCCCTTTGGCCGTTTAAAAGTCTGATGGCTGAGGGGAAGAAAGAGTTCCTCAGTCTGGAGGTCCTGCATTTCACACTTCTGTGTCTCCGTCCAGAGGATAGAAGTGTGAACAGTCCATTTTGAGGGTGGGTGGGGTCCTTGAGAATGGAGGCAGCTCTCCTGTGGACTCTGCGGTGGTAGATGGCCTGCAGAGAGGGCAGAGGACTCCTGATGATCTTCTCAGCAGTCTTCACCACTCTCTGCAGGCTTTTGCGGTCCATTGCAGTGGTGCTGCCGTACCACACGGTGATGCAGCTGGTCAAGATGCTCTCCACAGTGCAGCTGTAGAAGTTGCTGAGGATCCTAGGTGACATGCCAAACTTCCTCAGCCTCCTCAGGAAGTATAGCCGCTGTTGCGCCTTCTTGACCAGCTGAGTGGTGTTGAATGTCCAGGTGAGGTCCTCACTGATGTGAACGCCCAGGTATTTGAAGCTTCTCACCCTCTCCACTTCAAGCTCTCGGATGAACAGTGGCCGACGAGTTCCCCTCTTCTTCCTCATGTTCACTATCATCTCCTTTGTCTTGTCCGTGTTGAGGGTGAGGTTGTTCTCCTCACACCATGTCACCAGACTGGCCACCTCCCTCCTGTAGGCCGCTTCGTCTCCGCCAGTGATGTGTCCTATCACTGCGGTGTTGTCCGCAAACTTCAGGATGATGTTGTCCTTGTGGGAGACGACACAGTCATGTGTGAACAGTGTGTAGAGGATGGGGCTGAGAACACATCCCTGCGGGGTGCCAATGTTGGTTATGGTGCTGGCTGAAGTCCTATTTCCGATCCTGACAGACTGCGGCCTGCCAGTCAGGAAGTCTAGGAGCCAGTCACAGAGTGTGGGGTCCAGCCCAAGCTTGAACAGTAGAGTTTGTGGGGAATGACCGTGTTGAAGGCAGAGCTGTAATCTATGAAGACCATTCTGATGTAAGTGTTCTTGTTTTCCAGGTAGGAGAGGGAAATATGGAGGGCAGCAGCAATGGTGTCTGAGGTGGACCTGTTGGGCCGGTAGGCATACTGCAAGGGGTCTAGGGTATCCGGTATGCTGTCCTGAATGTGGGCCAGCACCACTCTCTCGAAGCACTTCATGATGATTGGAGTGAGTGCTACTGGTCTGTAGTCATTCAGACAGGTCGGTGGGCTCCTCTTGGGGACTGGGACGATGGTTGTGGTCTTGAAGCAGGTTGGGACGGTGGTCTGTAATAGCGACACGTTGAAAATGGAAGTGAGGACGTCAGCCAGCTGGGTGGCACATGCTCTAAGGGCCCGCCCAGGGATGTTGTCTGGTCCTGCTGCTTTGCGGGGATTGATCCTCCTCAGGGCTTTGTGTACTTCGGCCGATGAGACTGTTGGCGGGGGGTGAGTGGTCCAGGTATGTGTGTGCCTTTTCACTGTGCTGATGCTGGAGGTCTCAAAGCGGGCATAGAATTTGTTGAGGTCATCCAGCAGGGTGTCTGAAGAGCTGAAGGCGTGGCAGGTGTTCGTTTTGTAGTCAGTGATGTGCTGTAGGCCTTGCCACATCTGCCCGGCGTCCGTAGTAGAGTAGAAGCTGTCCAGCTTATCCCTGTACTGCCTTTTGGCCTCTGTGATGGCTTTTCTCAGTCTGTACTTTGCTGCCTTATACTCTGTCTCTTTGCCTGATCTAAATGCAAGAGATCAAACACGCAGCATGTGTCGTACATGGCTATTGACCCAGGGCTTCTGGTTAGGAAACTTCCTGATTTGTATGGTGGGCACGATGTTGTTGATACAGGTGCTAATGTACCCAGTCACATACTCAGCATAGTCCTGTATGCTAACAGAAGAGCCCTCCAGGGTGGCTGCAGCTTTAAATGCATCCCAATCCGTCTGTGCAAAACAGTCCTGCAAGATGCCCTCAGTCTCTGTGGTCCAGAGCTTAACCTGTTTGGTGACTGGGTTCGTTTGTTTCAGTCTTTGTCTGTAGGCCGGGTACAGGAACAGAGAAATGTGGTCTGAGAGTCTGAAGTGAGGGCGGACTGCAGCCCTGTATGCACCGCTTATGTTGCTGTAGACATGATCCAGTGTATTCTTATCACGGGTTGGAATGTCCACATGTTGGAAATATTTAGGAAATACAGTCTGCAGATTGCACTGGTTAAAGTCACCAGCAACAATAAAAACAGCGTCAGGGTGAGCCGTTTCTAACGCGCTGATGGCATTGTGGAGTGTGCCGAGCGCCGCTGTGGAGTTGGCTCGCGGGGGGATGTAAACAGCAGCCAGAAACACAGCGCTGAATTCCCTCAGCAGATGGTAGGGACGGCATCTCAACAATAAAAACTCCATGTCTGGCGAACAGTGCTTGCGAACAGTCTGAATATCCACACACCAAGAGTTGTTGACAAACACACACACACCTCCCCCTTTAGCCTTACCGGAGGCTGTGTGTGTGTGTGTGTGTGTGTGTGTGTGTGTGTGTGTGTGTGCGTGTGTGCGCTGTAGCTGGTGCTTTGTGTCTTGAGTGCTGTAGTTGGTGCTTTTTTTTCCCCCTCATTTTTCCATTTTCTCCCCAATTTGGAATGGCCAATTCCCCGAATTTTTGGAATGCCCAATTAGTCATTAATGTTCGGTCCCATTGCACAACCCCCACTATCAGTCCGAGAGAGCGTGGACAAGCACGTGCCCTCCTCCGAGACACGTGATGTCAACAGCTGCTTCTTTTCGCTCTGGGGTCCACAAGCCATGCTAGCACAGAGATGAGTCGGAGGAAGACATTTCATATGCAGCTTTGGCACGTGGACCACAGGCGCCCGATCGACCAGCAGGAGTCGCTGTTGCTAATGGGACCGAAGCCCCTGCCGATGTACCCACCCTTATCCCCGGCGGAACGAAGCCAATGTGTTCCTCCTGTGAGCTCCCGGTCATTGTTGGCTAGTGACACGGGCCGTAGCATTCAGTCTGCACTCGGAACAAGTGCTTTTACCGACTGAGCCACTCGGGAGCCCATAGTTGGTGCTTTGTGTCTGAGTGCTGTATCTGCTGCTTTGTGCAGTGTGCTTCTGGACCTGGGAAGAAAGAACAGGCCATTCAGCAGGCGACACAGTGCCTCAGCCAGTTGATCAGGATAGCAGCAAGGAAGCGTCGTAATTACATCCTGGACCAGGTAAGAGAGAAGGGGTGAGGGGTAGAAGGGTAGGTGGAGGGAAAGAGGAGGGCGGTTTATTGGTGGATATGGGAGAAGACTGCAGGACACAGAGTAGGAGGGTAACAGCGTTCTATGTCAAAATTCTGTGTCCGTTCACCTTTTGCTGTAATTCCCCTCCCCCGTTTATGTCCCTGTCCTTCATAACACTGTCCTGTTTCTCCTGTTCCCCAGGCGAACGTGTATTCCTCTGCACAGAGGCGGAAGCTGCTACGATTTGGGGGTTTCCAGCGCAGGGCAGTTGTGGTGTGCCCCCCTGACGAGGACTGGAAGGCACGGCTGGAGGCGCACCAGCGCCAGGAAGGAGAGGAGGTGCCCGAAATGTCCCTCCTCAAAGTCAAGGGTGAGAGGGCAGGGTGGGAACAGTAGAAAGGGAGGATCAGTCAGGAAGGAGAGGAGGTCAAAAGCACGGAGACGTTGTGGAGGGGTAGCAGGAGTAAGGAAATAATGATCACTCCCTGACTCTCTCTCCCCTCCTGGCACTGCAGTGAGCTTCACTTTGCCAGAGCAGGGGGACTACCTGGATGAAGTGCTGTTCCCGGAGCTGCCCCGTGAAGAGACAGAGAAACTGCTGAGCGCATATAAGGAAGAGGCTCGTCGCCTGCTCCCTTCCCCGCCCAAACGCAAGAAGCACCGCAGTCGACGGAATAAGCCCCCCCCACACGCTCTTGGCCACCCTGGGCGCAACCACCGAGAATGGGGCTATGGTGAGTCCTGTGCAGAGAGCTTTGTTGCCGTGGTGATCCCACTCATGCTGTCACAGTAAGCTCTCATTTGAGTCAATGAATTCCTCCCACAATACACTGTGAGCTTGATGGAAAAAAACAACCTGGTTCGGAGTGGACTAAGCTGTTCTCCAAACATGCAATAGGTCTCTAGCATCGGTGCATGCAGCAGCTGCTCTCTCATATTTGTGTGTGTCTGTGCAGGAGGGCCCAGAGGAGGGTACCATCCAAGAGGGTTTGGACATCAACCTTACTGGGGGCCACAGCGCAGAGAGGTGAGAGCAGACAACAAAATGGTGAAAAATGCCAGACGGGCTGCAGTGTAGCATAGTGGTAAGAAGCAGGGCTCCTAACCAAAAGGTTGCTGGTTCGATTCTCTGCTGGGGCACTGCTGTTGTACCATTGGGCTAGGTACTTAACCCAGAATTGCCTCAGTAAATATCCAACTGTATAAATGGGTAACTTGTAAAAATTGTAACCTGTGAGTCGCTCTGGATAAGATGCTAAATGACAATAATGTAAACAGCACACAACATAATCTACGTTTACATTGACACAAGACTGAAATTGAGACATCACATGGCTTGACATTTCAGTCAGCCTTCACTCTGGCCTCTCTGATTAATACCATTTTTAAGGTCTCTGAAAAGACTCGGGTCACTCAGGTTGGTCACTCAGTGTTAAATGGGGCTGACATTAATACTGTGAATGCCACAATAAAATAGTCTGTAGAATATTGTACCAAAATTATAACAAAACCAAAGATGGTACTTTTTAAACATTGATAATCATATTTTTGGAAAAAAAAGACATAGATTATTTCAAACATACCTCAAAGGCCACAAATGTATCAAGGCAAACCAAGATATTTAAATTGGCACAAATTCTGACCGTATCTTGGGTATATGAAAAATGACAGTATATCTCAGATGACACCTGGGTTGGCAAAAAATGACTCCTTCAGTTAGCCATATCTTGAAAATAATTCACAATATGAATGTGTGTGAACCTCCACATGACACATGTACATGATTTTCAATTAAATGTAAGGGCCACAGCAAATTGGGTCCTGTGAGTCAGTGAGCTTTGAAAGAGAGTTTGGGGAAGTACTGGTAGGACACAGCAAGGAGTTGGCAGTGCCAGGGGTCATGCACACATCCATTCTGACACTCCAGGGTTCTGGACATTCACCCGCTGCCCATATTACTGTATTATATTACCTGCTTTATATTTCACATAACTGCTGTAGCAAGTGAAGTTGAGTTAAAATGTTTCACTCCTCTGCGATAGGATTACCAGCCATACTACAGTCACTACCGCACTGAATTTGACCCTTTCTACGGCCGCAACTACGACCCACAGCGATACAGAGATTATTATCGCCAGTACACCAGAGAGGTGAGGAAACAGACGCACACACACAGATGCAATGCAAATAGATGCACACTGATGTGTAACCTGCTGAAAGCTGACATAGACAATTGTAGTCATAAATTGTGCATTTGACAGTGTTAGTGTTTGCAGTGTGTGCATTTCACATGTGATACCTTCCCTCCTTCTCTTTCTTCTCTCTCCTTAGTGGAATCAGTATTACCAAGACCAGGGTCACTATGGCAACAAGAGCTATGGTTATGGCAGCTACGGGGGTTTTCGGTAAATCAAAAAGGAATTCTCTCTTAACAGTGCAGCTAAAATAATTTCTCCTCCCTTTTTTGACCCCCATTTTTTTTAAATCAGTCAGAAGATGAAATGAAAACAGAGAATTTGTTCTTTCCTATCTTCCAGGGAATTTGAGTGTTGTATTCTTTTTTTCATTTGGAAATAACCAGGACTGATGACTAAATGAAAAAGATCTATGTTTATGGTGTAAAATCATAACGGCAGGTTAATGTAAATGTTTTTCTTTTCATAGATTTTTGTAATTTTTCTCTTGGAAATTCTTCTTTTATAATCATTCAGCTACAGTCAGAAATTCATTTTATTTAATTATTTGTTGAGAGAGAGAGAGAGAGACAAGTGAAGTAAATTAGACTAATCGAACTTCGGGTCTTAATTTTTACAAACAAAGTGTCTTCCAAATTTTTCTGGATGTCCTGTACAGTGTAAATAGTTTTTATGCATCAAACGTCTGCTTGATGAATCCACAATGCTTCCTTTTTATATTTGCTTGAGCACTGAGAGGTTGTGCTTCCCCTAGTGAGCCCTTACTTTCCTCTGTGCTCTCTGTAACATGGCTTCCCCTTATGGATTGCATCAGCTTGTTTCCTGATGCAGGAGCACTGTATACACACACGCACACATACACGTGTGTGTGTGTGTGTGTGTGTGTGTGTGTATATATATATATATAAAATTACATATACATACATACATATTACGTATGTACATATATATATATATATATATATATATATATATATATATATATATATATATATATATATATATATAATATCAGTCATCACACATGCACACACATACATATGTACATATGCACATGCACCTGTACAAGCACACACAGAAGCAAGAAAACAACACACTCAAACAGTCCAGATGAGGTTTCTTTTAATGTCTCATCACACACAGTCAGTCCTGCCATTGTCAGCTGACACTTTTTCAGGCCAGATAAGATGAATAAGTACACTAACGTTAGTCATTACTTTTAGGAAGGGGAAGGTGTTGAAAGGAAGCACTAGTTTTTTTAAAAAGGAAAAAGAAAAAGCCTTGTCTGAATGTGCTGAATGCAAGAAACCAAACCTGTTTGGCCATCAGAGCTCCTTTTTGGTAAACATCAGATATTTTTATTGAAAATGAACACTTAACTTCTAGGTCTATAATGGTTATGATAAGCTGTATTTTTTCTTTCATATTTACACATGCCTATAAGTAGTGCTTTCTTCACATCATTTGATATATTTCCCTGAATTTCATCGAGCTTTTTGTTCGGCCCTGAGGTAAAGCATGTGTCCTCTGCACACTCATTTACACAACTGCCTATTCTCAGTGGCTTGTTTGATTGATACCCATAAATGGGATTACTAGATAAAATTATTTCAGTGTATATTCTGCTTTTTCTTTATTTTATTCTTGATAAGGTAACAATCATTGTTAATTGTATTTCGCCATTGCACTAAAAAAATGAATGCTTCTTTTAACTGTTAGGTTCATCAGTGCAAGGGGGTTCTATCAGCCCATGTGAAATGACCCAGCTCTCTCTGCTTGCCAGACAATTTTACATAGTTTCAAGTCCAAGTGATTTGTTCAGCCAGATAGTGTTTGCCAGTCATGAACAGAAGTTTTAATGGTGTGAGGTCACATTTATTTTGTAGTGACTTTTCAGGTTCTTGGCTGGATAGATTGTATCTGGGATACCAGATGATTGATTTAATGACAAAAAATAATAATACAAAAGTCTTATTATTAAATGAAGGGTTCACAAGATGTCCCATGAATGCTATTGATCTGTCTATCAAATAGCAGTGACTGGCAAATAAAATGAGCATTCCATTCACTTAAAAATTGGGGTTGGAAGGGTCAGGAAATGGGGTAAGAGATTCTATCTCACAGGGTTGACACTGTTAAAGGAATTTTCTCCAGAATTTGCTGGAATTGAACATACAGTTGGATGCTTGTTGAGCTATTTTTAATACAGTTGTTGTTTTTTAATAACAATTGCAATAATACAAATGATTATGGTTGGAAAGCAGCTTGATTTGCACTATGTTATGCGTTTATGTAGTCAGAGCTCTTTTGGTAGTTTAAGAACTATTACCCCAAATACTGTTTCTGAACATGTTCTGTATGCTGAGGGATGTGTATGTTGTTGTTATAAAGTTGCACTGTGTTGACAAGCAGGATGTTTTAGAATGAATAAGTTGTGTTTAAAACACATTTTCCCCCAAATTACAGCATTGAGTCCTAGAATTCAGTCATAGCTTAAAACTTAACAGGGGTTGCACAAGTGCCCTGTGATGAGCTTTAGTTTAGCAGCACATGTTTCTCTCAATGAGGGTGTGTTGTCTTTTCTTACTCAAGAAAAAAAGTATTGTTCTTCAGAACACCCAAAGAGTTCTACTTGAAATGTATATTTTTTGACCAGCTGACTGAATTATAAAATCTATGTGGGGTTTTGGTAATCATTGGTAAATTCACTTTGACATATTGTCACAATTCCTAAATAGAAACATACTTGGTATTTGAATATTTTTCATCTTTTGGAGGCAAACTATGTCTGGGTGACCTTCTCCCCACATTGACTTTTTAGCAGAATTGTGGAACTACTGAGTGACCCACCACTGCTGAATATTCTTCAGTTATTCATCCATCCAGATGCAGATTATCACATGCTTGCCATTGCCTCATTAATGTTTATGTTAGATTTTTCCATCCAGAAAGAGCATACTGTATTAAAAACGTGATTGTAAGCTTCAGGAAAAAGTCTTTTTTGCTTCACTTGTGATTGTTCCTTCCATATTTTTAAGAAAACCTGAGGGATTTCTTTTTACATAAGACGTATAAAGATTATACATTATAACTGCCGTTTGCACAACTGGGTGAAAGATTGTTTTGAAGAAATATTCAGTTTCCCATCTCATGTTTTTATGATATGGAATTTGTTTTGGTGAAAAAATGGGACTTTAAAGCTTTAATTGAACAGAAACTGTATGTCTACATGAATATTGATTTTTTAATAGTATGGGGGCTGTTTTGAAAAAAGCCAATAAAGTGATGCATTTTAATTATTTAAACGTGTTCTCCTTTTGTTTTTCCTCCTTTTCTTTCATCAATAATTTTCTTGTCTGATGCTGACTGCACTGTTACTACCACTAAGTCTTGCACATTACAGATTACATATCAATCAGTCCCTTTGCCCAATGTACACTTTACACATTCCCCATCTTAAAAAGACACATATTGTATTGGGGTACATAGTCCTACCATTTCCACACAGCCAGATACAGAGGATTTTCAAAGACATTTGAATGAATTCATAGGCATTTACTTATTTTTCTGTGGAATTTACTGTATTTTGGTATCAGATTAACAGTAAATGAAAATGTATTTTGAATTCACCCTTTTTATGTATGTCTCCAAAGCATGGTGAACACTGACAAATTGATTCATGTTATCATCAAACAGGGAATGGATGAGGAAGCAGGGAAAATGTTCAGACATTACATTCAAGGGAAGGTACCTGCTCATCTGTGCCATTAGATGAGTGTGTGGCAACAGCAATCTTAATAAATGGACTGTGGACTGGAATGAACATACTGCAGGGCTACCACACAAGCTTTTGAGCCTTCCTTCCATGGAAGTTTCCTGAACGTGTTGCAAGGACGTGTATGGAGAATGACGAGCCTTTGCTGTTTACCCCACTGGTGTTTAAAACAGGATGGCCCGAAATCCACCCTATGGGGATTCTATATGTTGCCTGATCTGCTGCTGTGGTATTAATTGCACAAAATCCAACAGGGCCAACGAATGATCAGAGAATCTTATGAAAAATAAATATTTTTAAACAAACGGCAAGAGTTCAGGCATTATGTTTTCCTCAAATAGAATAGTGTTATTAATAGCCAATCCGATCATTTATCCTATATCCACAAATATATTTGCTAAGTAAAAACATTATATCACCAAGCGAACTCTAACATCTACCATTTGCATTTAGAGGAACGCTGTATATTACGTAATGACTCCTCCTATTGGTTGTGACACGTGATTTAGGATCATCTCTGCCCTCTCCACCTTTTTTGTATGCACTTTTGATAGTCGCTCTGGATGAATAAGAACGTCTACTGAATGAGGAAATCTAAATGTAATGGCAAACAATTACAATATTTTATTTTTCAAGTATTAAACAAATTTTTTAAATATTTAAACAAATTTGTTTTAATTTGAGGTTGATAAATTTGATAGTGAAATGAAATGATGCACATGATGTTTCATGCACTATCCATGCATCCATAATTGATTTGTGAATTTGCCAATATTACGAAGTGTCAAAATGTACACTCATATACTTATTTTTCATTATCCCCATGTTGTCTTACCCATTCTGATTGTGGCATCATCCTTTGTCCAAGTTGTTTGGAACTTTGGAAGAAGAATCGCAGCTGCGATCAATTCAGGGTCCCCTGACATGTGGGCAAAACGATGCTTTATTCCCACCTATAGAGCATCCACCAGAGGCTTGCAGTACTTCAATGGCAACTTGACTCGGTCAAGTTTGACAGTTGATTGTTGGAAGTAGCCACCCCATCTGGGCATTTGCTTCTGCTTGCAAGATGTTGGTTGCCTAGGCGACTGGGCTCATGGCAGCAACATACTGTGTGAGGAATGCAAGTTCCGCTGGATTAAACCTGTGCTGAAAACAAATACAATTATAGCTGCAAGCAGCGATGCAGGGGCCAAGCACAATGAAGGAATCAGCAGAAGAAAGAATTATGATTTTAGGCCGTGCAATTCAAAAGATATGTTAAAAAATGGGTATAAGTTATATGCAATATGTGTTTTGTGTACTAAAACACTTGGGCACCCTCAGGGCATAGTCACAAACACAGGCACCAAATTTGATGTCAGTACACAAAGGCATTGCGTAGATATGGCCTCACTACCTGTTTGGCATCTTCGCTGTTGACTTTGTTAGCGCATTACTAGCAAATGCTTTCCATGAACAAAAAATCATGGGTAACTTTTGTGTGGCCTGCTCTCAATATGCTCTGATTCAATTTTGGTGAAGATTGGAGGAAATTTGTGGGAGGAGTAGCGAAAAGACTGTTTTCATTATAATTCATAACAGCGGACAACCAAATATGGTGGAAATGAAAATTTTATGTCTATTCAACTTGACATGACCCAAGGAATCAAAAGAAAGAAGAATCATAATTCTAAGCTAAACACATGAAAAGTTATGAGCAGAAATCCAATTGTTTTAGTTATAGCGCCACCTAGGGGTGAAATGACACAAACCTTCTTGGACACTCTCAGTACGGTGTAGGAAGTCAATATACCAAGTTTGGTGTGAAGACACAATAGCATTGCCGAGATTTGACCTCACTTCCTGATTGGTGTCTTCGAAAAATGAATTGAACTCAATGGGAGGTTGGAGGGATGAATAAACGAGTAAAAGACGAGTGCGGGTCAGTATGTGTTTCAATGAGTGTTTGGTGGCATGACCTGAGACAGCATATGTGGTACTGTGACTGTAGGCCGAAATGTGACCAAGCGGTAAGACATTGAAAAATGAACTGAAGTCAATGGGAGGATGGAGGGATGAGTGAACGACAAAAAGACGAGTGCAGGTCAGTATGGCTTTCACTGAGTGTTGGGTGGCATGACCTGAGCCAGCATGTGAGGTACTGTGACCGTAGGCGGAAAGGTGACCGTGCGGTAAGACTTTGAAAAATGAATTGAAGTCGATGGGAGGATGGAGGGATGAGTGAACGACAAAAAGACGAATGCGGGTCAGTATGGCTTTCAATGAGTGATGGGTGGCATGACCTGAAGCAGCATATGTTGTACGGTGGCTGTCGGGCCAAAGGTGACTAAGTGGTAAGACTTTGAAAAATGAATTGAAGTCAATGGGAGGATAGAGGGATGAATAAATGAGTAAAAAAACTGATTAAAAAAATGACAAAAAGACGAGTGCGGGTCAAAACGGTCTTGGACGATTGTTAGGTGATTTGTCCCGAGGCAACATGTGAGGTATGGTGGCTCTGGGGTGAAAAGTGAGCGAGTGGGAAGGCCATGAAGGGTGAGGGGGGTGATTTTGAAAATGAATGGGAGTCTATGGGAAAAAAGGGATGAAAAAACGACAAAAACTGGAGAACGAGTGCGGGTACGGCTTAGCTGTATACAAGCAACCCGATCGGGGTCAGACCGGATGGGTTACAGTTGGTTTGGGGTGGATATCTCGAAAACTGTGGGAGAAGAAGCGTCCCCAAATTTGGTGGAATAAGAAGAAGAATAAAACTAAAGAATAACAATTAGTTAGTTAGAATTAGTCTAGTCCTCCCAAGTAAGACAACCCCACATATCAGATGTGATTTCTGAAGAAGGAAGGAAAAAAAACCCTGTCTTACATTAAGGCCAATTTGGAAAGTCCAAGTGTTTCTTCAACACTGTTTAGTGTATTAATTGTGGCAATAGGTCAAAAGGTGCAGGAGATGTACCTACTTTAAGTGCTACAAACTGATTGTATCTTAGCAGCCATGCCATTTGGACATTGAACTATGTGTTCATTTCCCAGTTAGGACCTGACATGTAATGATGTGATGATCTACAAAAAATTGGTCGCGATATCTGCTTTTCTTTGTGTGGTCTGTGCCTTTTGATGTCCATTGGAACAAAATGTCATAAAAATCTAAGTACATGGACACATGGTTGTTTAAAACTGTTTTTCAGTATAGCACCCCAAAGTGGCCAAATTTCACTAAACTTGGTGTGTGCCACCCAGGCCTAATTGTAAGCATGTGTATCGACTTTTATGCCAATGAACAAAAGCATTGCAGATATAAGGCCACTCTTCCTTTATGGTGACTTCACAGGTGAATTTGTGGGTATGCTGCGGCCACATTGTTCAAACTGGCAACTATCCTTTAACAAATGTTAAAGACAATGGTCCAAAGAGGTAATACACAAAAACTCATTGTGCCATAACTCTAGGAGGAGGTGGTTGAATGTGTTTTTGACAAAATCAAAGATGGATGAAACACAAAAAAGGCTGATGTGGAGGTTTGATAAGCTCCCAGTTAGGATTCTTAACTTTGATGAAGCGCAAGAAATTTAGTTGAAATATCTGCTTTTGTGCCAGAGTAATGGGGATTTAAATGATTTTTCAATGGTATAGTGCCCCCAAGTGGCAAACTTGGTACATACCCAGTATTGCTAATGCAACAAAGAGTACCAACTCTGGCATCACTCCAACAAAGCACTGCTGAGATATGACTCACTTCCTGTTTTGGTGTCTTCACCATGGAATTTCATTGGATGACAGCGGCCATATCGTTTGCCCTAGCAAAATTCTTTGAATAACTTTTGGTCAGACCCCTCTGTAGATGACACGTACCAAATTTGGTGGTGATAGGAGCAATGGCCTAGGACTAGTGCGCAAAAGTAGGTTTTTTGAAAAATTCAAAATATGATTTTTTTTTCCAATATCCAGTACAGTGGATGAGTCTATTCAATTCATCATGACGCAGGGATTCAGGGGAAATGAGGATCACAACTCTAGGAAAAATGGTTCAAAAGTTATAAGCAAAAATGTACTCTGAAATTTGGCCTGTTGGTGGCGCTACAGGGAATGATGGATTGACTCCAAATTTGGTGCCTAGATACCTTGTACTGTACTCTATGAGGGTGCCAGATTCCACCAACATCCACTTAGGGCTTCTTTGGCCTGCCATAGAAAACCATTGAAAAAATGATAATTGGTCAATGACGTGACACTCATTTTTTTGTGTCTGTAAGATTTAGTTAAATTTAAAAGTCTTAAAATTTGAAAATAAACAGACAGATTACTTATAAACATTATTTTCTTCAGGACCTAATCTAAAATTTCTGATTTTAATCCATTTTAAGAGAATATTTCAAGGATGATGGCAAAAATGTCAATGTGGTGTAACCGCAAAAACTTTGTACCAAATAATTTACCTTATTGAAAAAATGTGAAATTCCCAATAAAACACTATATCACATATGTTGGCATAATCTTACATAAGATATATTTAATATTAAATAAAAATTATGAAACATATTTGTTCTAAATATTTTAATTAACGTGGGGAATAATGTCTGTCAAGTCAACTTCTTGAAATGTCAAGTGGTGTAACCGCCATTCAAGGAGCCATTTTATAAATATTATGCAAGAAGATCATGTGACAGGAAATGATATCACGGAGAAGGACCCCTGAAGACCATAACTGCTGCATGTCAAGGTTAGTATCTCTCTTTAAAATATGAAATAATTTCACATTTTTAGGGCGTGGTCAGGTATGCTTAGGTTATATGTCAAATGGTATGACCTCAGGAAAATAATGATAAATAATAATAATTGTGTAAATGTGTATTTACTTTAAAAACTGTGTTTTAAATATTCACACAAAGGTCATATGCTTACATAGTTGTCCATGTTATTGCCTGTAAAATTTGAATTTAAATTGAATTGTCAAATGGTGTAACCGGTTACACCATTTGACTCATAATACAAACCTTTCTTTTTGAGGACAATTGTATCTAATAAGGCCTAAATCAGTCATTTATTGTGCTGATTATATTACAGGGTATCATTTAAACAGTGACACCTACTGTTGAACATGAACAGCAGCTTTAAAAGACCTAAAATTCCACAATAATTTTACCTACAGGACAAGTATTCCTAAAATATTAAATTTTACATTTTTATGATGCACTTTCATTATTTCATGATAAATATGTCTACTATATGCCTATGTATATGTGTTTATATATAAAAATAATAAATACAGTATAATATAGTTTCCTTTCCCCCAATAGATGCCTCTATCAAGCAAGGAAAAAGTGGCTCGTCATAGAGCATGAATGAATGCTGATCCTGCTGCAAGGGCCAATTACCTTGCCAAAAGACGTGAAAGGTATCGCGCGCGCACACACACACACACACACACACACACACACTTCCTGTGAATGTCAGATTAAAGTCAGTGATGTAGTGATTTAGATGTTGTGAAAGGGTAGGGGAAATGAGAGGGTGAGTTGGTAATAGGGGAAGATCTATCGTTTTAAGCACAATATTTTTATTTTTCTGTTGTATTCATAGTTATCAAAGGAGAAAAAGAGAGGGAAAGACAGGAAATACACCCTTAGCAGAACTTTCAAGACAAAAGCAGAAGCAGATGAGGGAAAAGTGGAGGGAGTACCAAAGAAACTACAGAAAAAATAAAAGGCTGCTGGCTGATGTTCTGAATTTAACTCCACCATCAATGAACACATCAGCAGATTACCAAATCCAGAATGTAGACCATCCTGAACCCATCAGAAATAATCTTGACCATGACTATGAGCAGCCAAGTGTAGAGAGACCACAAGCATCTTCAACCCCTGTAAGGAAAGGAAAGAAAAGAACAAACAAATACCATAGTGCAGTGCTGAAAGAGAGGGAAAGGCTGAGGTCTGAACTTCGCAGAGTTAAAAGGGAACTTCAGGCAGCAAAACTTAAGGTACATAAGATACAGAGGAAACTGGAGAACCAAAAGAAAGAACAGAAAGTGGTCAGTGAGCAGAACAAACTGAGAGACAAAAAGAAAACTGCACAAGTGAGAAAAGAGCAAGTGGCCAACTTTCTTTGTAGGGATGAAAACAGCCGCCTGTTATCAGGCAAGAAGGACACGGTAACAAAAAATAAAGCCAAGCAACAAAGGAGGGTGCTGCTTCACTCATTGAAGGATCTCCATGCACAGTACAATGAAACAGTCTTGAGACACCTTCAATTGTCATATAGACAGTTTGTAAGATACTGCCCTTATTATCTCACACCTGCAAAAGAGTCTGACAGGAATACCTGTGCTTGCATTGACCATGAAAATGTCAAGCTCATCGTTGACAAATTGTATCAGAGAGGCATTCTACTCACAGACAGCATTTCAGAGTTGTTGGCACTTATTGCATGTGATACCACCAGTAAGCAATGCATGTATCGCACCTGTGTGAAATGCTGTTATAGTGAAATAGAGTTCGAAGGACCTCTGGAAGCAAGTGTCCTAACATGGCAGCAGTGGTCTAGGGTTGAAACACAAGAGGGAAAAACCTTTGCCAACTTTGCAAAGGTAACACAGAGTGGAAAGTGGTGATCTTTTGGCTCTACTCAACAAGAAGTTGGACTCCCTGGCAAAGCACCAGTTCAATTGGCTCCATCAGGCCAAAACACCGAGAGAGCTGAAAGAAACACTGCATGAAGATGAACTCTGCATTCATGTTGATTTCTCTGAAAATTATGGATGTAAGCTCAGCAGTGAAGTTCAGGCTTTCCATTTTGGTGGCAGCCGCAAACAAGCCACAATCCACACCTGTGTGGTGTACACAGCCACCTCATCCTTCTCCTATGCCACAATCTCTGCCTCTCCTCGCCAAGACGAGTGTGTGGTGTGGGCTCACACAGCACATGTGTTGAGGGATGCCATGAGTAAAAGTAAAATGCCACCTTCTTCTCTGCATGTGATCAGCGATGGGCCGGTGACTCAATACAGAAACAGAAGAAACTTTTACCTTCTCAGCACGGTGCCTTTTATGTGGGGCTTCCAAAGAGTCACTTGGAACTTCAGCGAGAAAGCTCATGGAAAAGGAGCCCCTGATGGAGTGGGTGGGGCTGTCAAGCGTCAAGCAGATACAGCGGTCCAAAGAGGTACTGATTTGCAGACGGCAGAGGAACTTTACAACTTCCTGAAAGATCAGCCCTCTAGCATCAAGTACTATTGGATATCGGAGGAAGATGTTGTGAAGTTGATGAATCAGTCCCAGGAAATGTCTCAGCCATGAAGGGTACGCTGAAGATTCATCAGGTGACCTGTGAAGAGCCAGCTGCAATTCAGTGTAGGGACATTTCATGTTTCTGTGCCAGACCAGCCATCTGCAAGTGCCATAGTCCATCTGCAGTAGATTTCCACAAACTACCAGAAAGCCTCCCCTCAACATCTTCAGACTGTCTGGAGCATCTGAAAGGAAAGTTTGTTCTGGTCAGGTATGAGAGCAAGCCTTTTGTGGGACAGGTCATCCAGGTGGTGGGTGAAGAAGTGGAAGTTAGCTGCATGCAACAGCTGGGTGGGAAGAATGTCTTTACCTGGCCTCATCCATCTGACCTCCTGTTCTACTACAAGTCTGATGTGATGCAAGTCATTTCTGAGCCAGAACCTGTGAACTCACGCCATTCAAAACTCACAATGGATGACTGGAAAGAATTCCAAGCACACAGCCTGAAAATCTGATATTCTTTCCCACTGACCCAAACTTTTCTGCACAGGATAGGAATAGGACAGGAATTTTTCACAGCCCTAAATACACGATTCCCTCTTTCTCTTTCCCTTCTACCCCTTTCTATCACATAAATAGTTTTGTAGACATGTTTTTACCTGTTGCATATGTTAGCATGTTATTTTATCAGATTTTATAAGTTTTCTTTTCTGAAACTGAATACATGGGTTCCCACTGATTTCTGCCAGATGTTTCTTCTGCATTGAAATGAAACAATACAGTTCAGTTCTGTCACACAGACACAAATTGCTGGAAAGAAATGATTGAGAAATGATAGGATCTCTCTCTCTCTCTCACTCACACACACACACACACACAGACACACACACACACTTGAACTATGATTGCTGATATGTTTTTTTAACCAGATTTTGTCTGGTATTTTTACTTTAACTGAAATCACAATATAAGACATGCATTAATCCTGTTACTTCATTCTTGTAAAATGTTTTTTTATGTATTGGAATATAATAAAGCATCAATTTCAGTTGACTTTTCTGACTGATGTGCTTACTATTGGTGTCAGTTTTTTTGCCTTAGACTGTAGAAGCAATATGGTCATTTGGTGTAACCGGTTAATGTCAATTGGTGTAACCAGTATTTTTCATAAAATTCTGATAATGTACAAAAAAAGTTCATGTAGATAAAATGTAGTACTCTGTTACATTGCAACAATATGTTTTTAAAGAGTTTTTACATAATTTGCCAAAGATTATTCAGAAAACAGAGATGTTAACAGCATAATGTCTTGCTCAATATCACAAAAAACACATATTTAAATGTAGAAATCATCATAATAAAATCTACTTCCATATGATATTTCAAAATGAAATATTTACTTTTATGAGCACACTTACATAAACTCTAGGTGGGTAAAATATTTAATAATTTTCATTCTTTTTGTGGTTACACCATTTGACAATTTCATGTGCATTCACTCCTGTCTTTTGTAAAAAATGGTACAAATGCTATTTCAAATTATATGTAACCAACAGAAATACAAAATAGACATTTTAACAAACCTAAGGCATACTCTTTTTAAAAGTTTTAACATAGTTTTTGAATTGCCCACCTTGCCAACCCTTATTTGTCACTGACCCTCATACCAAGATGGCCGATAAACAAAATGGCCGACACAGAGCTTTCATGCTTTCCCAGCTAGGGTCCTTTACTGTGATGATGCACAAGAAATTTGGCTGAAACATCTGCTTTGGTTCCAAAGTGATAGGCATTTGAATTTTTTTTCTCTGTTTTTCTGGTATAGCGCCCCCATGTGGCCAAACTTCATGAAACTTGATGGGTACCCAATAATCCCCCTGCCAATAAAGTATACCAAGTTTGGCGTGACTCCAACCAAGCATTGCTGACACATGGCTCACTTCCTGTTTTGGTGTCTTCGGCATGGAATTTCATTGGACGACAGCGGCCATATTGTTTGCCCTAGCAAAATTCTTTGAATAACTTTTGGTCATAACCCTCTGTAGATGATACGTACCAAATTTGGTGGTGATAGGATCAACGATCTAGGACTAGTTCGCAAAAGTATGTTTTTCAAAAAATTCAAAATGGCTGAAAATCCAATATGGCGGACTTTAACGCCAATGGGTGCATTCAAATCGCCATGACCCAAGGATTCAGGGGAAAAAAAGATCACAAGGACAAACGGTTCAAAAGTTATAAGCAAAAATGTACTTTGAAGTTTGGCTTGTTGGTGGCGCTACAGAGATGGATGGATTGATCCCAAATTTGGTGCCTGGATACTTTGGACCGTCCTCTATCAATGTGCCGAATTTTAAAAATCCACCAAGGGGTTCTATGGGCTGCCATAGACTCCCATTGCGGAAAGTACAATAATAATAATAATAATAGTGAAAAATTCTAACAATTACAATAGGTGCCTAGCACCTTCGGTGCTTGGCCCCTAATAATAATAATAAGAAGAAGAAGAAGAAGAAGAAAACTAATGAAAACAACAGGGTTCCAGCACCTTTGGTGCTTGGCCCCTAACAACACTGCTTTATAACACTATATAACCATTTTATTGGATTCAACAAAAAATTGCTGGGTGAGTAATTAACTAAAATGGACCAATGATAAGTGGAAGTTGGGATACAATGTGAAACAGTTATTAGTGCCCAAGAAAGGGTGGGGAAACACATCGACAGTTCTAGAGACATTCAAGACATTATGTTCAATTATGATGAAATAATAAAACATACGTAAGTCTTACTTACATTGGAACCTTTAAGTCTGTGTAGATGACTCTGATGGCCCCCTCTCCCTTGTCTTTGATTATCCTCAGCAGTCTTTCCACTGCCAGGAACAAGGAGTTCCACCTGGCAGAATTCGGGCGCAGCAGCTGGAGGGAGCAAGGATCTTCAACAGTTTTGGCTGCAAGTGTGGATCTTCCACATGTGTTCCAAAGAGCATTAAACTTGCCAAATGTTGAACAGTACACTTTCTTGTATGCCTCATTAGATGTTGCTTTCATGGCATCAACCGTAGCTATTAGGTTGAGTAGGTGACAAGCACAGCACTGGTGCATTGGGAGCTGGAGCTCGAAACCATCATCTTCATTCAGAAGCACTTACACATCAACAAACTCCACTTCTTCACCTCCAACTTGATCCTCTTGATCCTCTCCAGGTTGAGATGCATCACCATCACTTCCGACTACATTGTTGTTCTCATCTTCACCAAAAACTTGGAAAGCTTTTATGAAGTTAGAGCCGTTGTCTGTTGTTGTTCTCAGAATCTTAACTCGAATTTCGAACTCGGAATGGATGTCATTCAGGGCACTTGCCAACACATCAAATGTGTGAGAACCTCTCAGTTGTTTACAGGCTAAGGCTGCTGAGCATCTTTTGAGACTGTCAGGGTCAATCTAACGGGCAGTGACACCAATGAAGCTCGGCCTTCTGACAGACCAGCAGTCGGTGGTGGTGGCGATATGGTCAACTCCCCTCATGGCCTCAGTCACCAGCGGTGGCGTCTCTGGCATAGAAATTCTGGTGGGGCACCAATTAGCTTGTTAAGCCTATCAGTAATGACTGTGAGCCTCAACCTTGCTAGTTTGACAGTGATGAAACCCTTCTAACACACTAGCACGCCTAGCTGCTCACCTGCAAAATACAAGAAAGTAGCCTACCAGGGGGAGCGCAGATGGGCCTATCATTTCAAATAAATTATGTTCAAACCTAAGTTCGAGAGGAACATTCATTAACGTGCTACCCAATGTCCGACTTCCCTTTGTGAGGACTATTTAAATTCCACATACTCACTTGCTCTGGCCTCTGCGCAGCTGAGATTCCGCTTGGAATCCCAGCTCAGCTTTTTCAGGACCTTGGCCACATAGGCTACTGTAGGCCTACAGCGCCAAACAATCTCTTTTGCAATGCAATCGTTGACCTTACACGTAGGCTAAATTAAACTCCTGAAATGTCTTTAAAATTCGATGGACATACTATGGACAACGAACATACTACTTTTGTGTACACGTTTAAAGTAATATTCCTTACTCATTTACCTATTAACCCTTTGGCGTGTACGGTCACACCAGTGTGATTTGCTGTTTAGCGCGTATGCTAAAACCGGTGCGATTAGAACACTAGATTGGAAAAATTCTAGCTAATTTTAGCTTTGAGGAAACAGCGATTTAACTTTCAACAATATAGCAAATGCTAACTGAAAACTATAAGAAGCTTAATACTGCTGATGAAAACATAACGAACCATGTAACATAAGCGCGCTACATAGCATAAGAATAAGTTGCGTGCGAAAGGGTTACAACATAGAATTCGCCATTTAGCCTAGACATTACAGCAGCCATGAATCATATTTACAAGTATTTCGATCATTTACACCTGAAAACCCAAACATGTGCTCTTGTTTACAGGGGTCAAACTGGGCGTTTTCACACGTTTTCTTGCATTGTAATGACCCAATAACAATGACCGAATTACTGTCAGGAGGTGAGCTGACAGTTGCCGCCGTTGTTGGGCTCCTCAATCGGTAATATTAATTGGGTACCGCGGGTGCGTTGTCGAGCCGGGGTTATTGAGTTATTGCCGCCGCCGAACTAGCGGGATCCGCAGCTGTTCTGAATTATAATTATTGCCGGGAGTGCGGGTATAAAAACGTGACAATTCAGGCAGTCGAGGGACTAACGGCTCGGGAAGGAAACGCTCTGCACAGCGGGTTTTACAGGGGGGGTATTTTTCCGGTTTGTTTTTCCTTTTTTATTGCTTTCGGTTTGGTTTTGATTTTGTGTTACGTGTTTCGGCCGGGTTTTGTTTTCTTTTGGTTTGTTTGGGGGAGAGATTCCGGGAGAGGACCTCTTTATTAGCTGCGGGAGTGCGGAGCGAATGACGGCGGAGCGCTGCAGTTTCGGACCGCTTCCAGGAGTGACGCCCGGGGCAGGCAAGGCAACGGAAGCCGGCTGGGGAAAGCGAGACTGGTGAACGGTGGAGTGACGACGCCCCAGGCTGGGCAGGAGGCGAATTGGGGCGGTGCCCCTGTACAGTAAGAGACGTGACTGGAGGTGTCGCCGGTTGTGTGTGTGCGCGCGAGCCCTTTTGCAGTCTGCCCAGTTTAGCATAGTGGGTTATTCGTGCCGCTGTGTTTTTCCCCCAGTGCGGCCATAGTGCCTGCTCCGGGGCTGCGTGATGAGGACGAGCAGCGAACAGCAGCGTCGGGAAGGAGCGGTCTGGACCTAAAGGCATCAGCAGCACTCTAGTGATGTGCAGTTCGTGAACAAACGAATCCTTTTGAACGAATCTTTGAGGTGAACTGAGTGTACTGAATCCCTAGTCTAAAAGATTCGTTCCTTCCTCTTTGCAAACATGCGCGCTGATTAGCTGGCATAGCAGCTAGAACACTCCCTCCAGTGGATATTTGCTATGCGGTCTGTCCACGAAGCAGCCTATCGCAAAACTGTATCAGCAGTAAGTTCATGACAACTAGCCAATGGCTGAGATGCTAACTCTCGAAGCACCTCCCACTGGCCATCTCGGCACAACTGACGATGTGGGACAATGCCAAAGATCCGGTGACTATGAAGACTCTAAACTCCACCTACTGACCCGATGAACTGTTGACAAGTTCCTCAGTTCACCAGTTCCTTCGTACGGAAGATTGAGTATGAAGACCTGGTGACTATGTGTTGCTAGAATCGCTAGTGCTCAGTATAGCAGGCTTGGGCTACATCCGACATTGACTGTGACGATGCAAAAAATCAGAGCGCTTCCGTGACATGAGAGGAATTAAAAATATTAAATATGATTTTGCTCATCTACCTGGAATATTTTATTAAAAATTAACAGGAGCATATTAGGTGCGCACAATGTATCACAACTGCAATTTTACGTAGGCTACGATTTAATGTTGACATCACATTTCCTTTTTAACGTGAATAAAGTCTTAAATACTGACAAATCAACATCGTAGGGTACAAAACAAATGTGATGCATAAGCTTATGCATCACATTTGTAGCGTACTATGTCTACATTAACAAAAAAAACATCACTGACTAGGCCTACAAGTATATTAAAATGTTTGGGCTCGGTTAGTTCAAAACTTGTAAACGTGGCTTTTTTTCCTCTGCTTTTTTTTTTTTTTAGTTTTAGCAAATGACATGTACTTGGGCTATTATACGCGTTAAAATGTGGGGTTCTATTACCTTCCTAAAGACGAAGTATACTTTGTGGCTGCATGATTCTTTGAATAGCATGGTGCAGTTTCACGTAATGAATATTACGATTTAATTAATTTCATTGACATTTGGTCTCACACGTGCTGTTTTGCCGCAGAGCAGGCTAATAATGGACATGATGATTGGAACAATGTAGAGTAACTTTTAAAATGCAATAAAACTATTTACAGATTCGTGTGCCACCCGACTGGATCTGGAAATGAACGAATCAGTGAGTCAAAGATTCAAATCATTTTATTGAACTGAACGAAAGGAACCGAATCACTAAAAAGAATCGTTTTGAACACCACTACAGCACTCAGTCTTTGTTTTTTTGGGTTTTGTGTTTTATTTTGGGGCGCAAGCAAGGCCCGGCATCGAGGTGCAGGCCGAGTTGCGCCCCGCCCTTTTTTTTTCCATATGCGTGTGTGCGTGAGGACCCGTGGGTGGCTGAGAGGGGTCTTGCCACTGTGACGAGGGCCGGCGCAGGAGATGAGTCAGTGTGGTCACGGTGTGGTGTGTGTGAGTGCATGGGGATATCCTACGGGGTCTATGCTTGCAGTGCTGCTTGTGGGGAGGGCAGTCTCGCTCTGGGTGCCGGGCTCTTGTGGGGAGAGCGGGATGAGGGAAGGGCCACCGTGGTGAAGGGGGGAAGGAAGGTTAGGAGGGGAGGTCAGCAGAGCGTGAGCCGTCCCTGTATGAATTGGGATTTTATTTAATAGTCTTTGTACCTGTACTCCGGTGTCCTGGTTGTCTGTGGCGGGCAGATCTATTGGGGGGAACCTGTGTTGGGTAGCGGGGGCCACTGTTGGCGTTTGTGGTTCCTGACATAACCATCCATTATCATATGAATAGCTCTATTTGTTAATGGGTGGGCCATCAAGAGCTGCTTTCAGACTCCGAGACTGAAATGTGCATGTTCTACATTTATTCATTTGGCAGACGCTTTTATCCAAAGCAACGTACAAAAGTGCAAATAGCGGGTAAACAGGCACAAGAGCTAGATGTGTACAGGTCATACAATGCAGATATTGCTGAAGCTGAGCGCAAGGTCAGTGTCGCGAACCAGCTAATCTGAACTAAATTACATATCAAATACAATCACGGGGACAATAAAGTACCGCTATACTACCTAGGTAAGAGCTACAAGTACAAGACAGGAGTCAGATTTACAAGGTCAAAGTTACAAGGTCAAAGTGGCAGAGGTATCAGTCCAGGTAGAGTCTGAAGAGGT
This sequence comes from Megalops atlanticus, assembly GCA_019176425.1. NCBI lineage: Eukaryota > Metazoa > Chordata > Actinopteri > Elopiformes > Megalopidae > Megalops > Megalops atlanticus. The sequence continues at coordinate 282,503 of CM032888.1, forward strand.
GTGTCTTCAGCACACGTCTGAAGGGTTGGAGTGAAGGAGTTGTTCTCAAGGGGGTGGGGAGTTCATTCCACCACTGGGGGGCGATGATGGAAAAACGTCGTGAGGAGCGTGGGCCTTTCGTTCTGTTAGTGAGTGGAGCGAGGTGTCCGGATGTAGCAGAGCGAAGTTGACGAGTGGGTGCGTAGGGTAGGATGAGGGCCTGGAGGTAGTTTGGGGCAGTCTTTCTTGCAGCAGAAAAGGTGAGAGTCAAGGTTTTGAAGCGGATCCTGGCTGCGATTGGGAGCCAGTGGAGGGATCTCAGTAAGGGGGTGACGCGGGAGAACTTAGGGAGACGTTCTTTTTATTCCCCTCACATAGTTCATGTTTCAGAGGACTTAACGTGTCTAGGACAAAAACTCGTGGAGTTTGAGGTGGTTTGGCGAAATTTCTAAGTCGCCGGCGGGATTGCTGACTCCAGAGGGTTTTAAGAGGTGCTGTTTAAGTTTTGTCTTTGTAAGGTGGTATTTGTACTTTTCAGCTGAATGTGCAAGTAGCTAGCCAGCTACTTTGGCTTTCACACACTTTGCTAGCTATCAAACAGTTTCATCGTGTCTCTTATGAACAAATAGTCAATTTTAACATTCGTACTGCAAGCCAAGGTATTGACTTCTGATCTTAAGTACGGTTTGCTAGCTAGCAACTTAACGTTAGTTAGCTAACTAGCTAGTGTTAAGTGCGCCAGGTCATTTATTCATTAGTGGATATAACTTTAAATCCAGCAACTGTATCTCTTTTGAATTCTTTTAGGGATCTTTGCAGACCCATCTGGCCATTTTTGTTTTATTTCTTCAAAAGGTAGATACAGACACGTCAAACTTTTGGTCCACTTTGCCATAGATGACAGACTCATTTTCATTGTTAGAAACATTGTTTTTATTGTACTGTGAATTAGACATATATATTATTAAATATATTTATATCAACCTGGTGGTCGTTCGTAGCCCAACCACAAAGTAGGATGTGGGTTTGCCTCCGTTGGTTTCTTGTCAACAAAGTGACTAAAGAGTTTAAGTTTAGGTTCGTCAGCCAATATCGTCTCGATTCATCGTCTTTTGGCAGGCGATGGAAAGTCTACAACTGATGACAGCTACAGTCCCTCTTTGTTTTTGGCACATGATCAAAGCATTGTTGTTGAAGCCACACATTTAGCTTATAGCCTGGTTATTAGTACAGCCGCGAACGGCGCAACATGTACCTGAGCTCCGTAATGCCATTTCAGGCAACGCTAATGACACAGAAAGAAATATATTCCCCCAAAAAGCAATATATGTAACACTATATACCGTAAACCTTCCAATAATAGCCGAGTCTCCGATAAACCCCTTTAGCGACTTTTTTTTTTTTTTTTTTTTTTCCAAAAAAGCACCTAGCGACAAATCTAGCGACTTTTTGGACAAACCTTAGCTACTTTCCATAGAAGAGAGTGGCCAGTACTGCCCCGCGAGCGAGAAGCACACCTCTCTCTGCGTCTACTCTGGTCAGTGAGTGGCAGAGAGACGGAGTAGCACATTCAGCACGGCAGCTGACATAGACGGGAATGAGCTGCGCATGTGCAAACAGTGTTGCCAAGGACCAATCATTAATCTGTATTGTTTGCTCCTTCTTCGTTTTAACTTAATTAAATTTGATCGTTTTGACTGTTATCACTGTCTTATCACTCACTAAAACGGAACATCCTTTTTGTGGTTTGTTATCCAGACGGAGGCTGTGCGCTGTGTGACAGAAAAAATAATAAAGATATTCTGTCGCTTCTAACTTTCTCTCTGACTGATCATTTTACATGTAAATATAGCCGAAATCACAGCACAGCCGTTGTCTTTAAATTATGTGTATGGTGATTTTGTCAGACGACTTTGCGGTTATAAAATCAGAATTTTAGCAGTGCAGAGCAGCAGCTTGGAAACTGCTTGGAAGTGACTGCTGGTTAACATGTCTTAATGGGCCGCGTTTCAGTCACTATTTCATACTCGTCCCGTTGTCTGACAACAGAAACTGAAAAATATGTAGGCCTAAATGAGAACAGCTTTCTTGGGAATTCGGCTGTATTAAAATACAGTATGTGAGCACAGAGAGTATGAGAGAAGCGACCTGATGTAAAGGGCTGACACCATCTGACACTAGGCAGAATGCGAATACGACGCAATGACGTCACGAATATCCTAATTAGCATATGACGTCATCTAGCGACATTTAGCGGCTTTTCGAGCAGGCTTTAGCTACTTTCCATTGAAAGTAGTTGGCAACACTGATTCACTGTGATACCGCACTAAGGCGGAGATCACACTGAAAATAACAAAGCGGTAGCAAAGCGGTAAGCGTAACAGATGGTAATAGGTCATAGATTTATCTCGTTGCTATGCACTAACGTTCTTGTCATTTCTAATAATCAGTTTCTATTAAGAATCTTACTGCTTTGATTGGTCAGAATGCCAGAAATGAATATTTGAATTAACAGTGTCTGCTTTAACTATTTCAGCACATTCAAAAGCTAAATGTGCCGCAGGTAGCCTATACCTTCTAACAATAAAAAAGTCGCACAAACTCCGTGAGAGTATTACAGCACAGTTAATGTTTTGTAATAGCTAGCAAGCCACTTGACATACCCTTGCCAAAAATGGATAGCTACGTTAGGTAGTGACCTACCCAGCCAGCCAATATTTGAACAATGTATATTCTAGTAAGTATAACTGTACGTTCACACCGGGAGCGGCGAAAGCGTCAAAGCGGCCGGAAGTCATTCATTTTCTATGTGAGCCAGCGTCTCTCGGCGGCGAGCAGCGGCATGACCGTTGGCGGTGTGGTGCTAAATATTGTACGGGGTAAAAATTTGTATGGGGTGCCTACAGCGCTTCACTTCCGACGAGTCAAACGCGTCATTTTACGCAGTTTTCGTCATTTTTTGGCAGTTATCGCCAGTGCCTGTGTGAAAAGGTTACCACAGTGGGAACGAACTTGTTTTAAGAATAAATTACATAAATTAAATAAAATTTCTCTCACAAATTGGTATATTATTGTTTTCCAATTCCTCACATATGGCTGCCTTAGCTAACCAGCGAATTTTACAGCTGAGATGATAAAGAAATAGATCAGATTTAGGGATCGCTTAACGATCTAACGAGCTAATTAGCTAACGAGCTAGCTGGATTGCTAGCTAACCTCAGCTAGCCACATTAAGGGTAGATATGACTAGCGGACGTTTTTTTTCCTGAACGGAAATGTGCATGTCTGTAGCTAGCTGGCTAGTCTAATTAGCTGAATAGTCATAACTAAGTTACAATTACAGCTGGTTAACCAGATAGATCGTTGTCTTTTTGATACGTTGCTTCAAATAATGTGGCTACGGTAGCTAGCTAGCGGGTAAAGTCATTTGGTGCAGTCAATTAGCTAACTAGCTAATTATAAATACTACTTATGTCTTGTATTATAAAAATAGAATATCTTGTATATATAAAATATGTGTATATCTAAAATACACATATTGAATATCTAAAAATGTGAATATCTTGTGTCTAGTCTTAATGTTGAGGTTGAAAATGCAACAGAGTGCCAGCAGTAATTTCGTTGTATTCATTGTACAATGACAATAAATGGCTTCTATTCTATTCTATTCTATTCTATTCTATTGTGCCAGTATGTATGATTACGGTGGATTTTCAATATGGCTCATTCAAACAAGGTAATACAAACAGTGAAAGCTTTTATTGTAAATTCTTTCATTATTGTAGACATATTATACTCTTACAAAATAAAAAATAAAAATTTTTTTTAGAAAGGCACAATCATTGATGGATTCTGAACTAAAAAAAATTGAATTAATATAGATGAATTTTCCAGAAAGAAAGAAGCAAGTAAGTAAGAATAGAAATGAACATTATTCCTTTACATATTTAAACCAAACAATCATACAAATTTTTGGAAAATGCACAACTCTGACTACTCAAATCAGTCATTTTTATTTTGCAGCAGGCAGTTATTTTAGTTCCATTTATAACTTTTTATGCCAGCTTATTAAAGAGTAACAAATGGAGTTAGTATTTTTCAGAAATGTATGTATATTGTATTTTGAATAATTAAATGAAGGTTAATTAAAAAAAAAAAATCAAGTGTGAACAATTATTAGACATGACAGCACTATCAATATAATACTAAAGGTGTTGCTGGAGTGTATCAGTAAGTATGCAGTAAGCAGGTAAGTGTGACGTTTAGTATTTTGTGTATTTCAACTGTATTGGGAAATAATTTCAGTTATGTGGAGCCTAAACAGAATTTTACATTCACGTTTAAAAGTTAAACGAAGAAGAATAATAAAAATAATATTTAACAACAACAGAAATGCCAGTGTCTAATTACTGCCACAGCTATATGAGAATAAAGCAGGATGGTTTATCATGGTTGAACAGTTGCTTGTTTGGATAATGGCAAAGTGAAGAGTACTAAAGGCCTTCAAATGCGATAATTGTTGTAATTGTCACGTCTAAATTTTCAAGTTTTTGAACCTTCAGGAAAAATGTCAGCTCCTGAAGGCCAGCTTGACAATTCCTTTGTTCAAAAACAACGAAAAAATAAACAGTCACAAACAAACAATGATCCGCAATTTGTTGATCAAGTTGTTGATGGGTGGAAGAGTGAAATGGAGAGGACAATGTTGTAGTGGTAGCCTAAATAGCCATTACAGTAGCGTGGTAAAGTAAAAAGCTATCTAAGCATAACAGCGATGCCAGTGTCGTAGTAAAGGCACCTCTGTTTGCAGAGAGACAGCGACCTGTTGTAGCGAATGGTTCACAGACGCTCCGATGGTGGAGGACAATGTTGTAGCGGTAGCCTAAATAGCCATTACAGTAGCGTGGTAAAGTAAAAAGCTATCTAAGCATAACAGCGATGCCAGTGTCGTAGTAAAGGCACCTCTGTTGTTATATATACACATACATAAATAAGTAGAGTTTAAAACTGGCATAAGTATAGTCAATGACATATTATATAATGGAATTGAGACCGAGAATGCATTTTCCACAGATAAGTAATATCCTGCGCCTAAAACCCCTCCCAGAGCAAGCCTATGGCGACAGTGGCAAGGAAAAACTCCCTTAATAAAAGGAAGAAACCTTGAGCAGAACCAGGCTGAGGGGGGGAGCCCATCTGCCTCTGGCTGGCACCAGGACATTAACAGAAAAATTACAAAACGGATACCATAAAGTGCACATTTTTATAATCAGGTTAGATTGGAACTGATATGCTATGAATTAGAGCTAATATGAAAGACGAAGAAAAATAGTATAAACATAAAGAAAACTATAAATTATCATCATAACTAGATGTTGATGCACTCCACAGCATATGACATCTCTGCCCAAAAGCGACTGAAACCTTCATGCTTCTGTAGAATTTGGATAGTAACCTGTAAGAGATGATTCCACACAGAGACAAGTTGACATTAGCAAGGAATAAACCATTACATTCTATGCAGTTACTTAGAAATAATCCAAATCATACTGGTGTAATGCAGCTTTTTTTATTTATATTCGATTATAATTTGGGATAAAACCCATCATCGGGATCAGTTAAGTTTAGACTGAGATATGATCATACAGAATTTAATTCCTTCTGGATATTTATGGTTAAAATGTTCCTACCATTGTCATGTCTACATAGGATGTTCCATTGAAGTGTATTAGTGAAAATAGTTGTGAATTTCTTTGTAAAGATAGTAATGGGCACTATCATGTAAATGAATTCGCATCCATGTGTTTCTCTTTCACTTGATGTTGTCATCAAGAAATACGCAATATAAAGATAGTAAATTAATATAAATATAACGGTCACCACAGGAACTCACACACAGACAGTATTATAAACTTCAATACCTCAGGAATCATCACTTCGAACACAAACTCCTCCACATCAATGTCCTTGTCCACTTGCTGGGCGATCTTGCCAATCTTTCCGACAAGCTCCTCACAGTGTTGCGCCACAGCTGGATGGAACCTCTTTGGTTTTGACAGTTGTCTCATCCTGGATGAACCTGAGGGATGCAGCCACTGGTACATTCTGTCAGACTTGATTGTGCCCTCTAGAAGGTTTCGCTGTAGGCACTAAAAGAAAAAATAACAGGGAATAGGACGAGGTTACTCAGACATTCATTGTTTTTACCATACATAATTAAATTAAAACACAATACATCACCTCAATATCGCCATCTGTCATAAGTCCTCCAAATCCGTAGTGTGTAAGCACTGCCAGTGTTCTTGAAAGGAGAAAGATTAGGATTTGGCTATCAAGCTGTTTTAAATATAAAGAAAGAATACATAACACATGCAGAAAATATTTAAATTATGAATTAAATTAATCCGATTACTCTGTAGTGTTATAAATTTTCAAACCTTTTGTATGTCATGTGTGTTATGGCATACACTGCCAAACATGTTGCATGGTACCGCCGAAGGTACCCCAGTATGCTGCATTGTGGTGTCTCCGTTTCAACCATAATGCCGCGGGTCTCCAATTCTGCCATCTGTTAAATGTAAGACAGAGAAATGTTTTTTTTACATTTTTTAAATTTTACATCAAAGTGTAAAAAAAAGTGATTTATTTCACCATACTGTGTTAACCATGAGGATTGACTTACAGTGCATACGAACACCCCACAGTTTTGCCCATCAGTCTGGAGCCATTGTGATGGGTAGCTAATGGTCCAGCACCTCAGGTCCCAAACATCTCTGAAGGCGTTGCTAAAATCAAATGCAGGGTTATGTCCATTCACAAACAATAGAGAAATTGTTTGGTTTGTAAGGGAGAGTAATGTATATGGTACCTCAACAAATCCAGATCCTCAGATCGAATGCCTGTATGGATGCCCATGGAATCGTACACCCGGATCTGTTCAGATGGACCGTCAAGTACCCAAAGAATAAAATGGTTGCCTGTCTCTGGAGTGCCATGTCCTACCACCCGAGGAAAAAGGACTTTGCTGCTCAATCGAAGATCCTGTTTGTAAATTGAGTTTATAATATAGTTAAAAAGACATAAATGTAAAGACATTAATCAATTGAATAAATGACATACAATATGTCTGACAATAGACTGATAAAAAAAAAGTCACACCTTCAGACAAGACAGGACACTGACATCAATTTGGCTGTGTTGATTCCACTCCCTCCACCAAGACACAAATGTGTGAGCTGGAAGGGCTCTCACCTAACAGAGTGAAATACATCATCGCCATGTAAAGCACAATAAATTAATTGGGAGACAGCATTTCATATTGATTTTTTAGTAAGCATACATTCTTCTATATACTCACATCCTCGGCTTCAGCTGCGAGCTGGGCAAGCCTTGCATCAACAACCTGTTGTTAATTATAAAGTAGGAATTAGTGTATTGTTGCGCAACAAAAAAAAATTTAGATTTGTTTATTATGCAATATCTTGAAAGTACTGTGTTTACCCACAGCATCTGTCAACCAAGGAAAATCATTCTGTGGATGACAGAGAGACTTCAAGTCTTGAAGTGTGGCCTGACAGTCATTGATTCGGACAAGTGGATACTGTTCATCCGTCTCCTCCTCATATATTCTGGACAGGATAGCCTTTGTAATACAAGAAAAAATTAAGTTCAACATACACACAAACAAGCACCCGTGCTCAGTTTAGAAGTCCTCTACCATACCACCAAAAAAAAAAAAAAATCTAAACCTTAATACAGTTATTACCTCATCTTCTGCAGAAGTTGGAAACATCAGAGGGACTGTGATCTGTCCTGTTGATCATATTTCAAATGGCTAATTAGAATTCTTTTCAACATGATGAACGGATGTAACCGATATGAACAACAGTTTAGCATAGCATACCATTGTCAGGTGTAATCCTTGCCTCAACTAAACCCTGACCTGCCGTCTGATCTGTCTCTGCCTCACTCTGACTCTTATCACAGTAGCAGTGATCATGCAGTACTGTTGACCCTTCGTTGTCTTAATGGAGAGAAATTAAATATTAAAAAATTTTAAGTGTACATGTTTACCATTTAGAAAAACTTTAGTCTCCTAATAATTGAATATTCTGATTTTTAAAAAATTGTTTAAAACTACTTACATTGTAGAATGGAGTCCTGTTTGGTTGAGGTGATTGGCAAAACCTCCACATGGGCAGTGGTGGGTCCTCTATCTGAGGAGACTGGAAGGTGCTCACGTCTCCTGTACAGCTTAAGTTGAGATACATTCGTTTTCTGTCTAAGGATGACACCTGAACTGTCTGCCAAGGTTGCAACACCCTTCTCCAAGATTGCTTTCACAATGAAAGGGCCTCTCCAGTTGCTCTCCAATCGTCCCCCTTTGCGACCTTCCTTTCTTTTGTTGGATTTCAGAACCTCTTCTCCCTCATGTATGTGGAAGGATTTCACATTTTTTCTCTTTCTGGTTTCAAAAGACTTTTTCTGACCCTTTTGAGCTTTTTCAATATTGGTCAGCACCTATTTAAAAACCACAATTAATGTTTCATGTTGAATCTGATCAAGGTTCATGTCAACACATATTTAAAAAACCCATTCAACTTAAAACTGAACTCTGCCCAAACCAACCTCTGCATGCAGTGCTTTGACTTGCTCGATCCTGTTATCCATGTTTTCAGCAACATCACCGATCACAAAGTCCTCTCCAGTAGGGCTTGAGTTCAGCGCTTCAGGCATTTTTGGGTGGCGGCAGAACATTGAAAAGTATGGTGTGTCCCTTGTAGATGACTAATTGGAAGATATAATGAGCAATGTTAAATGCAATGTCATACAAGCCTAATTCCAAAATTTTACATTATTACACACTGAATGAACTCCGGTACAGAGAGAATAACCATAACAAAAGCATCAGTCAAGAATTAGACTGACCTGTTCCGAAGTGTTGATAGCGTACACTACAGCCTTAAGATGACTGTCCCAGTCGTTCTGTGTCTCATTGGTGTATTTTGCCAGTGCTCTCTTTAGTGTCTGGTTGGTCCTTTCATCTTGTCCATTAGTTTGTGGGTGATAAGCAGATGAAACGCACTGTTTGACGCCTAGAGTATTGAATATGCCCTCGTTCACCTGAAAAATAGACACATGACTTCAAATGAATTTTATTAATTTTCTTTTAAATTAGACTTCAATCACACAAAACTTATAAAAATATTACCTCATTCACAAACTCTCTTCCTTGATCAGTGATGATTTTATCCACAAGTCCAAAATCAAAGAGTTTGTTGACAACTGCAGTGGCCACATCTGCTGCACTTTTGTTCCTTAAGGGCTCTGCAATCACCCACTTGGTGAACAGATCTGTCATTGTTAAGGCATACTTATAGCCACTCGGTGCGGTGGGAAGGGGTCCAATCAAATCCATACCGAGGTGGACACCAAGGTAGGAAGAGGACACAAAAGAAAGTTAAATCAGCCTACTACTGGAGTACAATCACTCGGGATACCAAGCAATGGGTAGGAAATGACAAGGATTACTGGTTTTGAAATTTGATGCATGATTGAAACATTGAAATATTTCCAATTTAATCAATGAAATTGTTTTTTTTTTGGGATGTAATATAATTTAAATATAAATGTTGATATATAGTGCATTTAATAATTTTCAGGTTGAGGAGTGTCCAAAGTGTCAAATGAATGACACCATAAAAACCGAGGCCCCAGTCCTGCACCCTATTGCAGTCAGCGAGCCGTGGTCCGTCCTCGGTATGGCCCTACTGGAGAGGACTTTGTGATCGGTGATGTTGCTGAAAACATGGATAACAGGATCGAGCAAGTCAAAGCACTGCATGCAGAGGTTGGTTTGGGCAGAGTTCAGTTTTAAGTTGAATGGGTTTTTTAAATATGTGTTGACATGAACCTTGATCAGATTCAACATGAAACATTAATTGTGGTTTTTAAATAGGTGCTGACCAATATTGAAAAAGCTCAAAAGGGTCAGAAAAAGTCTTTTGAAACCAGAAAGAGAAAAAATGTGAAATCCTTCCACATACATGAGGGAGAAGAGGTTCTGAAATCCAACAAAAGAAAGGAAGGTCGCAAAGGGGGACGATTGGAGAGCAACTGGAGAGGCCCTTTCATTGTGAAAGCAATCTTGGAGAAGGGTGTTGCAACCTTGGCAGACAGTTCAGGTGTCATCCTTAGACAGAAAACGAATGTATCTCAACTTAAGCTGTACAGGAGACGTGAGCACCTTCCAGTCTCCTCAGATAGAGGACCCACCACTGCCCATGTGGAGGTTTTGCCAATCACCTCAACCAAACAGGACTCCATTCTACAATGTAAGTAGTTTTAAACAATTTTTTAAAAATCAGAATATTCAATTATTAGGAGACTAAAGTTTTTCTAAATGGTAAACATGTACACTTAAAATTTTTAATATTTAATTTCTCTCCATTAAGACAACGAAGGGTCAACAGTACTGCATGATCACTGCTACTGTGATAAGAGTCAGAGTGAGGCAGAGACAGATCAGACGGCAGGTCAGGGTTTAGTTGAGGCAAGGATTACACCTGACAATGGTATGCTATGCTAAACTGTTGTTCATATCGGTTACATCCGTTCATCATGTTGAAAAGAATTCTAATTAGCCATTTGAAATATGATCAACAGGACAGATCACAGTCCCTCTGATGTTTCCAACTTCTGCAGAAGATGAGGTAATAACTGTATTAAGGTTTAGATTTTTTTTTTTTTTTTTGGTGGTATGGTAGAGGACTTCTAAACTGAGCACGGGTGCTTGTTTGTGTGTATGTTGAACTTAATTTTTTCTTGTATTACAAAGGCTATCCTGTCCAGAATATATGAGGAGGAGACGGATGAACAGTATCCACTTGTCCGAATCAATGACTGTCAGGCCACACTTCAAGACTTGAAGTCTCTCTGTCATCCACAGAATGATTTTCCTTGGTTGACAGATGCTGTGGGTAAACACAGTACTTTCAAGATATTGCATAATAAACAAATCTAAATTTTTTTGTTTGCGCAACAATACACTCATTCCTACTTTATAATTAACAACAGGTTGTTGATGCAAGGCTTGCCCAGCTCGCAGCTGAAGCCGAGGATGTGAGTATATAGAAGAATGTATGCTTACTAAAAAATCAATATGAAATGCTGTCTCCCAATTAATTTATTGTGCTTTACATGGCGATGATGTATTTCACTCTGTTAGGTGAGAGCCCTTCCAGCTCACACATTTGTGTCTTGGTGGAGGGAGTGGAATCAACACAGCCAAATTGATGTCAGTGTCCTGTCTTGTCTGAAGGTGTGACTTTTTTTATCAGTCTATTGTCAGACATATTGTATGTCATTTATTCAATTGATTAATGTCTTTACATTTATGTCTTTTTAACTATATTATAAACTCAATTTACAAACAGGATCTTCGATTGAGCAGCAAAGTCCTTTTTCCTCGGGTGGTAGGACATGGCACTCCAGAGACAGGCAACCATTTTATTCTTTGGGTACTTGACGGTCCATCTGAACAGATCCGGGTGTGCGATTCCATGGGCATCCATACAGGCATTCGATCTGAGGATCTGGATTTGTTGAGGTACCATATACATTACTCTCCCCTTACAAACCAAACAATTTCTCTATTGTTTGTGAATGGACATAACCCTGCATTTGATTTTAGCAACGCCTTCAGAGATGTTTGGGACCTGAGGTGCTGGACCATTAGCTACCCATCACAATGGCTCCAGACTGATGGGCAAAACTGTGGGTGTTCGTATGCACTGTAAGTCAATCCTCATGGTTAACACAGTATGGTGAAATAAATCACTTTTTTTTACACTTTGATGTAAAATTTAAAAATGTAAAAAAACATTTCTCTGTCTTACATTTAACAGATGGCAGAATTGGAGACCCGCGGCATTATGGTTGAAACGGAGACACCACAATGCAGCATACTGGGGTACCTTCGGCGGTACCATGCAACATGTTTGGCAGTGTATGCCATAACACACATGACATACAAAAGGTTTGAAAATTTATAACACTACAGAGTAATCGGATTAATTTAATTCATAATTTAAATATTTTCTGCATGTGTTATGTATTCTTTCTTTATATTTAAAACAGCTTGATAGCCAAATCCTAATCTTTCTCCTTTCAAGAACACTGGCAGTGCTTACACACTACGGATTTGGAGGACTTATGACAGATGGCGATATTGAGGTGATGTATTGTGTTTTAATTTAATTATGTATGGTAAAAACAATGAATGTCTGAGTAACCTCGTCCTATTCCCTGTTATTTTTTCTTTTAGTGCCTACAGCGAAACCTTCTAGAGGGCACAATCAAGTCTGACAGAATGTACCAGTGGCTGCATCCCTCAGGTTCATCCAGGATGAGACAACTGTCAAAACCAAAGAGGTTCCATCCAGCTGTGGCGCAACACTGTGAGGAGCTTGTCGGAAAGATTGGCAAGATCGCCCAGCAAGTGGACAAGGACATTGATGTGGAGGAGTTTGTGTTCAAGTGATGATTCCTGAGGTATTGAAGTTTATAATACTGTCTGTGTGTGAGTTCCTGTGGTGACCGTTATATTTATATTAATTTACTATCTTTATATTGCGTATTTCTTGATGACAACATCAAGTGAAAGAGAAACACATGGATGCGAATTCATTTACATGATAGTGCCCATTACTATCTTTACAAAGAAATTCACAACTATTTTCACTAATACACTTCAATGGAACATCCTATGTAGACATGACAATGGTAGGAACATTTTAACCATAAATATCCAGAAGGAATTAAATTCTGTATGATCATATCTCAGTCTAAACTTAACTGATCCCGATGATGGGTTTTATCCCAAATTATAATCGAATATAAATAAAAAAAGCTGCATTACACCAGTATGATTTGGATTATTTCTAAGTAACTGCATAGAATGTAATGGTTTATTCCTTGCTAATGTCAACTTGTCTCTGTGTGGAATCATCTCTTACAGGTTACTATCCAAATTCTACAGAAGCATGAAGGTTTCAGTCGCTTTTGGGCAGAGATGTCATATGCTGTGGAGTGCATCAACATCTAGTTATGATGATAATTTATAGTTTTCTTTATGTTTATACTATTTTTCTTCGTCTTTCATATTAGCTCTAATTCATAGCATATCAGTTCCAATCTAACCTGATTATAAAAATGTGCACTTTATGGTATCCGTTTTGTAATTTTTCTGTTAATGTCCTGGTGCCAGCCAGAGGCAGATGGGCTCCCCCCCTCAGCCTGGTTCTGCTCAAGGTTTCTTCCTTTTATTAAGGGAGTTTTTCCTTGCCACTGTCGCCATAGGCTTGCTCTGGGAGGGTTTTAGGCGCAGGATATTACTTATCTGTGGAAAATGCATTCTCGGTCTCAATTCCATTATATAATATGTCATTGACTATACTTATGCCAGTTTTAAACTCTACTTATTTATGTATGTGTATATATAACAACAGAGGTGCCTTTACTACGACACTGGCATCGCTGTTATGCTTAGATAGCTTTTTACTTTACCACGCTACTGTAATGGCTATTTAGGCTACCGCTACAACATTGTCCTCCACCATCGGAGCGTCTGTGAACCATTCGCTACAACAGGTCGCTGTCTCTCTGCAAACAGAGGTGCCTTTACTACGACACTGGCATCGCTGTTATGCTTAGATAGCTTTTTACTTTACCACGCTACTGTAATGGCTATTTAGGCTACCACTACAACATTGTCCTCTCCATTTCACTCTTCCACCCATCAACAACTTGATCAACAAATTGCGGATCATTGTTTGTTTGTGACTGTTTATTTTTTCGTTGTTTTTGAACAAAGGAATTGTCAAGCTGGCCTTCAGGAGCTGACATTTTTCCTGAAGGTTCAAAAACTTGAAAATTTAGACGTGACAATTACAACAATTATCGCATTTGAAGGCCTTTAGTACTCTTCACTTTGCCATTATCCAAACAAGCAACTGTTCAACCATGATAAACCATCCTGCTTTATTCTCATATTTGAGTAATTAGACACTGGCATTTCTGTTGTTGTTAAATATTATTTTATTATTATTCTTCTTCGTTTAACTTTTAAACGTGAATGTAAAATTCTGTTTAGGCTCCATAACTGAAATTATTTCCCAATACAGTTGAAATACACAAAATACTAAACGTCACACTTACCTGCTTACTGCATACTTACTGATACACTCCAGCAACACCTTTAGTATTATATTGATAGTGCTGTCATGTCTAATAATTGTTCACACTTGATTTTTTTTTTTAATTAACCTTCATTTAATTATTCAAAATACAATATACATACATTTCTGAAAAATACTAACTCCATTTGTTACTCTTTAATAAGCTGGCATAAAAAGTTATAAATGGAACTAAAATAACTGCCTGCTGCAAAATAAAAATGACTGATTTGAGTAGTCAGAGTTGTGCATTTTCCAAAAATTTGTATGATTGTTTGGTTTAAATATGTAAAGGAATAATGTTCATTTCTATTCTTACTTACTTGCTTCTTTCTTTCTGGAAAATTCATCTATATTAATTCAATTTTTTTTAGTTCAGAATCCATCAATGATTGTGCCTTTCTAAAAAAAATTTTTATTTTTTATTTTGTAAGAGTATAATATGTCTACAATAATGAAAGAATTTACAATAAAAGCTTTCACTGTTTGTATTACCTTGTTTGAATGAGCCATATTGAAAATCCACCGTAATCATACATACTGGCACAATAGAATAGAATAGAATAGAATAGAATAGAAGCCATTTATTGTCATTGTACAATGAATACAACGAAATTACTGCTGGCACTCTGTTGCATTTTCAACCTCAACATTAAGACTAGACACAAGATATTCACATTTTTAGATATTCAATATGTGTATTTTAGATATACACATATTTTATATATACAAGATATTCTATTTTTATAATACAAGACATAAGTAGTATTTATAATTAGCTAGTTAGCTAATTGACTGCACCAAATGACTTTACCCGCTAGCTTGTAGCCACATTATTTGAAGCAACGTATCAAAAAGACAACGATCTATCTGGTTAACCAGCTGTAATTGTAACTTAGTTATGACTATTCAGCTAATTAGACTAGCCAGCTAGCTACAGACATGCACATTTCCGTTCAGGAAAAAAAACGTCCGCTAGTCATATCTACCCTTAATGTGGCTAGCTGAGGTTAGCTAGCAATCCAGCTAGCTCGTTAGCTAATTAGCTCGTTAGATCGTTAAGCGATCCTAAATCTGATCTATTTCTTTATCATCTCAGCTGTAAAATTCGCTGGTTAGCTAAGGCAGCCATATGTGAGGAATTGGAAAACAATAATATACCAATTTGTGAGAGAAATTTTATTTAATTTATGTAATTTATTCTTAAAACAAGTTCGTTCCCACTGTGGTAACCTTTTCACACAAGCACTGGCGATAACTGCCAAAAAATGACGTAAAATGACGCGTTCTGACTCGTCGGAAGTGAAGCGCGGTAGGCACCCCGTACAAAATTTTACCCCGTACAAAATTTAGCACGACACCGGCGCGTCTTGAGCGGTGAGAGCGTCAGAATGAAGTTGAAGTCCAGGCAACTTTATGGTAATGAGCTATGACGAGGTTCGGCGGCAACCAATTGGAATAGAAGTTCTCCGTTCTAGAGAATTCTGGAGAACACAACCGTGTAAACTTTTGTTCCCACCAAACATTAGTTCCTAAGCAAAATGGAGGAGAGACTGATTATTACGGTGGCGGGTTTTCCCATTCTTTATGATATGTCCCTGTTTGCGTACAGGGACATAAATAAAAAAAACGAAGCGTGGGCCAAAGTGTCAAATTCTTGGTGTTCCGGCAACATTTTCACTGTAGAACGCTTGTTTTTAAGCGGGAATGCAATTCATTTGTTGGAAAAAAAAAACACCGATTTGACCAATCAGACTAATTGGCCACTAAACTTAAGTCAGGAACGGGACCACAGTTACTTTAATGTAGGCTACACACAAATTAACGGTAATGTTAATCAAAGAAAAAGGCTAGTAAATGTGTCCTATAAACTGCATGTTAAAATTTGATTTAGCACTTAGCATCAACACAAAAGTCACACCACACAAATGGCTTTTAATTAGTTTATTTCGTAGGTTTATTTTCTTACCAAACATGGCTTTATAATTGTTTATTTCTTTGCTTCATTGATCGATTTCTTACCTTCACATTTAAAAGATTTCATGAGGTTAACTTATACCCTACTTGTGGTCAGTCGGCGAAAAGATACCGGTTAACAGTTGTTTGCTTCGCGGCCCCTTTAAGTAAAGTTTGCTAGACCAAGCATTCCGAACGAACTTGTAGCCATCTACGTCAGAGCGTCCACTTCGTTGAAAGCGTTGCTGGCAGGGCGGCCAGAGCGAATTTTGACGCTCTCGCCGCTCCCGGTATGACCGTACAGTAGCTATGGAAGTACGCGAGAGTATTAATTTCACACATCTAAGTCATTAGCCTGCAAGGTTGTCAGCAGGCTCTCCATAATTCGCTCAGATGAGAATGACTCCCGCCTAAAAAATGTTAGCTAGCTAGCAAATATTTGAATATAATGATAGCTAAACTTTAACATGCATCAGATTTCCTTCGAGCTCTAAAAAGCTGCGTCAACCATTCAAAACGACATCTCGGCCAGACTCAGCTTTGTTATTGAATATTTAATTAACTATAATAAAAAATATATTCAGATATCCA
This sequence comes from Megalops atlanticus, assembly GCA_019176425.1. NCBI lineage: Eukaryota > Metazoa > Chordata > Actinopteri > Elopiformes > Megalopidae > Megalops > Megalops atlanticus. The sequence continues at coordinate 299,263 of CM032888.1, forward strand.
ACATTATGGTAACTGAGGGATAAGTTAGCTACCCAGTTAGCGATGTTAGCTAGCTAGCTAACTAGTTAATGCCTAGCTGTAATTCTGACGTGACAAGAAGCCAGACTAATGTTTTGGTTAACATTATGTTGTGAAAACAATGTATTTCTAATAAATTTCAGTTTTCCGTTTTTACCTTGGGTACACTGACGGCAAATTCACCCTCAGGTAGATTTGGCAGCAGAACGGCAGTTGGACAGTGCCGCGAATGGAAAAGTCAGAATGGAAGTTGGAGAGTGGCGCGAGTGGAAAAGTGGCATTGCTGTGTGTTTGTGATTCATACGTTCAAGAGGAGAAAATAAGTAATGCATTGATCCCTTTAAAGAGCTGAAAATTGGTTGGGCAAAATTGCATAATCAGTGTTGGCATTTTTAGATTTAGATTAGATTGAAATGGCTTAAACTTGGGAGCTATAACATTTGCACATTAGCCCAAGTGTCAAAACAACAACAAAAAATGTTTTCAACGGTGCATATATATGCAGATCACTTTGCTAGATACAATTTCATTTCATTTTATGTTCTTTTCACTTTAGAGAATGTAGCCCACTTGGGACCCATCCAGTACCCATGTTCGCTGTCTAAATGGTATGCCCATTTCTAGCCCATGTATATTCATCTGGGTTGCCCATGTGGGCCCCAACACCAACCCACTCAAAAGCCCACTCTGAGCCCATGCCCACTGGAAGCCCACCTAACCCAGGTAAAGCCCATGTGGGCCCCACTTGGACGTGTTGGCTGGGCCTGTTTGAGTTGTTACCAAAAAGCGCTGTATAATATTTAAGTAGGCTACTTGGGGAAAACATGGTGAATTTTCCTGGTCAGTTCAGCAACCAATAACTTGCAGAAGCCTGAGGGCTTTAGGTGAAATAAACGCAGGTCTCTTACTATCACCGAGTCTCCAATAAACGCCGGTAAAATTAAGTAATTAAAGCAAATAAACTCCTCGGCGTTTATTGGAAGTTTTACGGGATGTTACACGCGTTTGAACGGACCGCAGTGAATGGCTAGCCACTCGGAAGCATAATAAGTTGTAGCCGCTTATGGCTACTTCCGCTGCTTCAGCGGAAGTTCCTCCCATACTTCCTTTTTCCGGCCTGTAAACCGCTTTTTCATCTTCCGGACTGTCACACACACACACACGCGCGCGCACTAGCGGCATGGAAGCGGAGAGTATGGTGGCTAACGGCGGGGAAACGACGTCCTTGAACGGCGAACCGTCGGTCAAGCGAGTCCGGGAATGCGAAGAAGACTATTCAGTCTGCCGGGTATCGAAGCCGGAGCCACAGAATAAAGTGACGGTTGTGCTCGGAGCGCAATGGGGGGACGAGGGGAAGGGGAAGGTGGTGGACCTCCTTGCCATGGACGCGGATATTGTGTGCAGGTGTCAGGTAACGTTAATGAATCACAAGTCCTTATTCCTGCGGGTGGGACAACGCTGCTGAAGTACTCTAATACATCATGGGAGATCGCGAACTTGCTAGCTATCTAACTGAATAAGCATTATGGATTACTTAGAGGTGCCATGTTGAATAAGGATGACGGATTAACCAGCCCCCCTAGCTATACATATCACTCGCTAGGAAGATAACATTACCTCGTTATCTAGCTGGACAAAACTAGACATTGTGGATAACCAGCGTAAACAGTTTGTTTAGACCGCTCCTTACTGAAAGATTATAACACTTAAGACAATGTAACTGAAACTCAAACTACACAGCGTTTTCTACTTCAGTCAGCGGACTACTTGAAAGTTGAATGGTATTCTGTTTTAACCATGAACATTTCGTCGAATAGTAAGATTTGAGAACTGTAGATCAGATGATGTCATATGTTTTATCTGCATGCTTCAGACCATTTGGTGTGTAGGTCCAAGGCGCAAGTACAGTTGAAAATGATGCAAATTTGCTCCAGTTCAGGTTGTGTAGTGTCGTCGGGTTGTAATCTGTGTTAATAACTTTGCACATAGTGAGCACTTTCCACGTTCTGATAATGTTTTACACAGGGTAGTATAATTCTTTTTGCAATATGTTAATGTTGTACGTTGAATTGTGAAATATGACAAAATTCTGTAATGTGAAGCATAACATGCTACACACATCTGCCACGATTTATTAATTTGGGCAAAAGTGGTATTAGTTGCTCTACCATGTACCCTCCACCAAATTTCTGTAGACTTTACTTAAATAGCTCCTGGCTCCAGAAATTTACTGTTACCTTACCCTTATCAATAAATGTGTGCTTAAGTCTGCCTTAAAATAGGTCTGAAGGTTTGTGTATAAAGTGATATTCAAGGAAAGTTTTGCTTAGATTGGAACACCTTTTGTGTTTTCAGGGAGGTAACAACGCAGGACACACTGTGGTGGTGGATTCAGTGGAATACGATTTCCACCTGCTGCCAAGCGGTGTTCTCAACAAAAACGCAGTCTCTTTCATCGGTATGTCTGGACAGCCACCTGAGTTACGCAGGTTACCCTACCATTGTACCTTGTATCATCCTTGAGCTTTAAACTTCTCATCTCTTCCTCAGGGAATGGGGTTGTGATCCATCTGCCAGGACTGTTCGAGGAAGCTGAGAAAAACCTTCAGAAGGGCAAAGGTGAGCTTTGAAGGCAGGGGGGAGCAGGTGACCAAGGGATAGACATACACAGATAATAGGGCTGTCAACAGTTATCATGTGTGATTGCTACTCAGCTTCAGGACCTGAATGTCACAATGTCTTTTTTGTCTTACCAAAGGACTCCAAGGCTGGGAGGAGAGGCTAAAGATTTCTGACCGCGCACACATTGGTAAATATTTGTCTGATGTTTCATGTACCTGCAGTTATGTGTCATTGTCTGCTGGCTGTGGGTTATTCTCATGTGCAGGAATGCATGAGCATGCTACTGGTTGCATGTTTCCCCCTGGCTGGGGGGCTGTCTGACATGCTTTTGTTGTTTCTGCAGTGTTCAACTTCCACCAGGCTGTCGATGGCATACAGGAGCAGCAGAGACAGCAGCAGGCTGGGAAGAAGTGAGTTCTGCCCCTCTGCGCCCCACTCCCCCTCTGCCCCCCGCATCTGCCAGGGACAGTGGGGAGTGTTTATCTCTGACATACTGGCGTACCTTATCTGTGCCTCCCATGTTGTGCAGACAGGCCGTGTATGGCAGTTTCGGCGTTCGCACACCCTTCTCTCTCTCCCTCCATCATTACACTATAACATTCGTTCCCCCTCTTCTCTTTCTCCTGCAGCCTGGGCACCACCAAGAAGGGCATCGGCCCTGCCTACTCCTCCAAAGCCGCCCGCAACGGCCTGCGAGTGTGTGACCTGGTCTCCGACTTTCCCATCTTCCAGCAAAAGTCAGTGTCAGGTTCAGGTTCAGATTCACGAATCTCCCTTTATGTATCTGTGAGTTTCTGTGTGTGTGTGTGTGTGTGTGTGTGTGTGTGTGTGTGTGTGTGTGTGTGTGTGTGTGTCTGTGTGGAGGGTGTGCTGGTTGCATCAAGCAGGCTTAAGCCCTCAGTTAGAGCTCCCACTTCATGGCATAGCATTTGCTCTTAGAGTAAACTCTCTGCACAATAAGTTTATATAATATATTTGAATGTGCTTATGGGTAAGGTAAAGGTTATTTTTTCCTGCATAAGCATATATTAGCTCATATACTACCTAATGGAATAGATGCTGGCTAACTACCTAAGCTTTAATTTGGCATGTCTCTACATCATTACCATTTATTACTGCTGCTAATATGTATGTTTCTTCTGAGCATATGTGTGGTTAGCTACACAGCTCTCTAAGGTTTACAAAACTGAACTCAGCACTACATCTGTTAGCAATTCACTCCATGGGGTGAATGATAGCAGCTGTGTTGGCCCTGTGTTCCAGTTATGATCCGTGATTGGTTGACTTGGTTCATTTTATTGGCTGTTGGCTGGTGGAGTTTTTTGTTGTTCTCCTGATTGGTTAAATGGATGTTACCTCCTGCAGGTTCCGAGTCCTGGCAGGGTATTTTCAGACCATGTACCCCACCCTCAATATTGACGTAGATGCTGAGCTCCAGCAACTCAAGGTGACTTAAGCAAGGACATCCCATAAAAAGCATGTAGTTATTCCAAGAGCTATCAACAGTGGTCACACAAGGTGGTCAGTTATTATTTAAAATCTCAACTAAATTACTGTATTGTTAATTGTGTTAATTATTAATACTGGCTTTCTTATTTTTTCCTGTTTATATTAACATTTAGCTTGGATTTCCTGCTCTTCTATGATATGTTCACTGTGTGTTTCATTGGCAAACTGTTACACAGCATTGCAAGTGTTGTGTTTGGGGAGGCCATAAGCCTTGTCCTTACTTTGGAGTGGTCTGTAGAGTCTTTGGGCGTAACAATGGTTTTATGCTCTGCTTTTACTGTACTGTACAGCCTGTGAATTACAGGATGTCAAAGTCCATCTTAGTGCTGCATAATCAAATCCTTCTGATGAATTTTATTTGTTATTCTTAACAGTGAATTATCAGTCATTCTCACATGAGAGGTCATGGTGTGTTGTTTTAAGCAAACTCCCAAACAAATTTGTGAATACAAAAAGCAAATTTCACCGATCAGATTTCTATTTTTTTGTTGAGTGATAGGTGAAGTTCCTTAACACCACCTTTTATCAAAAGCTTCCCAGATTCTCAAACACTGCTGAACTTTTCCCTCCCCCTCTGTCTTTCAGGGCTTTGCGGATAGACTGCGCCCCCTGGTGACTGACGGTGTGTACTTTATGCATAAGGCCCTCACTGGCCCCACCAAGAAAATCCTGGTAGAGGGGGCCAATGCTGCCCTGCTGGATATTGACTTTGGTGAGCAAGAGAGTGTGGCTTAAGCATTGAAGTTCCATGCCACATGCACTTGCCCTGGAATTTGTGTCAGCACTCACAGTGCTCTTCATGTGTAAGTGTGGCAGAGAGAATGGCCTCCTGGCATTTGAGAGCCTTTGTTAGTATCTTTCCAGGGCTTTTGTTAGTCGGGGATCGTGGTAAATGGTTGTGGCAGCCCCAGACATGTCTTCCTCTGTCATTCTCAGGGACCTACCCGTTCGTGACCTCATCAAACTGCACCGTGGGCGGTGTGTGCACGGGGCTGGGTGTGCCGCCCTCCCACGTTGGGCGCATCTACGGCGTGGTCAAGGCCTACACCACACGAGTGGGAGTGGGAGCCTTCCCCACGGAGCAGGACAATGTGAGTCTGTGAATGTGAGCCTCGTTGCTTCCTGTTGTTTGTTTTTAGTCCCTAGCCGTAGGACACCAATTTTCAGCCCCATAAAAAACCCTGTGCATTGCTTAAGGCCTGAGTGTGGGGGACCCATGACAGCAGCGTGAAAACAATCTGTGCTTTAAATACAAAGAACTTGAGCATTCTATGTGCGCTGAACGTATGTAGATAAGCACAAACACATAAAATTTGTATGCTTTAGTTTATCATTAAAGTCCTTGCAGGGTTTGTGTGGTCCTTGAAAGCATTCCTGGAAAATTCATGGGCTGTGGTCAGAAGTCTTGCTGTCCTTGGAAAGTTGGTGGAAGTGCCTTTTTCTTTTACAGCAAGTGAAGTACAGCCATCATCCTTGCAAGCTTGCCGCTTTGATGCAAGTTGATGTTGAAAACACACTGGCTAGTTTGCTGGCTTGTACATTAATCCCATTGGCAAAACTTGTGGGCGACTGGTGTCCGCTCCCTACGGCCTTCAGGAGTACATCTACATTTCAGTTTTGGTCATTTACCAGCCCCTCTTAACCAGAGTGAATGAATGGCATGGCGTGAAAAGCTGTACAAACACAACACTGCTAGGCATATACTAACACACATCAGTTTCCAATATTAAGTGCGTGTTTTCAAATGGACTTTCCTAGTTTTTCCGTCACACAATTCCATCTTCCTTAAACCCCCTCATGTATTCCAAGACATTGGAGTGAGAGCCTTGTTCCTGGTAGGCTTGGGCAATGTCTACCGTCTACGATGTCTATAGTGAAACATTGCGATGGACAAATACATCGGCGGCTGGTGAGCTGGAAACATGGGGAAGATTGTTAAACAATCTCGCGTTATAGCATTTGCAAGCACACATAACCCCAAAATCTGGGCGTTTCTTATGTACACACCATTTACGTGTAGTCTGCCCTTGACTTACGCACTTTTCAGCTATGCGCTTCTGAGGGCTGTAGCAAGTCAAGCGCCACTACATGGCGAAACAACATATTGCCTTTTAAGTCGGCGGTAGGCCTACTTTTAACATTATTATGCATGTACAAATAAAGTTCAAAATGAATATTTGTGTGTCATTATTTTTAAACTACAATAACATTTCTTGTAACCCTATAGTACATTGTTAAACGTAAAACAAAAAAAAACGTATTACATCACATGGTGTTGTGAACAAGCCTGGTAAATAATTAGTTCAATTAGAATAAAACAGAACTATCAATTAAGATGAGTATAAACGGCAAAGCATTACCCATTTATTAATCAATTTAGCTAATAGAGAGTACTTTGGAAGAGTCATGATGAGTGATTACTAATGAATTTTTAATAATATGCTACTCAGCATGAGTTCAAGCGTGGACACAGGAACATGCATTTAGTTGCACCTTTTCCTCAATTGTGCTTTTTTATGAACACTGCGTGTACGGTCACACCGGTGTGTTTAGCCGTTTAGCGCGTGTGCTCAAACCGGTGCGATTAGAAAACTAGATTACTAGCTAACTTTAGCTTTGATGAAACAGCGATTTAACATTAAAAAATATAGCTAATGCTGACTGAAAAACTATGAGAAGCTTAATGATGTTATTGAAAACATAACGAGCCATGTAACGTAACACGCGCTACATAGCATGCGAAAGAGTTAATGAATCTCCACACATCAAACATGTCTTTATACATAGGCCCAGCACATGTGTCGTTTGGTATATTTACTTTATTTTTGGGTTTATGTCATACATAGAAACAAATGCTTTCCTTTGAGGCGATTTGTAATACAGCTCTCCAGGAGAGCGTCTCCCTTTGCATTATTTGGTTTGAATGCATTTCAATGACTTTTTTTATTTTATTTATATAGCACTTTTCATACATGTCTAACACAAAGTGCTTTACCGAAAGAAAAAAACTAAATAACACAAGATAAGACAGGGGTACATCATACATAAATTCTTATAAAACTCCTCCCCACTCCCTCCCGTCCCAGCAATACAATAAAACAATAAGATAATAAAAAACAATAAAATAATACAAACCGGGAATGAAAGAAATAAGACGAAACTCAATAAAAGGCCTTTTTAAAAAAGTATGTTTTAAGTTATGATTTAAAAGCTGAAACTGAGGGACAGTCTCTGATATTCTATGGGAGAGTGTTTCACAGTTTTGGGGCATAAAAACTAAAAGCAGCCTGGCCTCTAGTTTTAAAACAAACTTTTGGGACACAGGGTAGGCCAGCAGAAGATGATCGCAGTGCTCTCTCTGGTTGGTACAGTATGAGCATGTCTTGAATATATTCAGGTGCCATCCCATGTTTTGCCTTAAAAACCAAGAGTAAAATTATAAAATCAATTCTAAAAGAAACTGGAAGCCAGTGCAGGGATTTGAGTACAGGGGTGATGTTTCATATTTTTTAGTCCTTGTCAGAACCCTGGCTGCTGCATTTTGAATGACCTGCAGTTTTGCAATAACATAGCTGGGGAGGCCAGAAAACAAGGAGTTGCAGTAGTCCAGTCTAGTTGGGATGAAAGCATGCATTATTTTCTCAGCAATTGGTAGTGATAAAAATGGTCTTATCTTTGCTATATTTCTAAGATGATAAAATGAGACTTTGGGAAGGGATTTCACATGTGATTTCAGACTTAGCTCAGAGTCTAGGATTACCCCAAGATTCCTAACTTCAGACTTAAAATTGAACTTTTTGGAAACTTGATCCATGCAAAACAATTCTCTTTGCCTCTTTGGACCTACGAGAAGAGCCTCAGTTTTGTTCTGATTTAGCTGAAGGAAGTTTTCCGACATCCAGTTTTTTATATCGGGCATACACTTAGAACCGCAACTGAGGAGCTTGATACTAATGTACAGCTGAGTATCATCAGCATAACTATGCAAAGACACACCATTACTACGAATAATATCCAGGGCTCGACAGTGCAAGCGTTTCACTCGTATTTGCGACCAGAAATAGATCAGTGGAAGCGGGTGAGCTGGAAACAGGGGAAGCCCGAACACTATCTTTAAATCTATCATTACTTTCAACCTGTTCCCCTTTATCCTCCTTGATTAACAATAAAACAAACTAGAAAAGTGCATTTCCTGAAGAAAATGCAGAGTGTGATTGCCACCCGGCAGCAAAAACATGCTAACGTATATGAGATGATCGCTAGGTTGTTGTTAAGTGGTTGCCAGGGCATTAGTAGGTGGCTGCTAGGCTGTTGCTAGGTGGTTGCTAAGGTATATAGGGTGGTTGCTACAGTGTTGCTAGTTGGTTGCTAGGCTGTTGCTAGATGGTTACCAAGGTATATGAGGTGGTTGCTAGGGCGTTGTTGGGTGGTTTCCAGGGTGTTGCTAAGTAGTTGTTAGGTGGTTACTAGGGTAAACAATACGGTCGCTGGGGCATTGCTAGGGCGTTGTTGGGTGGTTGTCAGGGTGTTGCTACGTGGTTGGTAGGTGGTTGCTAGGGTGTTGCTAGTTCGTTGCTAGGGCGTTGCTAGATGGTTACTAAGGTATATGAGGTGGTTGCCAGGGCGTTGTTGGGTGGTTGTCAGGGTGTTGCTGAGTGGTTGCTAGGGGGTTGCTAGGGTAAACAATACGGTCGCTGGGGCATTGCTAGGGCATTGTTGGGTGGTTGTCAGGGTGTTGCTACGTGGTTGGTAGGTGGTTGCTAGGGCGTTGCTAGATGGTTACTAAGGTATATGAGGTGGTTGCCAGGGCGTTGCTGGGTGGTTGCCAAAGTGTTGCTAAGTGGTTGCTAGGCGATTGCTAGGATAAACAATATGGTTGCTAGGGACACACCCACCTTTGGTGAGTGTTGGGTCACATGACCCAAAGCACCAAATCAGGTCCCGTGGCTATTGGTCAAATGGTGACTGAGTGGTAAGGCTTTGAGAAATAGACTGAAGTGAATGGGAGGATGAAAGGATGTATAAACAAGTAAAGGACGAGTGCGGGGTCAGTATGGGATTCAATGAGTGTTGCGTGGCATGACCTGAGCCAGCATACTGTGACCGTAGGCTGAAAGGTGACCGAGCGGTAAGACTTTGAAAAATGAATTGAAGGCAATGGCAGGATGGAGGGATGAGTGAACGACAAAAAGATGAGTGCGGGTCAAGACAGTCTTGGACGAGTGTTGGGTGATTTGTCCCGAGGCAACATGTGAGGTATGGTGGCTCTGGGGTGAAAAGTGACTGAGTGGGAAGGCCATGAAGTGTGAGGGGGGCGATTTTGAAAATGAATGGGAGTCTAACGGATAACAATAGTGTGCTTGCAATGCTTCGCATTGCAATCACTCTAATTATTCACAGAATAATCCGACACCAATGGCATAATTAGAATAAATGATTACGCTCGCGAAACACCGCAGATTGTCTGAAATTTGTGTGCTGTTACAAAAGCTACAAAGTGAGATTAACAATTTAATTAACAAGGATGGCAATTTGAATAATGAAGTGGCAAGTAATCCCAAAGATTTCTCTTAAATGTTTCATATTATAGATTTCTTGTGTTAAAATATTCAAATTACAAAACGGAGCTAAATTTAGTTAAATTGATTTAAATTACTGAGAATGAACTTTTAGGTTAGGTTGAGTGCAATGAACAATAGAACGCAGACCTCACAAAAGCTGTGATGTGTCATGAGCATTTAACATAAGTTAAATCGATAAATGCCATCCTTGTTAATTAAACAATCTCACGTTGTAGCTTTAGCAAGCACACAAACTACAGACAATCTGCGGTGTTTCGCGAGCATAATCATTTATTCTAATTATGCCATTGGTGTCGATTATTCTGTGAATTATTTGTTTTATTGTTAATCAAGGAGGATAAAGGGGAACAGGTTGAAAGTAATGATAGATTTAAAGGTAGTGTTCGGGCTTCCCGTTTCCAGCTCACCCGCTTCCACTGATCTATTTCTAGTCACAAATGCAAGTGAAACGTGCATGCTGTCGAGCCCTGACATCACCAAGTGGGAGCATGTAGAGCGAGAACAGCAAAGGGCCAAGAATCGATCCTTGTGGAACACCACAATTAATACTGACTTTTCTTGACTCAGACTCACCAAGAGCAACAAACATTTTTCTGTCGCTGAGATAAGACTCAAACCATTTTAGTACCGTTCCGGATAGTCCAACTCTGTTTTTAAGCCGATTAATTAAGATTTTATGGTCCACTGTATCAAAAGCTGCACTTAAGTCTAAGTTACTAAGTGATATTCACATGGTAAATGCGTAAGTCCATGTTCCACGTTTTCCCGACAGCCAAAATAAATGAGGTGACTCAGTCTACTTCTATTTTAAATAAATCACGCCTCTTTCATGAGCCCGCCTTCATTATGAAGTTAAGCGCTGTGGGCGTGATCGGAGCACGTAGGGGAGAATACACGTAACTGAAATGCACGCAAAAAAGGACTTGAGCGCGAATGGGAGAATACCTCCCTCATAGCGGAACATGACCTGTCTTTCAGGATAGCGCCAGCGCTAGTTGACCTGTGCAAAACATCACAGGACAGAACTGCACCCTCCAAAGTTAGCGTGTCAAATACACAGGCCAGCTACCTATCCACTCATGACATTGCCTGTCACATTACGCCATGTTTAGCACACAAGCTGTCAAAACGGATGTTTTCACAGAACGTTGACGAGTCCACAAACCGCAACATGGACAGAATTTTCAATGTACTGGTCCGATTCCATGATGATGACTTGGACAAAGTTGTAACACAGCATCTTGCTACTCGACCAACTTTTATTGAAGCTGCACTTTTCATTTTTAGTAGCATTTAAGAAAAAAAGGAAGCATTTTTAATTTGAGCATGGTAATACAAAATTGTGTTAATGGTTTTTTTTTTTCTTTTTTCCAGTTTTGAATTAAAGCTGTTGTGGTAATGCTAAATGTACGTGCATCACATTTTGTTACCCCCCCAAGAAAAAAATTAAAGGCTAAGAAAAATTAGTTGCTTTTTGCCCCCATGAAGCTGTCGGTTACATGTAACAGTGACACAAAAAACCTGTGCTGGATGTTGCCCCCATTTTTGCAATTACAGCCTTCAGACTGCAAAAGTATCATCATTGTGCTGTGAATAGCCTGGATTCCTATACTGTTTACTTATGACTTAGTCCTCAGGGCCCTCTGAGTTCAAAGACAAGGTTCAGGGGTTCCTTGTGGTTGTCATTCATGGTTTTGTGTGGTTGATGGTCACAGTTCTCTGTTCCAGGACATTGGGGCCCTACTGCAGTCACGGGGAAGGGAATTTGGGGTAACAACAGGCCGGCAAAGGCGCTGTGGCTGGCTGGACCTGGTCCTGGTTCGTTATGCCCACATGATCAACGGTTTCACTGCGTAAGAGCTCCTCTTGTTCAGTTTTTGTTTGCTACAAAATGTGTGTGTATATTGTGTGTTGTAGTATGCGTGTATTTGTGTGTGTGTGTGTGTGTGCGTGTGCATGTGTGCGTGCGTGCCCGCATACATATGCTCCTGTTCACGTCCTCTGAGCGTGTCCTGTCAGGGTCGAGTTTTTGTGTGAAACAACGGCTCTGACTGGCACCTCTCTCCCCAGCCTCGCTCTCACCAAGCTGGACATCCTGGACACGTTACCTGAGATAAAGGTGGGCGTGGCATACACAGTGGACGGACAGCCCCTCCCCAGCTTCCCTGGTGAGTTTGTCATGGCGGTGTGGTGCTGAATGGTCACAGCATGCCCTCCCTGCTTACTCCTGTTCTGTTCAATGTGCAGTGTGTTCTATTGGCATGACAAATGTACACAAATTCGTACTGTGAAAGCAGGATTGCACAAAATTCAACATGAGAATGGTAACTGTAGGTACAGTGCCGTCCAGAGAAACATTCGTTCATTTCATTTGTTCAACTTTTACGGACAGTAACACATAAACCGCTTTTAATGTGAAACGCGATCTCACTGGAAGTGATGTCGCAGTTTTACGAGCTCTCACCCAACCAAGGACCACTACAGTAAACAGGAAATGCCCCCCGCAGCGATGCCACTAAAACCGGGTGCATTCCTTTGTTCTCTCTCTTGCTCTGTACGTCCGAAGAAGACGGACGTACTTCTTCCCTCTCTTGCCTCGTACGTCCGAAGAAGACGGACGTATTTCTTCTCTCTCTTGCTCCCCACACGTCCGAAGAAGACGGACGTAAGCCCTTCTTCTCTCTTGCTTCACACGTCTGAACAAGACGGACGTACCTCTCTTGCGCCAGACGTCCGAACAAGACGGACGTATCCCTCTCTCGTTCCCGGAGGCCGCACCACGCGGACGGGACACGGAAAGCCGAGCCGAAGGCCCTGTCCTGACGTAGATTCTCCAAGCTAGCGACAGCAATCAGAGCAGTGCAAACTCGCTACCAGCCGGAGACAAAGGTGCGACCGGATCCACCTCAGCATGTCTCCTGAAAGAAACCCTGATCCAGACAGAACCAGACCAGCCCTGGCTCCCAGACGACGGAACCACCAGCGAAACCACCCACGGAACTGCAAGATTTGGACCTCATTTCATGAGCTACAGTAGGCTATTTACTCTGGGCATAGGACTTTGCATAGCTAAACAAACACATTGCTACATTGATGAATGTTGTACATCCGTGTGTTTCAGATCATTACGAGTAATGTAACTAGCTACGTTTCGTTGTTCCGAACTGATTTGTCACACACTATTCACCGCACAGTGTTAGTTAAGTTACCTGCTTTTAATCCACACAAAATACCCCGCCGTTATCAATCGTCCGAACATATCCTGTACCAGACAGACGTTATGTTCGCTCACACATGCACATAACCAACTCAAACTCGCCGCCACACGCATGTTCACACCCTGACATGCTCACACACACTAGCGCAGGACATTCAGTCAAATCTACACATAAGTGTAAATGCATATACATGTTTCACTCATTGTACATATGACACGTGTGCCTTACTATTTTGATGTTATATCTCAATAAATGCATTATTTTTCCAAGGTTTTGTGTTGTAATGTTACACGTGTAATGAATATCGCCAACCTCTGCTGATCAGAATTCTAAATGCCTTCACCTCTTAGTTGAATTATTTCAGTGTTATTTGTTTAGTTAGCTAAATAGATAATATTGTGATTTGATTAAGATTAACTATTGATGTGGTAATTTCGATTATGATTATTAATTATTAATTGAAGTTCCAAATTAATAGTTTAGTATATTTTATGAGACTGATACATGAAACTGAGACTGATATTTTATTTTAACCACTATGGTAGACGCCATATTCTGTATGGCGCCTCCATGTGTTTAATTTAATTATTCCTTACATAATTAGTGCCCTGCGTCAGGAAGACTAATCGGAGGCTTGGTCAGCTACATAACATCAATGCTGTTCACTAACAGTTCAGAATATACAAAATAATTTTGTACACAGGAACACTTATACTGATCATGAGAAACATTTTGAATAGTGTTATTATAGAACAATAACTCATTTGAACACATATTAGACATGTTTAAAGTGAAATGGTTATTTATTCCCTGTCCCTCACTTGTCACACTGTGGTATATAGTGCTGTGGTCATTGTACATTCTCAGCTCAACTAGTAAAACAGGGAGGTTTGCTATGTCTGTTCCATTTTCAGAAGTTCTGCATATTTGTCTTACGCTGGGGTAATAGTTTTCTCTGATTTCATGGTATTTTTCCCATTTTGTGAGTAGGTGGCGCTTTGTCAGGGAGCGGTTGACAGCAAAGCCTCTGCGTTAGGAAGCCATGTTTTCCTATGTGGACCTTTCTCTGTGTATGCAGCCAACATGGATGTGCTGATGAAAGTGTCGGTGCAGTATGAGACGATGCCAGGGTGGTGCTGCAGCACGGAGGGGGTGCGCAGTTTCAAGGAGCTCCCCCTGCAGGCTCAACAGTATATCCGCTTCATTGAGGACTTCCTACAAGTGCCTGGTGAGTTCAGAGTGACAGACTTCCCACAGGTGCTGTGTACACACAACACAAGTATCCTAAAGGACGGGCTTGTCTACTGCAGGAGTGGATCCAAGCAACAATATGTGGAAGAATTACCCTTGTCCTGTTGGACTCATGGGTTTATACTGACAAACTGGAAGACAGATTAAGAATGAATTTACTGTGTTTGTGTATGCATATGTGTAGAGATATAAGTACATGTATACAGGTTGGTGCGTGTCTGATCATTTATCCATTATATATTGATTTTCCACATCACTTTTACAGATGTGGATTTTGGAACCATATTCTACAAAAGTCCATTTGTGTTATTCATAGAGCTTTTGATATGATGTCTGCAGGTGACTTGTGTTGTGAGGATGACTTGTGTTCCACTGTGTCGGTTTCAGTAATGAAATGATTTCTTTGTTATATGTTTGTTTCCCTCTCTCCCACTCTTTCTCCCCCAACCCCCCCTGCAGTGAAATGGGTTGGTGTGGGCAAGTCCCGAGAGAGCATGATCAAGCTGTTTTGATTGGACAAGGCAGTCAGGTTCCGGGTCCTGTGGCCCCCCAGCATGGGTTTTTGGGACATGGTATCTGGGGCAGGCCCAGAATGAGAGGCCTGTCCCTGGGTTTTCTGAGTGTATCTGTCTCAGTCAGAAAATTAAGAGAGTAGCTTAACACCAGTTAACACACAGTATTTGGGTAGGAGGGACCCACTCTGTGTCATCCCAGCCATCTCTTCTATTCAGAATTATAATCAAGTACTCATTTCAGTCAATCATGTGATCACTTTGATGAAGTTTCATCCTGCTGTTGCTAACATGTTTTATGCATAGAGGAATTCACTTCCAGCATTCCTGATTTCTCTGCTCACTTGATTTTTTTCCCTCCCAACTCTTTCATATTCTTAAATCAATCTGTTATTCAGTGTTTTGCCAGATTAGGACCTTTTTTAGTTACATTTGTTTTCCAGTTAGTTTCAGCTTACCCATAGGACTGTGTAACTCTCCATGTAAATGTAATATGGTATATGTATAATACTTTACATTTACGTAGAAGTTAGTTGAATTTGCAGCACACTGGAGTGTTGGCTTACCTTTGGAAGCGTGCTTGTGGGGACCACAAGAATGGACGAGGCCGTGTGGTTTGCAAAAAAGGGATTGGATTGATTGTATTTTTCTTAAGAGATGTAAAAGCATGCAGCTGCAGCTGGCGTGTGCTCTGTGCTGCAAGGCCACGGGTTCACCGAAGCATTCCTCTTGGCAACTGGGATGGAGCAGCCGACCGAATGGACACACTTTCTTTGCACCCTCCCTGCCTGCTAATAAACGTACATTTCAAAAAACAGCCTCGCTGTGTGGTGTACCTTGATCGTCCAGGCAGTGTGCTGCACAGAGCTGGATATTTCCAATTGCTGTCTCATCACTCAGGAGAGCCTGAACTGCAGTGTTAGAGCTCTGACAGAACTTGCTGCACCTGCTATTGAGGAACTTTCATTGCTTTTTATACTCAGTCATTAAACATCCATTTTTTAAATATTTGAAAATGCATTCTGAGATATCTTTACTTACTACACAGAATGCACAAGTATATCAATTGATAAAATAAATTTTGTTATAGTGCATTTTTACTATCACAATTGTCACAAAGTACTGTACATATAGCATACTGCATTTTTGAGAGGGGAAAAAAAAAAACAGAAAACCCAGGCCAATTGGGGGAAAATGGAAAATTACTCTCTGACCCTGGCAAAAAGGTGTTTGAGAGACTCCTGGAAAACAATAGCTAAAAAGATAACATTGACATAACATAAGGTATCAGTTCTTCAGAACAGTTCCTTCTCTTAGCCAGTGAGGTGGTGGGATCAAAACGTTGGCCTCAGGCAGGTTATGAGTGGGAACCCTCCTGAGAGTGGATGGTGCAGCAATGCTCTTTGTGGCCTGCATAACATGATTCATGTGCAATATGTCAAGGAATTTAATTTGTTTAAATTTGTGGGTAGTCATGAATTCCATTCTTATCTGTTTTTGGTTTTGTGTGGGTCCTCCATCATCCAGTTAACACTGCTTCTCCACCAGGTGTTAAAATGACAAGGGCAGGCCATCAGTCTACAGCACTACAGTCACAGTCAGCTCTTCAGAAGGAGCCATGAACCATTTCAGTTATCCTGCACAGTGAAATGAACTATGGGCAGGGTGTGTGCCTTCCTAGAATTCCTTGGGTTGACCCTGTTTGCACACACTAAATTTGCAGCAGGAAGCAGTTGAGCCACCTTTGACACCAGTATTGCCCATTACCATGCCTGTGGCCTCTTCCCTGTTCCAGTGGTTTTGGCATTTTAGTTTGTGCACATGGAGTAGACGTGTCTGTTTTATAACAATGTTAATAACAGTAATTGCACTTATAAGTAGGCATTTCTCCCCAACATTTGGGCCTTTTTGTAGCTCCTTTGACAGATCTCAGAGATTTAATGTGAAGAGTAGGTGATTCAACCACCATCAGTCATCTGGAATTATGGACATACAAGCTGAAGGATGAGTAATTCCGTATATTACTTGTAAAATTAAAGGCAATCGAGCCAGTTTTTGCACAGATTACATTTATAAGATGTGGGAAACATGTTACTGATACAGAAACTCAGTACATACGATACAAAGAAATAACAGTACAGTCCACTGCTGTCGCCTGCTTCCCTGTTCCACACTACTCAGATTCCCAAATCATATTACTAAGGGATGCTCACAGGTGGAATATGACTGCAGGTGGCTATTGACACCAACTGCTAACCCTGTGGAATTGGGCTGTACCTTCCCATTGATGCCTACTGCTACCCCTACAGTATACAGCTGCAGCAAACCAATACCTGCCACTGATAACCCTTGACACCACTGTTTTGACAAACTGCTTTTCAACCAGTGAATGGTCCATACCCTCGAGTTTGGTAACATATAGTTTCCATTTAGTTTTGACTAAATACTGTTGTGCCTTGAAATGCATTTCATTAATGAAATCCTACTGTTCATAGTATGCTAGTAGACTATAGTATACTCCTACTCATGGTTGAAAAAATCATATTTTGGTATAAAAGAATCAGTCAATATTAGGTAAGCAAAGAATCACAAATACAGGTGTAATATTCCATCAAAAGTGGCACTTATAAGAAAATAATTTTAATAAAGTCTATTTTTTCCTTGTAAACAGAAATATCTATTGATATAAACATCTTTAAAACAATGGATTGAATATACAGTATTTTGTGCTTGTAAAATTTATTTTATGACCCTGCCTTAGTGTAGACTGGATAAAGTTCCTGAGTCCACTTTTTGAGTCCGCTTGTAACTTACCGTGCTGCTCTTCCTGTAACCCTTGAGCACCACTTGCTGGTACATGTTTTTGAATGTAAAATCTGAACCACTGAATTACTGAAACATACACATACAACATTCACACTTAAAATTATGGCACACTTGTGCTTAGGTGGAGTTCGCATTTGTCACTGAACACATTCCCTCCTGATCTTTGTCAGGCAGAACAAGGCGGTACAGCATCACTGCTCCCTTGGCAGAGGGGCACAACTCTGTCCACAAGGAGGCGCTCTCATCCAGTTGCATCACCTCCTTCAATACAAACATATGCATGCACTGACGATATTGCAAAATGGGTTATTTGACTTGAAGACACTAATATGGTTTGGGTACTAACTTGTCATCCTAATAGATGATTTTAGCCTGAGCAGTACTGCCCAAGTGACCTGTCATTTTTGACAGACTCTCACATAGAAACTAATGACACAAGTTCAAAGTCCATACTGCAGCATGGCAAATTCCACACATCCACTAAACAATACCATCAGCAAATAAGGCACATCTTCTGCTCCAAAACACTTTAAGAACTGCAACTACCTTGACATGTACAACAGTTAAAAAAACTACAACTACAAAGTGGTATGTGATTTGCAATGTCCTCTCCTTACCTCTTGGCTCAGAAAGACAATGTCTGTGGATTCATGGGCCTCCGGTCCCCCCCGCCAGTAGAACTCCTTCACTTCTTTGGAGGACAGAGAGCAACTGGACAGAAGAACTGAAGAGTCACTACAGTGAAGACTCGCTGGAGACTAGCAGCATCACAGATGAAGAGATTTGTATACATAGGGTTTGAGGGGGCCGCACAATTCTGGTACCTTATGTAGAACTCGGCGCTAGGTCTGCCTGCGCTGGTGTGGTTGAGGGCGATTCCCAACAATACTGGTTCGCTCAGAGAACTGAGGGGAATGTTCACCTATGAGGGGAGGCAGGGGGAGACGGTCAGGTGTGGCGCTTGACGGTGGTGCATGACATCTCAGATGCAGAGGGAGGATCACCCTACCTCGTCTCTGATCTCGGCACTGATGGAAGAGAAGAGCTCTCTAACCACGGCCCTCTCCGCCAGCTGCTCCACCCGGATGCAGTCCTCACTGACACCCGGACACACAGCCTGCAGGAGGGAGGGAGGAACAGCTCAGACACCCGTCTCACTCTGACCGCCTGCAGGGAAGGGGAGGTACAGCTCAGACACTCGCCTCAATCTGACCTGCTGCAGGAGGGAGGAGGGGGGGTACAGCTCAGACACCCACCTCACTTTGACCTCCTGCAGGAGGAGGAGAGGTACAGCTCAGACACTCACCTTACTCTGACCATGCTCACTAGTTCATACTGCTGAGGGTCTTCATTAAAGTCTGATCTGGATGGACCAAGAGCAGTGAACTGATAGGACATAGATGGACTCCCCAGCATGAACTACCCATACAACAGCAGTGACTTAGCTATGCACTCCACTCTGGAAATGTGGAGAGACTGGAGTAATTGACATACGTCAGATTTTAGTCAATAAACATCCTTGATGTCACTTTAACCATTTCTTTCATGCAAGAACTCTTAACAGACTTATCCCAATTACAACCAGCCAATGAGTGGAATCATATGCCAGCTTGGAACAGGCAGGGGGTCCAATTTTATCCAGTGTCATGGATACCGTAAATATACTAGATATAACAAAATCTACATTTAGCTCATGTTAAAAAGGCACCAGTGTGCTTTAGTGAAAACAAATAGGGCTAGTAATCCAAAAGTTGCCAGTCTGATTTCCTAGTGGACAACTTCTGTTGTACCCTTGGGCAGGGCACCTAAACCAGAATTGCCTCTGCAAATACCCAGAAGTAAAGCATCTGCCAAGCAACCTTTAGGTACTATAAATGGGTTTATTTTTAATAATTAATCACATGGAAGACGTGAGACTGCTGCTTATCTCATAACCAGCTCATGCTCATTGTGACTGTATAGTGATGCATGGTGCATGGTGCTGCAGTCCTGTCACATGTTCCTGCTTTGTCTCTGGGTCACCATTAAGGATTACCATTTTATGTATATACAGTATATATTTTTTACTTTTACACAACATATATACTGAATACCAGTATTTAATGAACATTAAATGTCATTGATTTTTTTTCCTCCTTTATACACCCCTCTGCTGGAACTGCCAGATGAGCACTATCATCCCTCAAGATGATGTCTGCTGGACCCACTGACATCATCTGGGCAAATTGCACATGACTGATGAGTGTGTAAGAATGGTGAATTAAGTGAGCCCTGCCCACATACCTGCCCCTATGCAGTTGTCTCCAGTTGTCATTGATGGGAACGAAACCCCCCCCCCCCGCCAGTTTTTTGCGTGTGATATCAGGATGTGCTTTGTATTCCAGAATTGATTTGTTACACAGTAACAGAGATCCCGGCTCCTGCGACTGCCCTCAAACCATGGTACTGCACCTTTCTTACTATTTTCAATTTGTTTTTAACTTTCATTGTGCCAATTTGCTTCACAGACTGTAACCCCTGTGGGTTTCTTAAGAAGAATATTTAAATTAAGACACTGAACTATGATTAAACGCTTGTCAGACTGACTGTGATTCAAAGATCATGGCTCGCATGAATGATAGCTACCTTTGATGTACTTTTAACATCTATAAGGTGTTTTAGTCAAATGTTCCAGTCACTCGTGAGTTCACTGATGATGTCATAAATTATTCTCAGAAACTGCTATTAGCTAAGTAGCGCAATAGTTTCTGCCAGCACAGAATGAGCTAAATTAGATGTTCTGATGTTAGCTCACTAGCCTATACTTTCCAGTTTGTATAGTTTGATTAGTTTGGCGTAGTGGTGCTTCTGTTTATGTCTAAACATTTACATCCAAAAACAAATTGCTGACATTGAGGACATACATTTGTGAAGACTTTGTGCAAAATGTTTGTGAAAAGACCCAAACGCTGACTGATATGTCAGTCATAACTAGACATTCTGTTCCAGTGTTCCAATCACACTGGCGTCATCGTATTCTCTAGGGACCAACCTGGAGCGATCACACCCGTGTGACTGTACTCCTCAAAGGATAAAGAAACCTGCTTTGCAGAGCCATCTCTCCTCCTGTCCCTCACCTTAGGTTCAGGGTGGCCCCCTGGTATGTCCAGGAGTCCCGGGGCCTCTGCCACCCTCTGGCTCCTCCTGAGCAGCACTATGAGTCCATCTGAGGTGCGCAGTACCCCGCCAACCCCTAGGGGCTGGGCTAGAAGGGCCTGTGTGTCCCCGAACTCGGCCTCGCCATGTGCCATCAGGGCCCCTACACGCCTGGACCAGTTAGTGCCCAGGAAGTCTTTGTAGCATGTGAGGCCCAGCTGTAAGGTGAGCGGGGTGGCCCCCACACCCCTCTGCCTGCATGAGCACTTCACTGAGGCAAATCCCCCTCCTTCATACAGCGGGGGCACTGCAGTGGCTCTTCCCTCTGTGTGGGTGGGGAACCGTGCATCCCTCCAGGGACACTGCAACTTTTGGCCCACGACCACCTGCCACATGGGCACCTCCCCATCCCCCTCCACCACCCCGCTGCCCCTGCAACCCTCGTCTCTCCATTCTCCTGTTTTGCACCCCTCCATGGGGGCAGCATCTCCCCCACCTCGCCCCACATTACACCCTCCATGGGATGTGTAGCCTGCACCCCCCAGAGAGCTGCAGGAGGGGCTGGGCGCGAGGCTGGCGGAGAACAGCCGGAACTTGGCTCCGTTGAAAAGCCAGGGCTCCTGGGAAATGCGTTCTGCCCATACCTCTTCAATGTGCTGTTCCACCTCTGCCACTGTCCTACGGTTATACCTGGGGGATGGGGGGAGGGAGGAGAAAAGAGAGGGAGGGAGAGACAGACAGGGGGAGACAGAGAGAGAGACGTGTTTACAAGAAACACCCATCACAACATTTTGAAGGTAGGAAGACAGAAGTGCAGCAACAAGCAACCCATAATCCTAAACATTTGTGCTTTATACGCATTTTGCGAGATTTCAGCAAGTGCATTTCCAGGAAAGGCAAACACTCCTCTTCATTCCTTTCCTACTTAGGTATGGTTAAGGAGATCAGTGATGACAAGGTTAGCTTATTAGCTTTAATGGCTGGGACTGCAGAAATTCTACCTGTTGGAGAGCTTCGCTTGCACCTGTTCCTCTCTCAGGCCCTTCCAAGGTCCACAGTGCAGCAGTACAGAGGCTTCCGGATCCACCGGGCAGGCTGACCCAACCTTTTTCATGCCTTTCTCTCTCTCTCTTTCTCACACACACACCTGCATCAATAATGGAATACAGAAGTCACACTACTGCTTTAAAGGGGTGTGTTTACATGTCATGTCAATCACAGACAAGCAACCCCAGCGACCATGGTCGATTTGAGAGAATAGCCACCTGGTCATAAATACTAAGATTCTAAATTACTGTTTATCACCTATTTACAATTTTTTTTGTTTTGCAAAGTAAATCAACACCAAAATTAGTAATACTTTATATGGTGCAAATAGATTATGGATTAAAATTAAAATTTTAAATTCCAGAAAATTCAATTTCAATGATGCAACTCTAAAAATTAAAGTTAAACATGATTAGGCCAGTTTAAAAAGGATTAGACCCATGAGGACGAAGACAAAATGTCTGTTCAAAATGTCATACGCAGAAGACAAAATGTCTGTTCTATAACGCTTCTCAAGTTAACTTGAAAAATTACATAAACATAATTTCACCTTCGTTCATTTTACGTGCGATCATTATCATGATTTAAGACCCAGCATCATGAAAACGAACATTCAAATCTGCATGAGGATTGGCCTATTATTATGACGACAAAGAGGTTTGTTAATCCCAGAATTATATAATTTAATATTAAGGTGTTTCCCCCTTTCGCAATGATGTTAGTGGCTGCGCGTACAGTATCGTCTCGAGTATTTGTAGTCTGACGCATTAAGGTGTGACTGGCTGACTACATACTTTAGAGTAGGCTATCAATGCGCCTGTGCTATACAAAAACACAAAAACTTGATTATATATCCTGCACTTACTTTGTCAGTAAACAATTTTATCGTAATTTACTGACACTCAGAAATGGATTAGAAGCGATTACTAGCTAAATTTTTTAACGTTACATTAGTTCTGCTTTTGAAAACACTTTACTGTTATCTGCGCTTCGGAATAAAAGAGCACAGGTAGACATGTAATGCATTCTTCACGTAACGTGTCGCACTTTGTGTGGCTATGTAAGCAGCTAAGTTTTAGTGAACTTTCTGGGCCATCAGTAAGAAAACGACCGATAAGAAAACCCACCAAAATATCGAACTTTCATTTAGCTGGTATAGGTACTCCTATTAGTAGAACAGCCCGAAATATACCTAATTTTCAATCAACAGCACACAGCATCTTTACGTCATTAACGTTACCAAGCTAGTTATCTGAACAGGATAGCGATAAAACAAATCATAAGGTTACCGTCAGACAAACTTCTTCACAACTTTGTTGTTGTCGCGTTCGCATTGACAGGAGTAGTTGTCACTGCTCATGTCCTGTATTACGCAGGCGGTGGAGTACAGAAACACACATTCCCATTGGAGGGCCGACTCATATATGCAGATATGTTTGCGAGAATTCCCGTGATTCCTAGCGGGTTTCCGAAGATATCCGAAAACCGGATCCAGCCGAAGATGGCTTAAGGTGATGCGGTGCGATGAGGTTCTTTTGGCTTTCCATTTCATCCGCCTCGTTGAATTA
This sequence comes from Megalops atlanticus, assembly GCA_019176425.1. Taxonomy (NCBI): domain Eukaryota; kingdom Metazoa; phylum Chordata; class Actinopteri; order Elopiformes; family Megalopidae; genus Megalops; species Megalops atlanticus. The sequence goes on from CM032888.1 coordinate 322,551, forward strand.
CATATCCATTGAATGCGTCACTACAATGATAGGCACGGTTATTATTATTATTACATCACTAGCATGCCAATGGTAGGCTTAAACTATTCATATCTACGAGGCCTGGAATGGCTGTTCCCAATCGTGCATCCTAGGAGTACACCTATTTCAAGACTCAAGTACAGTGTTTCCTAATATTGGTCCTGTGAATACACTGGGGTCCCCAGAATACACCTTAAACACTGGTCTTCGTTTCAGATGAACTCTCACTTAAAGATTCATGGCACAGTGAACTGAATTCTGCTATTCCTTTAAATAAAGCCATATATGTATTTATATCTTTACGTTTAGTCTCATATAGTCTAAATTTTCTGTGAATGAAATATGCTGTCTGTACTAAAATGAAAAATGACTTTTTCAACCAACGTGCTCAAGGGATTCAAATGAAAAGAATTCCAAAGCTTAGACCTATACTTCTGTTAGAACAAGCATTTCCAACAACCCATATCTGTATCAGAGAACTGAAAACAGAAGTCAAACAGAGATCAAACCTCATTCAAAAGCTGGATGAAACTTAAACTGAGAGTTCGCCAGGAATGAAAACCACCAATCACAAGGGGTCCCCAGGGCCAGGATGTGAAAACAATCCTCTAGTGGTTTAAACTCCTGCTAAGGCTACAACTGGCACAATGTTATTGTTTTTTTTATTAATCACATTTTAATTTACAAACATGCTATTTATCTACTGATAATTTTACCATCAAAATTCTAAAATAAATCATAACTACCACCTTGTCATCTCACTTCTTATTATTTAACCTAACAACCAATGTATGGTGTTTTAAAGCAGGCTATTTGATGAAATACGAGTCTAGCAAAGGGAGAGAGCAGTCACCCCACCCAGCCTCGAACCCGGGTCTACGGGGGACTAAACCTGCAGCTTGACTGCAATGCCAAAGAGCCAGGAGTGGGGTGGGGTGACTGCTCTCTCCCTCCACTACATTTTGCTACATATGGTGTAAGAAGTGGGATGGCTTGCCGTGAGGCCATTGGAGGCGTGCCCAGTGTGTGAGCCATATGAGGGACTGCCAGGTTAGGTTGACCCCGGTGTGAGGGACCCCAGAGATGGGTGAAGCACTAGTGAGTGGGGCACCCTGGGATGGGAGAGGTACGCGTCTGCGCGTGAAGAGCATTGGTGCGCTTCCCGAAGGGGAGGGCAGTGTGATGGAGTGCTGTCACTATGGCTGAGTATGAGCTCTGCCTCTAACTGCCATACCAATGAGCCAGGCTCTTTGGCGTTGCAGTCAAGCTGCAGGTTTAGTACCCTATACACCCAGGTTCGAGACCGGTTGGGGTGACTGCTCTCTCACTTCGCTACAACGAGACTATGGTCATGTTTCGATGAAAATATTACTGATAGTAAATATAAAAAATAAAACTACTGACCAATGTAATGCGAAACGTCTGACAATTAAAAGTGCATTACAGGTAAAAAATACTTCTGATTATTGATGCTTGCAAATACTTCCTTAGCAGAAAGTCAGACAAGTTCATTGAGGGAAGCCAGATGGCAGATTGGACTTTTTCCCAAAGCGAACGTTCTTTAGTGTCTGGCTTTCATACTGGCCACGTAACGTCATGTTTTCTCGGTTTAATCTGTTTTGGGCTAAACGATGACGTCGATTCGGTATTAAGGCTGGCATGTTTTGATATGGAAGAAGAATCCAACAAAAAACCTGAATGCACACTTCATAATCAAACTGGCAGTGGAGATCCTGGTAAAAAATATTTTGTGGTTCGGGGAAAAAGAAAAACCTCTACGGCAACAGCGGAATTGCAACAAAATTGATAAAGACATCGGCTACAGAACAGGCACAGGTGGTCCGTTTGTTGTGTGTTGGCGTGACCCTGATCACATGGAGCAGACACGCTGCATTTTCCTTTACAACTCAAGGCTGCAGCCAATGGGCTGCAAACTCATAGCAAAAGCATGGAAGCTAGATCTCAGTGACACTTATGAAATAGGCCTACCACACGTTGGTCATGAAATAAGTGAGTATAACATACGTTTGTCATTGTAAATGACAAGATATATCTAACTAAGAAAACACAAATACTTTGCGCTTTGTCTCGTTCTGCTTGGAAAGGGTTTGTTTGTTTTTAAGGTGACTCGGCCTGTTCAAATGATGGGTCTCGCCAAAGCCGGGCGATTTCCTGACTTGATCGTGTCACCGTTTGCGGCTAGTTTGTTGGGTGCTTTATACAGCGAGTCGGGGAAATGTATATCACTAACCCATAATATTGTTGTTACGGAACGGTAAGAGCCCTTGCCTCAACTCATCATCTTCATTTGCCGATATTTCAGCAGCTATATTTGTAGCTTGTTGGTTAGCTAGCTACCTAGCTAGGTAGTTGGCTGCGATACAATTCGTGAAAACCTGTTAGCTAGCTAGCCTACGTCACTGAACTTTGCGATGTAGCTTTTGGAAGTTTTTTAAATTTGCACTTTGCTCTTGCGCGTTTGCTCTGTTATGTTCGTCAGTAGATTTTGGTAGAGGCAGGTCTTTGTCTAGTTGTCTGCACTGTAGCCATGTTAAGTAACATTACTGTGTATCTACAGTTATTACAAACCCCTGTCATTTAGGTAAACTTCAGTGAGCTTCTCCGACATGGCAACAAAATCATTTGTGAATAATTTCATGGAAAGTAACACATACGTTATTTAAACGTTGATGTACGTACCTGTCATCTGCTGAGGTGACTACGCAGTTTAAGTCAAGGTGATCTTGTAAACACACATTTTGTAAGGAGTGGATATAAGGGTGGAGGGCTATAATATAATCACGTTAGGAAGTCTATATATTTATGAATGCAATCGTATATTACAAACACATTTCAACCTTTACATATGCAATTGAACAGTTTGGAACACATCTCACTGTAATTTTATAGTTCAATTTGAAATATATGTATCCAATTTAAATATTCACTGCAGTGTAGGGAGTACAGAGTATGCAAGTTAAATGGCTAACATGCATTTAGATATCATTGCATTTGACCATACGTGTCTTTTCAAGCTGGTGGCTAGTATTCTCTGTGTGTTGCTTTCTCTAACTGTGTGTAATGTCTGTTTGTCTCTCAGCGTCAGCTTTAAAGTGTGTATCTCATTGGTCTTTTTTAGGTCTCCAATTCTAAAAGAAGGCCACAGGTGCTACCATATAAGGGTATAAGAAGTGTCATCACATCAGCAGGCCTCTCTGCCCAGCTAGGCTTGTCATTTGTGACACATCATGCCCCTGGAAGCACACCTGCGCCTGTGTCACAGCTGCTTGGGGTGCTACAGAATTGGACTACGCATGTTCTCTCTCAGTACTGTGTACAGGTATAATTGCATAAGACGCAGTTTTAATAGTAATAAAATATTTGTATAGTACCTTTTGTGCGATGAAATTCAGTCCAAAGTACTTCACAGCACAATCCATACAAGCACAATGTGAACATAAAGCACAAATCAATAATCAGATCTAACACTGTAATCATCATCATTTAGAATCTTTGTATTGGGAATATCAAAAAGCAAATTCAATATGTAAAATAAACACAGTCATTTTAGGCTCACGTTTTGGAAGCCAGAAATAAAAGGATGTAGCTCTCATGAAATATATTTTTTAAAAGGTCAGATTTTTGGTCACAGCCATGTACAATAATGGTTGGAACTGTGGAACTTGGCACTTGGGCTGGGAATTCTGTTAGCAGTTAACATAGCACAGAGAGGAGCTCTTTGTTTTGCTGTCCAGAAGCCAGTACTTAATGCATAGCCCTGAGAGCACAAAGCTGTAATCAGGCCAATTTTAGGGCTGACCAACAATAAAGGTCAGCTATGGGTCAGTTGATGTTGTTGTCCAGCAATTGCATGGAAAAGCACCACTACGGTTTGAACAGGTGCATTCAGCCTTGAGTTAGTCCTGTGTTAAAAATTTCATTGTGTACTACTTTAATGTCCTTTTTTCCTGAAGCGGTGGAGAGTCATGTAAGTACATATTACATTCAATCCATGTGTAATTGAGAATTGAGAACAAATGATGCAATTCTTACTGAGGTTACATTGCCAAACAGCAGTGTGGCATAGTGGCACTGGGAACTGGCAAAGCTGTGTTCCCTCCTGTCCTACTGCTGTTTCCCCCTGGGGTGAAGTGTTTATTCTGAATTGTTTCAGTAAGTACCCAGCTGCATACAGAAATTATGTGTAACAGTGGTGCTAAGCATGTAAGTAATGGCAGTATGAAAAACACAGGGCCAAGTTACAGGAAAGGCACATAAACCACAGCTGTAACTTTACACACACCTGTCATTACATTACATTAAATTATTGTCATTTAGCACATGCTCTTATCCTGACCGATCCAAGGGTAACAGTGCACAGCAGGGAATCAGACCTGCAACCTTTTTGTAACAAGCCCTGCTCCTTACCACTGCACCACACAGTAGGGTTGTGTTTTGCATTATGTGTTCATTGTGAATTGTGTGAAATTAGAAACAGGCAGACATGTTTGCTTTAGAAACACTAGATACATTTGCTTATGTTTAAGTTAACTGTATAATTAAGTATGTATCAGGGTTTCCGCTAGGATTTTTTCTTGCCGGTCTGGTGTCCAAAAAGAATTTATTTTACCATATTTGAAACTTACCGGTCACGTTTGGATAACAGTCTATGTTACAAACGCAAAAATAATGTACACCTAGGTTGACGAAAGAAAGACAATGACCTCAAATCAGTTTGACTGTTTAATGAACAGTAACAATTAAGCAAAACGAACAGTAACGATTGAGCAAAACCTCATCATTAGCTGCTAAAATGTTGGCTATTACAAAACATCTGTACCCTGTAACATCTGTAGCCTGTTTAAAAAAAGGCTAGGCCTACATGGCATCAAATGTAGCCTATAGGCTATCAGGTAACATTTTCCCTTTTTTTTTTCCATTGCGGCAAAGTCCTCTGCTGCCGACTTGAAATCAAACATGTCCAATGTGTCTTTGCAGCTTGAAATGCGCATAAGCTGTGTCACACTCTCCTCCTCCAGACGACTTCGCAGCGCCGTCTTAATTCAATTCTGCAGAGAGTAGTGGGCCTAGTAGCAAGTATTCAGCAATAAAAGAGCGCACCCTTTTGGGGAAAAAAGAACTGTAGGCTGTTAACAGGCTGTTTCGCTGTCAAAACACAAATGTCCTGTTTAGGGATAGCCTTCGTTATAGCTACGTTTTGTATGAGCATTATTACCGGACATTTTGACCAGCAAGTTTAAGTTATTGGTTTTTTATAAATTTTACCAGGCAAAAACCAGTAATTACTGGATAATGGAAACCCTGGTATGCGATTGTGTTGTAATGCCATGTGCTTGGTAACTTAAACCTTATACGAATTGCTAACTTAAACCAACAGCGAATTGCTAATGTCAACGTACAGCTGTCTAACACCCTACTTTAATTCATTTCTTTATATATTTGCAGATCTTGTGAGAATTACTATGACCTTTTAGGAGTTAAGCCTGATGCCTCGGTGGAACAAATTAAGAATGCATTTTTCGACAAATCAAAAAAGGTATAATCTCTACATCCCCGACTGGACAAAAAGTTCAAACTTGCCACTGCTGCCTGACTGTGGCAGCTGAAACGCATGCTGTGTGAAGGGTCATTTCACTCACCTGACTACAGTGATAAGGAGTGTGACATTAAAGTAAAAAAAGAAGTAACATGAAATGAGTCAATGGGAGTTACTCCAAAAAGAATGATTGATGTATTTACTTATTGATTTTATTCCATAAAAAGACTGACCATGGCATGATTGTTCAACGTGTTGGCAAATGCCTTGTCAAGAACATGTAAGGGAAGTGAAATAAAAAGACCATAAATTGTTCCATTTTGGTGTGTCTCCCACTAAAACAATTTCAGGTTTCTGTTCTCCTCCATATATCAGATATAACTATTATTCTCCAGCAGCTGCTGATCCTGCATATGGCATAGTAGAGCTAACTGCTAGTGTCAGGTAAATTTTTGGGGTTAGCTGTTGTTATAGAAAAGGAGAGTGAAATTGCACATGAGCCTGACCAGTTGAGAAATGCCATATGTCCACATGAGGGTGCTTTTGTGCAGTGTTGCTAACAGACAGCAATATCTATTCAAGTGGGAAATCTCTGGACTGACAGAGAGGAAGTGTCTGTGTGTGTGTGTGTGTGTGTGTGTGCGTGCACGCAGTGTTAGGGCAATATGTGTGTGGATGAGTGCATGTGTGCGCGTGTGTGTGTGCAGTATTAGAGGTATATGTGTGTGTGTAGTGTTTGGGGAATATGTGTTTTCATGTGAGTGTGTGCTGCTGTATGGACACCCATGAAGACTTTGAGATAAAACCCTCAGAGAGGAGAGTGAGAGTAGGGGATTGTAGGATTGTGCGCCAGAGAGATTCCTTTTTTTGAGTAGTGTTTCTGTTTGAAGGTTTAATGTTTTAGATGTATTACTTTTTCTGTGAATCTGTGCTACCTTATCAGTGTGTTTTACTCTCTGCTTGTCTATCTACCGCTGTGTCTTTTTGCTTGTGTCTGGCTGGCAGTCTACCAGAATGTCTATTCACAGAGTCATTGAGTGTTGCTGTATTTCTTTTCCCATTTATCTATTAGTCACTTTTGTGTACACATTCGTTTCATATCACCACCCCTGTCTACAGCACTCACTTGTTCTCATCTGGAAATGCTACGGTTCTGCACTACCTGCAGAGAGCACACACTATGTAGTTAGAACATTAAACCTTAAACGGAAAAAAATAATTTATTTTAACTTTGTCAGTGCTTTAATACACATTCAACATGATTCTAACTTTCTGTTTGTGCATGCTGTAGTGCATTTGGAAAGACATGTCTGGTCTAATGAGTGTTAGTGAGTGCTAGTGTTAGAAGCGATATTTTCAGATTGTGGCCCCAACCATCATTTTAGCCAGGTATCACTGGGGAATTCTTCTTTCTGTGGGATTCTCATCTTCTGTATATGCTCCCCCCCCTTTGACCTGCTGGACCCTCGTATTGCCGCCAAGGCATGTATGGATCTATATTGCTAAAACTCTGGAAAACATGCCGTGCTTCGACCATCTCGGCAGCAGAGAGCCGATGGTCTTGTGTCACCCGTCTGACTGGCCACCCCCTGTTCTTCTGCAGCTGCACCCCGACAGTGACCCGAGCAACCCAGGCCTCCACAGCCAGTTTGTGGCCCTGAACGAGGCCTACCGAGTGCTGAGCCGTGAGGGGTCACGGAGGGAGTATGACCGGCGTCTCCAGCAGCCCTACCATGGCAGCCAGGCCTTCAGCTCAGCATCTGGCTACACCTACAGGCAGCCCTCCAGGTAAATCAGCTGGCAGGTGTTTGTTGTGCCCCTTCCTGGCTTTCGTGTCTGCGTTCTGCACCTAAGCTGCCCTTTCCTCAAAGTTTAGCACAATTTTTTAATGTGTTGGAGCAGTAAGAGTTGGGCCAGTTACTACTTATACTTCTCACAATAGCCAATCAGCTTGGCGGACCATAACCAGCTCATCTCACCTCTATGCTGATTGCTGGCAATTACAACGTTAAGTTTTACTGGGCCACTGCAGTGCATAGTGGTTAAGGATTGGGGCTCGTAACCCAGATTTCTAGTTCCTTCGTAGGGGCACTGCTGCTTTGGTCAAGGTTGGTAACCTGAATGGCCTCAGTAAATATCCAGCTATGTGAATGAATAGCGTGGTGCTCTGGATGATGCTGTCCGCTAAGCTAACATTTTCCATGCTGCTGCCTTGGGCTTGCCCTGATGCGCCACTCTCTCCCCAGCGCAGACACGGTGGAGAGGATGCGCTACTGGGAGCAGTTCCGCCACGCCCCACCACAGGAGTACACAGTTGAGCAGTGGGAGCGGAAGAAGAGGAGGAACATGCGCCTGGTGGGGTACTGCCTGGTGGCCATGGTGGCGAGCATTGTTGCCCACTATTTCGGCTTCAGGTAAAGGGTGAAGGGGTAAGGGGGCCTTTGGGCCTTCCGCTGGGCCGGGTGCCATTGGTTAACAATTAACCAAGCGTGCGCGTGGTGCAGCCAGAGCTTGAGGTGGAAACCTTCCATGGAAGCTCCATCACCAGTGGTCACTGAGGCATTACACGCATTGCATGCAGTGGCATAAAGTTAGCATACACTCACAATGATTAGTTTAAACGCACTTGAATACATACACACATACAGTCGTGCACACACCAAATCCAGGGCTTGTGAGATCTTTGACACCTTTTTGTTCCTTGTTCGCATGTTACATTTGATCTTCATGGTTTCCACACGTTCACTGCTAGTTCGTCCACTTCCCTGACATGGCCACAGTAGGCCACAGAGAACGGGTGCATGCAATTCTCTTTGACCCAGTGACAAACTCTGAACTTTATCTTTGGGAAACTCCTGGTGTTTTACTGTCTTGCCAGGGCTGTCCAGGACCCAGTGACGCACGCACACAGGTGTGTGTGGCTCGCTGTGACAGGGAGAGGCGGACAGGGCTGTTATTATTAGATAAGAAGTGTTTTTACACATTGCACGAGAGTCATTGGAGTTGCTGATTGGGGTTCTGGATAGTATTTTCACCTGCTGTTTTTTGATTCAATCATTGAAAGGATGGACATATGAAAACGTTTCAAACAGTACAGAATAATATAATAAAGATGAGATCAGAATGTTTTGGTGGTTAGTTTATCAAAATCGGTGGCGTTTCATCTCTGTGTCTGTTATAAGTGTGTGTGTCCACACATTGTACTCAGTTTGTTTATGTTGATGGATGCAGGGTAAATAACTTAATGTGGCCGTCAGCGTTACATTTCCCCTGCATTCCTGGAAAGCTGAAACTATGATATGGACATGCTACAGTGCTGAAGCTGCATTGAGAGAAAGTCACCTGGGCAGATGCTGCAGAGGAATCGCCTTTCTATTGCTGAAGGGCACACGCTTAATTGCGACTCACTACCCTGAACATAATAGTCTCCTGACTACAGTTCTAAAATGTACAGGACCATGTTCATGCATTTAAACAGTGCACAATTCAAGTGTGATTTTGGATTACCACTGATTTAAAAGTACTTTTAGTGTGCTTGCCTTTATTTTGTATTAATGTATGTACATCGTTCTGAGTGTGTGTGTGTGTGTGCGCGTGTGTGTGCGCGCACACGCAGGCATGTTTTCGCGCGTGTGGGGGAATGATGGCATTACCAATGTGTGTTCATGTTTGAATCTCCAGATTATTTTGGCCATGCAAAGACTTAATGGCTCCTCTTTGTTTGAAAAAGGAATTAGTAAAAGGACTGACACACACCCATTCATTTTAGATAGTGGATTCAATAACAAACAGCGCTCTGGATGGCTCTATGAAAATTGCAGCACAAATGTCAAGGAGACAGCTGTAAAATACTTATGTTGCAGATGTGTCTCAGTTTTTTATTGCCAGCCACGAAATAACACTGGGGGAGTCACTGATATGGACTGTGAACAGCATAAGGAGGCAGGGGTCCGCTGTGTTAAAATTAATTGGCAGTAATTAACTTCAAGGACCCAGCCCATCTGCTGTCCATGGTGAGAATGTTGTGATTAAGGGAGTGAGCCAGGGTGTTTTGGGAAAGAGGGAAGAGATCGGCTTTTTAACTTTGGTTCCTCTCTGATTTTGTGTGTGTGTGCGTGCATGTGTGTGTCTGTATTTGTGTATATGCTTGTGTGTGTGTGTCAGGGTTTCTGTTAGCCGGTAGCGGTTACGTCACTCCCTGAGAGACCTGGTTAACTAGCGTTGTTGCCGACAGGCTAGGGGCAATTTGCCTTTAGCTCAACTGGCAACAACGCTGGCCGTAAGTGGTTGGCAGTGAGTAGTGAGAACCCTGGTTCGAAACTTGCTCGCTCGCTGACCCACGTAACATCAAAATTAAAACACAACGCAGCATGACCATACCCGTTACACACGCACAGCGAGATGTAGTGGCAGTGATGACGGCACTCCACGGTTATGGGGGTTTAACTTTTGCAACAGCTTGCAAAGTGCTTATTTATGAGTTCAGCGAGCTGTATCCCAACAGGGCTACACTGGCTAAAATTTCCTGCGTTCTGCCCGTGTCAAGCATGCCAGCAGAGAGGGGCTTATCTCTGCAGAATCGAATTAAGACGGAGCTGCAAAGTTGTCTGGCGGAGGAGAGAGTGACGCGGCTTATGCACATTGCAAGCTGCAAAGACACATTGGACATGTTTGATTTCAAGTCAGCAGCAGAGGACTTTCATTCTTTCATCAACCTGGGTGCACATTATATTTGCATTTGTAACATAGACTATTATTGAAACGTGACCGGTAAGTTTCAAATTTGTCTGGTAAAATAAATTCTTTCCGGACACTGGACCGCCAAGAAAAAAATCCTAGCGGAAACCCTGGTGTGTGTGTGTGTGTGTGTGTGTGTGTGTGTGTGTGTGTGTGTGTGTGTGTGTGTGTGTGTGTGTGTGTGTGTGAGAGAGAGAGAGAGAGAGAGAGAGAGAGAGAGAGAGAGAGAGAGAGAGAGAGAGAGAGAGAGAGCGCGATCATGTTCATGATCTGTTGCGTGTTTGTTTTCTCTATTCATCTCATCCCTTTACAGAAAACTGGAAGAGGTCCACAACAACTTCATGGATAATAAAGACAGGGTGATCACAGAGATTTACAATGAGTCCAAGGAACGAGCCAGGTGAGACAGAAAGTAGCACTATGCAGGTGGAATAGTGAAACTAACACACGTGCACACGCAAACCTCCTTTTGCCCACACCTTGAGCTTCCATTGACAGAATGCAACTGGGAGAGAGTGTATTGATTCCTTGCAAGCAGGTCATGTGAGTGATGGTGGTACAGCTAACATTATCATGTTTTTTGCCTGATTTATTCACAGAGTGAATGGTTTCAAGAAGCAGACGGAGATCCTGAGGCAGAAGCATGCTGAATTTATCGAAAAGTACAGACTGCGTAACTCTGGGGACAATAAGTAGAAGCAAAGACACGGCAAGAGAGGGTGAACAGGTGGAAGGAAAGGGAACAGGAAGACAGGAAGCCAGTGTTGTGAATGGGGGGGGGGGTGGAGATAACTCTTTTTTTTTGTGTTGTGTTAAATGTGTGAGTGATTGAGAGCAAGAGAAACTGCCAGAATTTCTTAGGTAGCAGAGAGGAGGACATGTTGAGGGAGTTGACAAATCTCATGAATACAATACCTCTGAAAAACTCTGAAGGACAGCATTACAGAACTGCAACACAGCAGACCTTACAGATTGTGTGTGTGTGTGTGTGTGTGTGTGTGTGTGTGTGTGTGTGTGTGTGTGTGTGTGTGTGAGGGGGGGATCTTCCTGGGCCAGTCATTGATTTTTCTTTGTGTTCTCTGATCAATGAAAGAAACAGTAAAATGCTATTTTATTGTCAGGAATTTTAGAACTGACTGCCAAAATACTTTACCATAATGCCTTTGCTGAGTCAGGATCAATACTTCTAGTGGAGCACGTAGATGTCATTTTCTTATTGTGGTGACATGATTTTTTTGGAGTTTATATTGGTTATAAGAATTCTCATTCTTTCAAATATTAGTCTCTTTATTCAAATTCATCTTCATGTTCTGGTTCTTGGACTCTCATAGTTGAATACCTATTCACACTCCAGCAGGTTCATCATTATACCTCCAAACATTAAAGCTGATAGCATTCTATAAAAGTGAATAATTTGGAACATGGACTTGGAAAATAAAGGGAATTCTGGGATTCACGCTTCAGAATCTAATTAGAATGTAGTTTCAGCCTAATATTGTAGCTTGTACAAATATTAATATTGCCCAGAACTTGCAGTATTTCTTTGTACTCTCCAGTGTACAGGTTGCTAATGGTCACATCATTTGACCATGACACTTTCCAATGGAATGTTTAGTGACTGTTATTTCAGCTCATGGATGTCCCAACTGATCACATTTCTGAAGAAAAAATAAAATCTTTTGAAAGAAATGCCTTTTCAGGATTTCATCCTCTCTTAAACTCGCACACTAAGTCATTAAATCACAGCACTTCTTCCCCTTTCCCTTCATACATTTTTGAATGTGAAAACCTAGTTTCGTCTGGATATCTGCTCTGTGAAAGATTTGGTGTTTGTGACATTGTGTGCAACTTTACTGAGTGTCTCAATCAGACTGTTATATAATATATTTAATGTATTTAAGATTGAAGCGCTGTTCATCTCAGCAGTTAAAAAGCATGGATTCACTGTCATTTCCCACTTCAGTCCTCAAGAAGGCCTATCATGGACACTGTTAACATGACCTTACCTAAACTTGTTACCTCATTAATTCGGAATCTGTACAGAGAAGTTTCCAGGCATTAATAAATTCTGTTTAATCGAGTTACTGTTTGATGTTTTAGAGGTTTGTTTATGTTACGGAGGAGAGAAGCTGTATCGTCAGACCGATGTGTGTGGTGGGAGTGGAAAGCTGTGAACCAGCAGCAACAAACCGTTTTAAAGAGGTATTAACCGCCCCCTTCTACCTCCTCCCCTTTCTAAATCAGCTAATTAAGCGAAGACGGAGAGACAGCAGTTACAGAAAGTGACAGTAAATGATTGACTGACTGACGGTTTGGGGGGATATTACACCTGTAACTGTTCCTGTGCGCAACCGTGATTCTCTCCACAAAAAATCAAAGTTGACAACGAAACGGTTACGTGGATTTAGAGTTGCGCCCGTATTTATTTTGTTCTCAAGGACAAGGAATATGAGGAGAAGGGACAAACTAAATGAAGAACCAATCTCCATTTAATGTTTAATTCATCGGCTGTTGAAACGTAAAATGCCAGCTCCATGCTCTGAAAAGGTTTAATCCAAAATACGTATTTAATGTCATTAGTGTATTTCGCTGTTCAATTCTAAGGCGACAGTAAACGGTTTAAACTCCTACTTATGATTAAACGTACTACCCGGAGGGGATTAAAAGCCGGAACCGGTCAATTGGAAAGAAGGAAAATGTGTCCTTTCAGGCATATTTCAGGATAACCTGCAACGTTACCAACTATTCCCACGGATTTTGAATGGACTTGTATTGACAAAATAAACCCCTCACTCCCGCTGTCTGTTCAAGGACTTTTGACGCCTTCTCGGTCATTTTCACAGAGCTGGCTAGCCATCGTTAGGTAGCCTACTATTAAACGTGAACCACGCAGACCCCGAAATTTTTATTTTTCATCTAGCAAAGTGGGAAGGCAGCGGGACACTATATAACGTATATCTGCTCTAAATAGTTTAATGGCCCTGTTGACTTTAAGATAGCTAGCTATAATGTTTAATATTTTGATTCGGTATACACGGAAATAATCTTCTTGTATGATGGGTTAGTTTTAATAGCTGGTTGAATGGAATTAGCAGCGTGTTTGAAGCCACGTATCTGAACTCTTTTGTGAATTAAACAGATTCCTGTATTCATTTCATTTTCGTGTGTTAGTGCGATGTGGACTGACAGGAACTGCGATTACACTGTGGTTTCGAAATATTATCCTGTACCTAGGTTTCGGCTAATCTCTTCAGGCGATGGATATTATGGATTTAAACATATCCAGTAAGTGTTAAAATACAAAGAAGAAGACAAAAGAAGAAAGGAAATTCAACAAATAAGTTAATTTACAGAAAGGTCTGGACTTTGTGTCCCTTTTGGAAACCTTAACAATGGGGATTAAGCTTCAAGTTATTCTAGGAATGTTTCAGTTCGTCTTGGTTACCAGAATGCCCACGTCTTATGCGAAGGTATGTAAAAAGAAATATGAATGTACAGTTTTGGCTTGCATGTTGCGTTTTCCAAAAACAGCTAGGACTAGCAACGTTGCATGCGGGACTGTTTTTTTAATGCAGTGCTTATGTTGGCAACTTCTGGAACAATTACCTGCCACCTCGTAAAGCACAGTCCTTTCATGAAGTGAATGTCACATTGTACACGGTGCGTTACTATCGTTCAGCGTTTACGATTTTCGCATTTATTTACCCTTGCGGTCACTGACATTTCTCAGCATAAATACTGTAGCCTATTCCCTCTGCAAAGGTGCAGCGCTACATCGTCTTTGGAAAACGCCTTTATTATCATGTTAAATTCGGACACAATACTAGCGCTGCGAGTGACTGGCAGGTACTTTGTATCAAACGCTGAGTCGAGCCGGTGGTGTACGTGACTGCACAGTGATAGCTAAACCCTATTATGCCTCACCAGACAGTCGCTAAATTCACATACGAAGTTGCACATTTTATTTACGTCTACCGTCTTTCTTCCAAGAACGCGTAGTACTGTTTGGTCGTGGATTATCCCCTTTGGCACCGTAAGAATTAGGCCAAATCGAAAACGAGTTTAGACGGTGATTACTCATCTGCGACCCGGGGGGTATTTTCCTTTTTTAACTACTGCCACCCTTGACTTTCTTTGTTTAGTCTGTGTGTAGCGGTCTTTGAAATTATGTTATAATTCCTTGGTATATTTACATAAGTAAACTGCCTTCACAGCTGTCATATGTGTGCATAAACGTCTTTTTAAAATACTACTTTACCAATATTTGTATGTGTGGATTATGTAGCCAGACAAACTTTGTCTAGTGTGTCTAGACTGCCGTGTATAGTGTTCCATACTCTATCCTCTGCTCTACACGGCTGCCCAACAACTTCACATAGACACACCGATATTCACACGTATTGTTTTGCTTGTCCTTGCGTCAGTCAAGGTGTCCCTGTGTAGGCGCATATATCTGCAGTATAAGTATTTGTGTCGGTGCTCGGTTAAAGAAATCCTGCACGCCTCAGGTTTGACTACCGGATGATGCTGCGAGGACGTCTCCCTGATTCTTCGAAGCAATCTCTCTGGTCGTCTTGTGCATCGCGGCTCGGTGGGAGGCTGAGGAGTTCTAATGTTCTCAGGAAAATGGTTATGCCGGGCTATGTGTTAATTGTGATTGATGAAGGGTGGCGGAAGGAAGCTTCTGCTCGCGCGCGCGTGTCATCACCCGAAAACTTTTCACGGGCGGCAAACTCCGCCCGGCCACTGTTTACTCCCCCACATCATCTCGGCAGTGCCCTGCAAAGAGCCATGGATGTTTGTTTTCACTCGACATAGTTAACCAGCCCCTCAATCTAAGTAACAACGAAGCTAGGGTTAGGAATTTTTCGTATTATGAAAGTATTTGGCTAAGGGCTGCTGTGAAAACGGAGTTCCATCTGTCTCTATTGAGAGTAGCTCTTTGCTTCAAATGAAGGATTGTTGCTTTATGAATCTTGTTAAAAGAGCATTTTTAACTCCTTGATTTTACCCCCCACTGGTTTGTTGATTAGGCTGTGAAAGATGTGAAAGATGTTGGACGGGCATTAGGTCACTTCCTGTTGCCCAATCTGCAGTCCACCGTTGAGCCACACTGGGGGATCTAGGCTGGCATATGCGCATAACCATCCTTGAGGACAAGACCCACAAAGCAAGGGTCTTGCCTTTCATTCCCCCAGGACAAATCATCTTGAATGTGCTCAGTGGTACGTCCTCCCCCCCACCCTGTTCCCAACAACCCCCATTCCCAAGAGGTGACCACATTTACCCCAATGCTCTTCCAGAAAAGTGAAGGGCAAAACCTGGCTTCCTCTATGACTGTAGCACTGTCTGCCTTCACCCCCACTACATTCAAAGCATGGTAGTGACAGGCCTGGCGCCAGGCGAAAATACAGAAGGGTGCAATTGCAATCCACATATAAGGAGACTATTGAGGGAGCACTGAGGTCCGTCTGGGGGTGCAATGCGCCCCTAAGCACCCCCATACCGCCAGGCCTGGGTGGTGATGTCATAATTTGGGTCAGGATTAGAGCGCGTGTTGTTTTTTTTTTCCACCATTTTTGAAAACTCCAGGTCTTGGCTGCTATTGAAGGGCACTCTCAAGAACTGGATCTGCCAAGCCTGGCTTGAACCATGTACTGAAATATAGCACAGAATGCAGTGGAGACTAATTCGACTGCACACAGCATTTGACAGATGTTATGGCTGGCTCTTGATTTGTGACACAGATAATGGTGTACTGTATTATCAGCATATTGCAGTTTGTTAGGTGTGATCATGTGGCAGTGTTTTAGCGGAGCCTTGCTCTACATTACATTACATTATTATCATTTAACAGGCACTCTTATCCAGAGTGACTTACATAGGTTATCCATTTATAAAGCTGAATATTTTCTGAGGCAATCTTGGGTGAAGTACCTTGTCCAAGGGTACAGCAGCTGTGGAATCAAATCAGAAACCCTTCGGTTACGAGTCCTTCTCTCTGCTATGCTACACTGCCACCCATTCCTTTAGGGTTTAGGAGTTGAACCACTCCAGCCCCTCCACCATCCACACACCAGCATCCGGGCTGGCAGCGTGTAAGGCCAGTCACTCATTAGAGATAATTATGGAAACTGCGCGGATGTGTCCCTCAGCTCAGCTGAGGGAGTGGTGCTGGCGCGGACACGCTTGCACAGGAATAACAAGCCCTGGGTGGGCAGATGGCAGCATGGCCCATTCAGTTCAGATTTAGTCATCCTTCACTCATGAGCAGAAGTGTGTAGTATGTCTAATAACAGGTTCAGACTACACGATTTTTTTGTCTTTCACAACGGTCACCATGTCTATGAGGGTATTTTTGTGTCTTTTTAACGCAAGCATAAAAGACAGTTTTGAGAGCAAATTTCTTGCACTGCAATCAAAAATTAATTTTGTCTTTTTTGCATCACAAAAAATTTTGATTGCGAATCATCCCTCTTTGGTTGCGAGTCAAAAAGTTTTGGTTGCGAGTCAAAAAGTTTTGCTTGCAGGTCAAAAAGTTTTGTGAGTCAAAAAGTTCTGCTTGCGAGTCAAAAGGTTTTGCTTGCGGGTCAAAAAGTTTTACCAGTCAAAAAGTTTTACAAGTCAAAAAGTTTGATGAATCAAAAAGTTTTGCTTGCAAGTTGAACTGGACGTAATGGGCGGGATCTACGCTGATGGATGAGAGAGGAGTTTTTATTGGTGGGTTTGACTTGGATCGACAGCATGGCTAGATATAGAAAGATAGATATAGAAACATGTATACCTCATTGGCTGCTGCTGTATGTTGCCGCTATGCATCTGCGTGGTCACCATATTGGAGCGGTCAAGATCCACTAGTAAACAATGTGTATTGAGAGATGCAGACTTCTCTACAAAATTGACTGTAACTCACTTAATTCTGAACCGATTTTCATGAAATTTGGTTTGTTATAAACGTGAGAAATTGAACATGATACTGGTTACTTATTGGAATTAAATTCAGTTACTGGGGGCGAATCTAATCAGCTCTATGCCAAAACATTAACCTTCTGAATAGCCACAACTTCCTCTGGGACATGCAGGCTCCGATCTATGAATAGGGAAAATCAAGTGTAAATTATTTAGAATTTCAGCTTTTGTGAGTTTCTCCACAAATGTAGGTTTCTATATCTCTGTAAAACTATACTGTTTTAAGGATATTAATCCTTACAACAAAAGGTGTTCACATGTTGCTGAAAATTGTGAGATGGAAAAGAATTGAGTTTGTCCAAGACAGGGAACTACTTTGACTCTTACCTAGTTGCTCTAGAGCCCAATTATTTTATGTTTACATATGACTGCACTGTATATCTGAACATTGGTCTCAAACACTTGATGCAGTACATTGTAGCCTATGTAGTATTGTTTTATTAGTGTGATTGCAGTGCGAAGCATTGCAAGCACAACTATTGTTATCCGATAGTTTTCTTCTTCTTCTTCTTCTTCTTCTTCTTCTTCTTATTCTACCAAATTTTGTCCCACTTCTCCTCCCACAGTTTTCGAGATATTGACCCCACACCAACTGTAACCTGTCCGGTCTGACCCTGATCGGTGTGCTTGTATACAGCTAAGCCATACCCGCACTTGTTCTCCAGTTTTTGTCATTTTTTCATCCCTTTTTTCCCATAGACTCCCATTCATTTTCAAAATCACCCCCCTCATACTTCATGGCCTTCCCACTCAGTCACTTTTCACCCAGAGCCACCAAGCCTCATATGTTGCCTAAGGACAAATCACGCAATACTCATCCAAGACCGTCTTGACCTGCACTCGTCTTTTTGTCGTTCACTCATCCCTCCATCCTCCCATTCACTTCAATTCATTTTTCAAAGTCTTACCGCTTGGTCACCTTTGGCCCAACAGCCACCGTACCACATATGCTGGCTCAGGTCAAATCACCCAACACCCATTGAAAACCAGACTGACCTGCACTTGTCTTTTTGTTGTTCACTCATCCCTCCATCCTCCCATTGACTTCATTTTTCAAAGCCTTACCGCGCGGTCACCTTCCGGCCTGCGGTCACAGTACCTCATATGCTAGCTCAGGTCATGCCACCCAACACTCACTGAAACCCATACTGACCCGCACTCGTCTTTTTGTCGTTAACTCATCCCTCCATCCTTCCATTCACCTCAGTTCATTTTTAAGGTCTTACTGCTCGGTCACCTTTGGCCCGACAGCCACCGTACCACATATGCTGGCTCAGGTCATGCCACCCAGCACTCACTGAAACCCATATTGACTCGCACCTGTCTTTTACTCGTTTAATCATCCCTCCATCCTCCCATTCATCTCAGTTCATTTTCAAGGTCTTACCGCTCAGTCACCTTTGGCCCGACAGCCACCATACCACATATGCTGGCTAAGGTCATGCCACCCAAGAGAAGTCTGCATCTTTCAATACACATTGTTTACTAGCGGATCTTGACCACTCCAATATGGTGACCACGCAGACGCATAGCGGCAACATACAGCAGCGGCCAATGAGGTATACATGCGTCTATATCCATGGTTGTAGCCATGCTGTCGATCCAAGTCAAACCCACCAATAAAAACTCTTCTCTCATCCATCAGTGTAGATCCCGCCCATTAAGTCCAGTTCAACTTGCAAGCAAAACTTTTTGACTGGTAAAACTTTTTGACTTGCAAAACTTTTTGACCCGCAAGCAAAACTTTTTGACTCACAACCAAAACTTTTTGACTCGCAACCAAAGAGGACTGATTCGCAAGCAAAACTTTTTGTGACACAAAAAAGACAAACTTGATTTTTGATTGCAGCGTGAGAAATTTGCTCTCAAAGCTGTCTTTTATGCCTGCATTAAAAAGACACAAGAATACCCTCATACATGTCATAGTGCCATAAAAGTTTGCCGTGTCTTGGTCGGGAGACTGGCAACACTACAAGTTTGACCCCGACCAATCATTATTCACGTCCTTGTGTGTCGCCGGGGATGAAGGTCAAGAAAGTGTCAGTCATGGCTATAGAAGCGCTATGTGTGATGCTGGCGGTCTTCAGAAAAGAAGAAGAAAAAGAAAAAACAATTGTGGACCCGTTCCTGGGTGTCAAGAAGAGGACAGTATGGGCTGTCTATCCTTCAAAGAGAGGTAACGAATGTGTTATGTCAAGAACATTACATAAATGTAGCTAGCTACCATGTTCGCTGTATGTACAAAGAAGGTCTCGTGGAGGAAAAATGATTGAGTTTTGGCAATTATATACTCTCTCTGGTAAATGAAGATACAAAGATATGTTTTAATATCATGTGGTTTCACAATCACTATAACTGAAATCACGAAAACGGTAAATACAGCTCCAGTTCTTTTCATTGACCACCAGCCGAAGTGACAGCATATGCGTTCAGTTTACATACAAACATCACATAGCCCTAGGGCAGGGCTTCTCAAAGTCCGGACCTTGATCCGCATCTGGACTAAATGGCAAGTCAATCAGGACCCAGCCCATACCTCGTGTTATGAATACAATAATTGTAATGTTTTCTATTTTGAAAAAAATTTTCTATTGATCAATAAATTGTTAGTGACGTTGAGTATACAGTGTAGCTGGAGGTCATTCACAGCAATCCTTTCCCCAGATGAATGTGGTTTTAATATGGCTTTGTTTGCAGGGAGCACTCTGTCATCCTATTGGTCAACTTTGGAACACGTCGTAGGGGATACTGAAAAAATTCTGACATGCTAGACTTTTCGTCGGGGTGTCGTGGGGCATCCCAGATGCCACATCGCTGTTCTTCAATTAAGTTACATTACAAGACCCGTTCATTGTTCGTCTTCGTTCTTGATGTTCATATTCGGGCCTGACACTGGAAATTCGTTGGCTACGACAAAATTGTGTCAAAATCGGGCTGAAATCATGTAGCCTGAACCTGGCATAAAGAGATAATGACAATAACAACGTATGAGTGGGATACAAGAAAGCTGGGTACATGTATGAAAGCTGGGGTTATATGTTAGCATACCGGGCACTGACGCAGATGATGTCTATTATGAAGCAATTATTGATGATTGTTAATGCACCCTCACTCCTGTAAAATTAGGGAACGTGATTCTGAGTTGTGGTGGTTAGTTCAAGAAGGACCGCAGGTTGGAGGAGACTCAGAGCTTCAGGATGGGAGTGCAAGCATGGCATCCAAAGTCTGAGTGAACTGGTTTTTCAGTCGTAATTCTGTTATCCCTCACACAACTGTGCTCTCCAGCATGGTAGACTTTACATTTACATTACATTTATTCATATTCATTAGGCAGATGCTTTTCTCCAAAGCGACTTACAGGTGAGGAACAATACAACACAAGCGAAAAAAACCATGTTGCCCCTTTTCCACCAAGGCAGTTCAAGGGCTGGTTCGGAGCCGGTGCCTAATCTCGAACTAGTTCTTCACGTTTCGACAGCCAAAGAACTGGCTCTCGGCCAGGAAAACTGGTTCGAGAGCAGCACCAACACTTTGCTGGTCTAGAGCCAAGAACCGTTACATCAGGGGCTGGGGGCAGGATTATCGTGAGCAACAAGACCGACTAAAACATTGTGACTGCCATTTTTTAAAAAAACCAGAGCTAGTGTAGTGTCTAGTCTGCCTAAAAAGAAGAAGAAGTTTTATTTTTCAAATGTTTTGCCTTGTTTCCAGCCAGCTATGTATTTCTTAGCTGTTTAGCGAGCTACTAATTTCTACTAACAGCTAGCTAGCTGTTGGTCAGCTAACATTACCCAAGCAAGCATAGCTACTAATTTCTCACATCGGTGTTACGTTCGACGTTCGTATCATTGATGTGAGAAATTAGTAGCTATGCTTGCTTGGGTAATGTTAGCTGACCAACAGCTAGCTAGCTAGCTACCGTAATCTTGGTAACAGTAGCTAACGTTAGCATGCTACTTTCTAGCATTGCCATTGACTTACCTACCAACGTCACTTAACATTTGGCTTCACAAAAGGCTAACATTGTATAAAGTGTAGTGGACAGGTTTGTTTTTTAAAGCACTGTTCTCTTGTTTTTGTTGTTGCTTGTTCCCGCTAGCTTGCAGTGGCGGCTGGTGAGCTGGAAACAGGGGAAGCCCAAACTACCTTTAAATCTATCATTACTTTCAACTTGTTCCCCTTTATCCTCCTTGATTAACAATAAAACAAATAATTCACAGAATAATCGACACCAATCGCGTAATTAGAATAAATGCTTATGCTTGCGAAACACCGCAGATTGTCTGAAATTTGTGTGTTATTGCAAAAGCTACAGCATGAGATTGTTTAAGGATGGCAATTTGAATAATTAAGTGGCAAGTAATCCCAAAGCTTTCTCTTAAATGATTCACATTATAGCTTTCTTGTGTTAGAAAATTCGAATTACAAAATGGAGCTAAATTTAGTTAAATCAATTTAAATTACTGAGAATAAATTTTTAGGCTGGGTTGAGTGCAATGAACAATAATGTTTAGAACACAGACCTTACAAAAGCTGTGATGTGTCATGAGAACATAGGGTTGCAGCAGTGAGTTCAGGTACTTCAGGTGCAGTTTTGCTGGTCACCCTGTACGTCAGCATCAAGGCCTTGTACATGATCCAGGTAGCTACAGGGAACCAGCGGAGTGAGACCAAGAGAGGTGTAACATGAGCCCTTTTTTGGTTGGTTGAAAATCAGACATGCAGCCGCATTCTGTATCAACTGCAGAGGTTTAATAGTGCATGCAGGTAGGCTGGCCAAAAGAGCATTGCAGTAGTCCAGTTTTGAGATGACCAGAGCCTGGACAAGGAGCAGCATACTCAGATAGGTAGAACCTGATTTTTCTGATGTTGTACAGCGCAAATCTGCATGATCTGGTCGTCGTAGCAATGTGGTCAGTAAATTTTAGCTGGTCATCAATCACTACCCCCAGGTTCCTTGCAGACCTGGACGCAGTCAGTGTCGTTGAGTCTAGCTGAATGGTGATGTCGTGCTGGATCGACGGGCTATATGTTGAGTTGAAGGTGGCGCTCCTTCATCCAGGCTGAGATATCTGAAAGATATATGTATAGCAGTGGTAGGAGACGTCATGCGCCTGGATGATTGCACCCAGTATGGGTCAGATCTACTTCAGATGCAGCTGAAGCAGATGAAGGAATCTGAGTGTGTATGTGTGTATGTGTGTGTGTGTGTGTGTGTGTGTGTGTGTGTGTGTGTGTGTGTGTGTGTGTGTGTGTGTGTGTGTGTGTGTGTGTGTGTGTGTGTGCAGGCTCTGCTTTTAAAGATGAGTCGGCAGTGTAGAATAGTGGTAACTGAAAGGTTGCTGGTTCAATTCCCCTCTGGGACACTGCTGTTGTACCCTTGAGCAAGGTACCTAACCCAGAATTGCCTCAGTGAATATGCAGCTGTATAAATGGGTAACATGTACAAAATGTAACCTATGTAAGTTGCTCTAGTGTCTGCCAAATGACAACAATGTAATGGAATGTTTATGTGGGTTTCTGTGTGTGACAGTGCCAGTTTCTCTGGCTTGATGTTAGGGGTTGTCTTGCAGTCTTGGTGGGGGGTGGAGGGGGTGTGGTGGGAGTTGTTGGGGTGGGGGTTGTTGCACAACAGCCCTGGTGCTGAGTGAGAGGAGGGGGAGGTGTTGACTCTTCACTCACATTGCAAAACAGGGAGCGGGGCTGTGTTACTGACCGCGCTGGCCACCAGGACACACACACACACTCAGATATGCACCAACCCCGCTGTGTTGACATGGGTGCGGTAACCTTTGGGCACTTCCTTTGTACACACACACACACACACACACGCATACAAAGTGGGGCTTCAAATACACGGACACCAGCATTCACAGAACACGGTTAAGATCATGCATGGGTGAGAGCGTACATCACTGCAGTGCATCATTGGAGGTCATGTTTACATCACGGGGCATGTCTAACAGGGAATCTGAGCTGGGCCTGGTCATAGCGTATGATAATATCTCAATGATGAAGTATATCCTAATACATCCGCTTTGGGATATGTGCACTGGTTAGCAGTGACCAGTTTTGTTCCCAGACACATTGATTTGCTTTGTGCAGTAACAGCTTTGGATTGAGTTATTAGTTAATGTAATCTTTTGGAGAAGTGAATTTGCCTTATTCTCCCCCACTGCACCCCTGCTGTCGTGGCAGTTACCCCAGGGCACAGTTCCTCCTGGATTTCCGTGCAGCTGGGGCTGAATGTGCTGTCCTCTGTGTTTCTTGTGTGTTTGTGTATCCATCCATGTCTGGTATGGTCTGTAAGGGTCTGCTACATACCTGTTTGTGTGTGTGTGTGCGTGCGTGCCTGCGTGCGTGTATGTGTGCATCTGTGTGTATGTCTGGTGACGGAGACAGGAGGTACATTCCTGCCAATTTCATCAGATAAGGGCCAAGGTGAAGACCAGGTTGTTAACAGCATTGGACTCCTTAATGACCCAAGTACACCTGGAGGCTGAACACAGTTGGGGAAACTCTATTGACCGTCCAAATGCAGAAATTTCCAAATAAGAGGGTCTGTATATTTGAAAGCATGTTCAAATGTTTAGAAACCTAACTTTTACCACACACACACACACACACACACACACACACACACTCAGGTGAGCGTGCTAAAAGCAACTCCCAGCCCCGTGTCGGCATCTCACTTGAGAACAGTGCTTAGGAAGAGGAGGACCAGGCAGGGTCCGTCCCTTTAGCCACCCATCTGTACTGCTGTTGTGTTTTTTTTTTAGTCTTTTTGTTTTGTCTTTTTCCAGGAAGAGAGGTGTTGTCTGCAGCAATTGATATGGAGGGAGGGTTCCGCTCCTAACTGGGGGAAGTGCCACGCGCTCAGAGCAGGAGAGATAACCCGCCGTGGCATGCATCCTTGCCAAGAGATGCGCAAACCATAAACCGCTCACCACAAACTGACTCACACACAGTCTGCACCAGAGAAGATGTCCCTCCCAAATGTGTACTGTCTAAATGAGCACTTTCCATCTATTGTGATGCCTGATACTATATACAGTGTCATCTATTATTTAGCTGCAGTCCTTGTCAAGGGTAATAGGCAGAATTTGACACAAATACCTAATGTTTATTTAAACCCACACAAAGCACACGTACACATATATGCACACACACCAACAGGCAAGAGTTTATCGCAAGAGGCTGAAAATGGCTTGTTCTCACCCGCACTTTTACATGCATGCAGAAGACCACACACATTTGCTCACAGAGGAACTGGGCAAAGCCAGAAATGATCAGAGAGGAGAAGAGAAAAAGGGCAAAGTCTACATTCTCTAGATGGTTGCCCTGTGCCAAAGACTGGACTTAACCATGTGTGTGTGTATGTGTGTGTGTGTTTGTGTGTGTGTATGTGTGTGTGTGCACGTGTGTGTGCGTGTGTGTGCATGCGTTTGTAATTGTAAGGGCATTGTGCCTGTGCGAACACAGAGCACAGTCAAAATATGGATATCGCTGTAGACAATAAGACACAAAGACTAAACCCTGGTGTGAGAGAGTGGACTGACAGCCCATCCCCATTCTGCAAGATCCCATGGTGATGAACCTAAATGCAGCATTATTTTTGCTTCAGGTGCTTGTTTTTGCAGTCTATTTTTGGGCTGCACGTCTGTTGGCAAGAAACTTGAACTCGGACTCACATGCACTGAGGAACGTCACCGTCGGCATACATAAGGCCTCTTTCAGCTCCATGCTTACAGTCTTAATCTCACTGCATAGGGCTCATGCTAGAGCCTGTTGTTTCCAGATATCTGTCTGTCAGGCTAAAAATAAAAGGCTCTGTCCCATCTTTTTGCCTACTTTAGCTCATCTGTCCCTCCTTACCTCCTTCCACCTCCTGGTTACTGAAATTCATCTGCTCATTATTTTTAATCAGAAGTGACATCACGGCCATCTGTCCAATTTTTGAAGTAGAATTTAAGGCAGGGTACCCGTTGTCCTCTGTGTCTCCTCAGCTTGTCACCCTCTGTCCTTTTCATTCCTGTTTCTGCCATGACTCCCCCCACACAGATGAACATATGCAGATGTAAATGTCACCAATCCTTCCAAACGAGCTGCTTTGCAAAAAAACCTCACCATGATAGCTTTATGTCTTTCTGTAATGCTGCCTCTCACTGCCTGCAGTTGTTGCCTTGATGTTTACAGGGGTCTGCAAGACCACAGCCCTGTAACTCAAACAGACAACTTCCATCTTCTCTGTCAGTTCCATACTGTCATTATTGCCTTGACAGTGTGCTGTTTTTGTGCATCCCCCACCGCCGTACTTGACTTCTCCTCTCTGCCCTCTTCTCTTCCAGCTGGCTCACTGGCAGCCTGCCGAAAATCACAGATCCAGAGAAGGTACTGGTCTTCTCCTCACTGTGTTTGCGGTACTGTGTGTGTGTGTGTGTGTGTTGAATTGTGAGTATGTTCACATAATGAGTGTTACAAAGAGGGTGCATGACCAAGTGTGTATGATTCTTGTGTAGTGAGCATGTCTGTAAATGAGTGAGAGAGAGATTATGTGTGCATGTATATGTTGAGTAGTAAGAGTATGTACATGCACATGCATAGTGTATGTATGTGTGAGTATTGAGTATAGACAGTGTGCACAGGTGTTTGTGTTTGTGTTGAGCAGTGTGTATATGCGTGGATATTTAATGAATAGTGAATAACTGAGAGTACTACATTACAGCAGAGTGTGCTATGTTAGAGCATAGTATACTACATTAGAGCATAGTGCACTACATTAGAACAGAGTGTACTACATTAAAGCATAATGTACTTTGTTAGAGAAGTGTGCTATGTTAGACCCAAATGTTCTATGTTAGTGTAATGTTTGAATCTGAGTGTATATGTATATTCTGAATGGAGTGCCTATGTGCATGTGGCAGAGGATGCCCTCTCTCTGTGAGTTTGATGAGGTTGTGGAACAAAAGGATTACAGGATATACAGCAGTGCACTGGTATATCTGAGCATCAAACCAATGAGGCAGAACGGAGCTGGAGAGCTCATTATGTTCCACTTGTTGCTTTACTTTCAGAAAAAAAATGATTTGGCATCCCAGTCCCAACTAGAGAGGTATAGTATTTGAGGATACTTTAGTCTTGAAGTGTTTGCATTTATCACTGTTGCTTCCCCAGTTCTATTTTCTTTCCATATGATAATGTTTTAAGTACTAGGATTTGCCATGTATGGAATGACCAGGCATTCAGGGACTGCAGAATACAGTGACCTGGATGACCTGGGTCTGATGAACAACTGAAGATAAAGGGGATCCACTCCCCTCGCTGGCCATTAGTCTCATGAAACTATTTTGAAACTGATTTGAGCCATTACCAAGTAGCAAGTGGAGGGAGATCAGGAGATGCAAGTATGCGGCTGGATGGTGGTTCAGTCCAGCAGCAGCACTCTGGATGAGCTGCAGGAGGGGTCTGATTTCACATGGAGGGAAACCAGCAAGGAGGGGATTGCAGTAGCTCAGATGGGAGAGTACCAGGGTCTGGACCAGGAGCTGGGTTAATTCAGTCTAGAGGAAGGGATGGATTCATTGGATGTTGTAGAGGAAGGTTCTGCAGTCAGCCTGCTGTCAAGTGTCACCCAAAGGCTGTCAGCTATCCAAAAGGCTGACATCATATTGTTGATGGACAGGTCCTGGAAAAGAGGATTTGACAGGGATATGGAGAGGCTCCATGTCTTTATGTCTCCAGGTGATGATAACACATCCATGATTAGACTCCAGCTTGACAAGCTAAAATGCATGAGCATCAGATGGGGAGAAAGAGAGAAACAGTTGGGTATCATCAGCATAACAGTGATATAAGAAACCCTACAAAGAAATAACAGAATCAAACAATCTCGTATACATAAGGGTGCCAAGCACAGAGCCCTTCAGGACTCTTGCTAAAAGGCTTCAAGGGGTTGATTTGACCCTTCTTCAGGCTACCTGGTAGGAGTGCCCAGAGAGGTAGGATGACACCAAGGTGAGAACAGTGCCTGATATGGCCGTGGTTGCCAGGGTAGAAAAACGACATGATGCTTCACTGTATTGAAGGCTGCATAAAGGTCTACAAATATCTTGCAGAGTTAAATGAAGTGCATGTGACATGAAGAAGAACTGTTTTCAACAAATTGGGTACCCTGAGGCCAGAGGGACTGGCACAAATGGGACAAATGATAGGAAAGGGCATGTTTAAGGGTTTTAGAGAGAAAAGAGAGCAGGGAGACTGGGTGGTAGTTGGTTCCTTGAGGAAGGGTGTGGCACGGGCCTTGCTTGAAGGTAGAGGAATCACAAGGGGTGGGTAGCTGAGGTGTTGATCAGGGACCTGATGAATGGGAGAAGGTCAGGTAAGATTGTAAGAGTGTGATGAAAGACTACGAAGGGTAACATTTTAACAAGCAAAATGATAAAATGATTAGCAAGCAACCAGGTTAGTTAGTATTGACCATCTCAATAAAAATGAAACCAAAAGTATTGTATATGTGCTTTCTACGCTGTTTATGTAGCTTTATCAGTTGACTTTAATCATCGAGTCACGCACAACTCTTGGACTACTATTGTGTGGTGTGTAGTGTGTAACAGCTTTCTCTCTCTCAGTGTTGACATGGTTAGAGATGTACAGTCTGTACAGTCAGAGTGTGTGTATGTGTGTGTGTGTGTGTGTTTTAGTGAAGTGTGTAACAGCTCTCTCTCCCTCAGTGCTGAAGTGGCTGGAGGTGTACAGTCTGAGTGGGTGCCAGCCGAGAGAGACTCTGGTGGAGGTATGGAGGGAGTTCCCCCGGGAGACACAACACCTCTTCCTGCCCTCCTGTGTTGCCTTGCGCCGCTGTGGGGGCTGCTGCTCCGACGAGGCACTGGAGTGTGTGCCCTCACACACCTACACCCTCACTTTGGAGGTACACACATTTGCAACCCTGAACCCTCAGTGTGGGGGTACAAATACTCACACACACACACACACACACATACCTACACCCTCACCATGGAGGTACACACATTTGCACCCCTGCACCCTCAGTGTGGAGGTACACACACATACACACCTACACTCTCACTGTGGCAGTACATACCTTCACATACCTACACCCTCACTGTGGAGGTACACACACTCATGCACCTACACCCTCACTGTTGAGGTACAAATACTCACATACCTACACTTTAACTGTGAAGACACACACACACACACACACACACACACACACACACTCACTGTCCAGGTACACATACTCATATACCTACATCCTCACTGTAGAGATACACATACACCCACACACACACACCCTCACTGCAGAGGTGCACACACATGCACATACACACATTCACACACACACTCACTGTAGTGGTACATCCACACGCCCTCACTGTGGAGGTACACACACACACACACCCTTACCATGGAAGTACACACACACACCCCTTCACGGTATGCTCACACACACGCTGCTGTCATTGAATAGCGGGAAAGGGAGGGGCAGGGAGCGGAAGAGCACTGGTCTTATCTCCTCTCACACAGTGGTGCCCGTGAGGGGAAGTCAGTTTGCTGAATCACAGTTCACACTGTTCCCGTGAGCACCAGCCAGCTTCAGTCTGCCCATAATTTGTGCCATGTCGCAGGATGCTGTAACAGCGCCCATGTCCCCGTCTATCCCCTGCAGCTGATGAGGACCTCCTACATGAAGCATGAGCTGGTCCAGCTCCCTTTCACTGAGCACAGCCAGTGTGAGTGCAGGTGAGCATGCACACACACACACACACACACACACACACACACACACACACACTTTGTTTCTGTGCAGCATTGTTGTATTGGGCCCCATTATAGAATGTCATATAGCATTATGATTTTGATGACACCTCTGCCCTTGCCCTCAGCTCCTATCAGATGTTCAGAGCACCAATGTTTACACACTCACATGCTGTTGTTTACCTGTGAGGGCATGTCACAGCATTCCTCGCTCTTAAGCAGGCTGGCTAGGCCCTGGGCATGCATCCCTTTATGGGTCTGTTGTTCAAGTGTTCTCGCTCTGTTTTTCTCTCTCCCACACTCTCTCACTCTGTTTTTGTCTCTTGCTCTCTATCCTTGCAGACTAAAGAAAGACCTTCAGGCAGCGGCTGGCAGGTATGTGCTCTGTACGAGTGTGTGTGATGATGATGCTGGAGAGTGTGTGTGGGGATGAGTTTCCTACCTGTTTTTCCATATTTATTGCTCAACGCCAGAGTTATCAGGCAGAAGTCAAGGGACTTTGTGTGAAGCCTACAGGAAGTGAACAGATACTCTGAACCACCCAAGATAAAATGAAAAATGTGACCAGATTCAGATATCACAGTCAATTTGTCAAAGAATTCTATAAGTGCTATGTATAAGTTGCATGTTTGACTCTTGCAATAGGGTTAGCGTTGTGAGCTTTGTGCCATGAAGCTACTTCCAAGTTCAAAGTTTGGTTGTAGCAGCAAAGCCCAGAAACACTTAAACGCTTAATGCAGTGAGAGTCTAATTTCCTCAGATTTGCATTGATGGGCTCCTTATTTCTGGTAATGTATTTAGAGGCTCAGAAGAAGTCGTGTACCTCTGATATTTTACATTTGGAGGGAAAAATGGCAAAGAACATCTGGTTGGAGAGAGGGATGGAGAGATCACTGAGGGAGTGTTTCTGTCTCAAAGACAGGAGCAAAGACCGGAGAGGAGAGAGCGACAGAGGGAGAAAGACAAACCGAAACAGAAGAAAAGTGGAAAAATCAAACCCTTGTACGGTGATCTCAATACCTTAGTAAGACGGAGGGGGCTGCTCACTTTCACGTTCCAGGGAATAAAAGACAAGAAGCTGATGCCTGTGGTAAAATATGTTATTCAAGTTTAACAAACCATGGAAGGGCTCCTGAGCAGCTCAGTGTTCGAGGCATTTGCCTTCAGTGTGGGTTTCAGGTCCACAGCCCGGGTTCAACCCTGGCTGTGTTGTGAACTGATGATGAGGGGCGGCAATGCAGCATGGTGGTAAGGAGCATGGCTTGTAAGTGAAAGGTTGCTGGTTCGATTCCTCACTTGGGCACTGCTACTGTATCCTTGGACAAGGTACTTATTCCAGCTGCCTCAGTAAATATCCAGCTGTATAAATGGACAACATTTGAAAAAAAACCTGTAACCTATGTAAGTCGCTCTGGATAGGACTGTCTGCTAAACGACAAAAATGTAATGTATGATGGGAAAGCCGGTGGTGGGAAAAATTGGCTTAGTTCCACCAGTGGATAGGGGATAGGGCCAGGGTGAGGAGGTTCCCTTGTCTCACCTCGCTCACGTATCCTGCGGCTCATCAGTAGAGTAATGCCTGTCCCCCAGTGGGCGCCTGCTCCACTGTAGAGCACTGTGTGACTTGTCCTGACAACAGCCGTTGGCTACAAGTGAGTGTATTGGCACACTGCGTTTCTCTCACTTCAGCTCACCTATGCGAATGCAGATGTTATTGCAGTGAGTCAACCATAGTAAACTACAGGCTATTCAAAAAATAAGGTTGCATAAAGCGCTTAAAAATGTCTCATCACATGTCCTGTTTGGTCATGTCATTTTATAGTGGTGGACTAGAAATTATGGTGAAAAGTCAGCAGCCCTGGCCTTGTCTGAATAACTAATCATGCATGTCCTCTCCTGTGTGTCTCTCATGCTTGATGTGTTCACCCAGTTGACACATAACATTCTCTCAGCATTGCTGTGATGTTACTGTGATCTCATACAATTTTCACACCATCACACACCATCTATCTTCTGAAACATGAATCAGTGCTTTATCAATGCTCCACACACCCATTTCTAACAGTAGTATAGGTCTTTTTGTCCTTCTTCCCCAAGTGGTTATGATTTTTGAATATTTTGAATTCCAAATGCTGACTATATGCTGTTGCAATGGCCTTGCCTGTTTTGGTCCCCGTTCAAGTGGCTGAATGAGAGAATGAGAGAATTCAAGTCTTGTCTGTGGCATTCTGTAGCTCGTAATTCTGAGACAGTCCCAACAGAAGTGACTCTCTCTTCGGATGTCCTTTCTCTGTCAACTCCAAGAGCAGACACTTCTGCCCAGACAAAGATTGATTCTCCACCCAAATAAGTTGGCCACAGTCTCGCTTTCAGAGCCTGCTCTTAATTGACTTCCAAACTGGGGGAATGAAAAGGCTATGCTCTCCCTCCCCAACAAGCCAGAGGCTTCCACAGAGCTGTCAAGTTCCTTGTCTCTCTGGAACGCACAGCTCCGTGTCTTAATTCCATCTCTCTCCTCCCCTCTCTCCCCTAGGCCCCCTGCCCCCACCCCAAGGCCGCAGTGTCCCCCCTGTCCTGGGCGAAGGAGGGTGGCGGACCCCAAATCCTGCCAGTGCCGTTGCAGCCAAAGCCAGGAGAGCTGCCGACAGAGAAGGAGGCACTTGAACCAGCACAGCTGCAGGTGAGGGCCCCCAGCTTCATCCTGATAACCCCATCCCCGACACCCCCCCCCACCAAAGTGCATCTGCTGCGCTGGGTCCTTACCATGTCACAGTGGGGTTCACAGGGGTGACCAGTCTCATACGCTCTCTGCTTCTATATGCTTTCATGTACTCCCGTGTCTGCAAATGAAAAGATGTTGTACAAATGTGGTATATACACTGAAGCGCTGAATGATCTTATTGTTGAGACAGTGGTGTTTAAGGACGGTTTAAGTGGATTTGTCACTTTCACACTATCAAACAGGCCGAAGAGTAGCAGTCAGAATGGCCCTATATGTGAGGTGAAGAATCCAGACAGCTTTATTCTAAACAGTGTAGGATTTTAGCAGCAGGAATTCAGTGTAAATGCATCCCAGTGGAATTTTTTTTACAGGGGAAGTCAGGTTGAATGGTGTGAATTCGATATGCTTTATGCTTTATACATGGTTCCTGATGGCACCTCATGCATATAAGCATTTCATACGCAGAGCATAAAAATATCACATTTTGCAATTTCACTGGCTTTCCCCTTCAAACCTACATCTTAAATGGTAATTTAAAGGAAACTCTTTCATTACAGCAAAATCTGGGTTGGAGCTTGCCTGGACTTGGCTAAAGGCTGCATGATTGAGAGATGGTGATTATACTAATGCTATATGATAGTTGAAGACCCCTTTGCTGGCTGCGGTATCTGCAGTTTATCTGGATATTTACTGAAGTAGTCTAGTTTAAGTGTGATGGTCTAGGGAAGAACAGCAGCGCCCCTCTCCGCTCTGCTAGCCCTTTTACCACACTAATGCTGAGGCACACACTCTCCTGATCCAGGGCTGAATACACTAAGGGTATATTCCAGTCACCCTCTTTCTGTAGTGTCCCGGTCCTGAACTCAGATCAGTGTGATCAGGCTGGCGGTATGGTGTGATTGGCATGTGCTCTGAGCACTGATCAGAGATCAGTAATGCCTGCCTTGCTGGTGCTTTCTCTCTCAGATGCGAGTCAATGAGGCAGTGATGAGCCCTCTCTCCCGTCTTGCACGCTCGATGGTCTGGAGGAGGCAGGGAGATGACTGTTCTATGATGGAGGTGGGATTAGTGATGAAGGAGAAGACTGATGAGGAAGGCTGGGGGGGAGGTTTTTGTGTGCCCAGAGCAAGACGGGCTGCATCCCTCTCTTGCCCGCTCCTTCCACTCTGAAACATCATCTACAAGTAGTCCTACATAAATATATATGTTACCTACACTCATCACAAAGCTTTCTGAGCGTTTCGCTACTAAACTGTGCCCCTTTCTCTTGAATGTGGATGGAAGGATGGAACATGAGGTGCAGTTGAGGGATTTTGGGGAGTGGGACCATGGGATCACCAGTGGACCGGACACCGAGGGAACGCTGAGGAGAAGCTCATGTCATGCCACATCCTGCTGTGTGAAAATCCTCTGTACCCTTCGGCCCCCCGCAGATCCTGGCTCCCCTGTCTTACGCTGGGTGTCTCCGGCCAGTTCCTGGGAGGAGTGCAGAGGAGGGGAGGGGGGGCAATGCACTGTTGGGACAGGTGTAGGGCATTGTGACCTGATGATGGAGGAGGCTGTCCCTGAAACTGAGTTGCCACAGTTGAGTCTCAGCCCAGGTGGATGCTCCAATCTGAGAGAGTGCAGCAACATTACCTGAATAGGCAAGCGTGCGAGTGAAGGAAAGGCTCTCGCCGAGTCAGGTCAAGCACTGTGTCAGGAGGTCAGATCAACATTTGACCTGATTGTGCTGTCTAACTGGAAGGGGGCGTGTCAAAAAATGCATACACAAAGCAGAAATGGCAGAGAGGACACTATGACCCTGCAGTAGCAGTATGACAATCTGTCAGGAAAATTATGAGCGCTGGGCATGGTATTCTTCAATCTGAGTGGAAAGAGGCCCTTCTTTCCACTGCACTGAAGTCCCGGCCTGCTATGATTAGCCAATGAGAATTGGGCCAGATGTCAGAAGGGCAAAAATACTTCCTTTTAATTTGGGAACCAAAAGTAAGTCAATCTCAACCCAACCCTCTTTCACAAGATACTCTCATCTTGTTGGGAAAGTGAGAGTTATTGGAGTGTGTGGTGGGGGGGGTGCTGGAAACGTGTCTATAATTGCTTATGGAGGCAAGGTGTTTGGCATGAGAAAAGTACTGCATGAGCAACCTCACTCCAGTAGAGTACCCCGATGCAGGTCTTATAATGAGAAACAAAAACTGATGTTTAAAAAAGGAAAAGCCATGTCTGTAGTGTATAGATATGCCATTGGCACACACATTCACACGCTCATAGTCATGCACAGATTGCATCATCAGGATCCAAGCAGGCATCTGCGTAGCTCCCACAATGTGCACTGCCCCCTCATTCTTTTTGTCTCTATGCATTACTCCATCAAAATGGCCACAAGGTCTATCAATGAATCTCTGCTTGGGGTTTGTTTGATTTTGGTTTTGTCTCTTTGTCCCTCCCTGTGCCAATGAAAGAGCTTTTAACTTCCCCTGAGCAGTGAGAGGAATGCCAATGGTGAGGGAGACTGGCTGCCTTCCACTCACACACGCACACATACACACACACACACACACACACATTAACTTACACTCACTCACAGAGACACATGTACACAGCAATATGGCTCCTTCTCCCATTGACTCTCTCATTGACTCATTGTATTTAAACTCCTATTATGTTAAATGAAGAGATTCCGAGTGGGGAAAATACAAAGAAACACAGCATCTTTTTCAGTTACTGAAATGAAAGCCATTTTACTTCCAGGACCTCTGTCCATGACTTGGAAACACTGTGACAAAAAACACAGTATACAGACAACCATAAGCTTTTTTCTCATTGGAGAATATATGTGTGTGTCTGTGTGTCTGTGAGTGTGTGTGTGCGTGGATGTGTGTGCGTGTTAGTGTGTGTGTTTTTTTCACAGAGAGATATGAGTTTTGGTTGTTGTGTGTCAGACACAACCTGCCTTTTCTAAAAAAGACTGTTTTCTTTGTGGGTTTAGTTTTTTATGTGTTGTTTTGTTTCCATTGGTTGTTAATTTGTCTATTATAAGAGGCTCTCAGGGTGGCTGGATGAGTGCATAACAGGCATCTACAAAATATGCCTGTGTGGCAATGAGGGAATGAGGGAAGGCCCCACAGGCTGACAGGAGGGGACAGACATTAGAACACTCTGTGAAATAACCTCCAAACTGATTTTTCCTTTGATTTCATTGCATTTCTGGGGCTGATGCTTGCCTTGTAATGTTGGATAGTGCTTCCTAATTTTAATGGAGTCCTGACCATCTTGCTATGCTCGAGACACTCTGAGGCTCAGTCTGAGAGAGGATCTCGGAGTCTCAGCTGTGCTTTTGTTTCCTCTAGCTTGCTATTAAACACAGGTAATCCATTTGAGGATGGAGCATCTCACTGAAAGCCGCCACCTGTACAGTTGTACATTGGGAGATCAAGCAGGTTCAGGTAGAGATGGAAAAACTCCCACTTAGCCTGTAGAAATGGAACTCGTAGCAATTACCCAATATGCCCCTGTGTGGCCTGCAACAATAGCAGCTTTTCTTTGATCCTTGTGTCCACAAGGGACAGAGGGGTCAGTTACCAGAACCTGATAAGGGCCTGTAAAGATACATGGCAGTGATGATTTGCCGCTCAGGGTTGTGCAGGGTATTGGAAATTGTGTCCTTGCGCTGATAATTTTAGGCGTGGACCAATAGTTTCTTTGAAGAAACTTTAGGTATTCTGGCAACAGCTGTGAGAAAAACAGCTTCCTGTTTAATACACTATAGATGTGTGACAGACAATTTAAACTAAACATGGGGACCCTTTCCATGAACTTCCACTTTTATAACATGACCACACACAAGCAAAAACAAGACACCTGATTTGGTTCCCTTTGCACCCCCTGAGGTGGAGTTTCTGGGAGAAATATAGGTGATGAAACTCAAGACTCTCAGCAGCACTGGTGCTACACTCCTGTGAGTGTGTTTACACCTTAACACCGAGCCGTTTTCCATATCCAGGGCAACTCTTAATGCTTAAGCCCTCTGTAATCCATTTCTGCTGTGGGATTTTTACTGGAGCAATAGAGACACAGTATCTATCCAGTGAGCCAGCTAGGATTGCAGCTCCTGCAGCCTGTGCCCAAAGTCCAGTGTTCTACCTGCCACTGCCCTTGTGTGTAATGATGCATTTTGAGTTTCAGCTCAGGCCACATTGGACCAGCGATACACTGATCGATAACCAGCATGTTCTGAGTGCTGAGAAAACAAGGCCAGAGGCTCAGTCTCTAAGATCTAATTAGAGGAAATTTGTTCAACCCACAGGAGTCTCAGGGCAGGTGGTGCTGTGACCTGGGAATTCCGTGTGAAGATGAGCCCTTGTGTTGTGTCTCCATCCCCAGCCCCCCACCTTTGCAAGATTAAACAGAAGAGGTGGCCAGAACCTAAATTTCGGTTCTTAGCTGCATTTCCTCATAGCCTTGCCTCAATTAGTCCTGATCCCTTCTTTGTTTGCACACTCCTGTCCATTCCACATTGATCCACTGTTCCGAGGTTCTTCACAGTAACCCAAGTGACCTCTTGTTAGTCCTCATTCCATACTGGCTTCACTTTAATGGGTCCTAGTCTCTCATCTGCTGGCCTCCTCTTCCCACCCTGAACCCCATTTCTCCATCCATCCATGGGACTGCTAAACAGCCCCTCCACCACCAGAATATACAAGGAGCAGGAAGTTTGCATCATCATTTTAACCCACCTTCCACATCATAACTTATTCATCTGGCTAGAGTTCTAATTCAAGTCCAAGCAGCTGGGTTTTAAGGTGCCACTATAGGGTTTCTGTCTGACTTATGCTCTGTGGCCCTCTGCTCTGAGCCTTAACTTCACAGAGGGAGAGAGAGAGAGAGAGTCACTGCCGCAAGCAGCATCAGCATGGATCAGCGGTCTATATTAACTGAAGAAACGTGTGTTTTTATACCAGTGTTGGGGTGGATGAGCCATCTATTTATTACTATTATTTATTCATTCATCTGCTCAGCAAAAGTGTTACTTTTTGTTTATTTTTTGTTCCAGAGCCTCATAAAAGCCACATTGTTTCCGAAGATCAGCATAAAATGTTCTGTCAGTCACTAAGTCTCATCTGTTAGAAATAATTTGGATAAATCTACATGCAATGTTTGATATAGGTACACATGACAGTGCAGAGTTCGCATGCATATGGTGGTCAAGTGCATTCGAACGTGTGGAATGCATTGATGTTGTCCCTCTGTCACCATAAGTGTGTCCCTTGCCCAACACTGCCCCTTTCCTTATGCAGTGTGTGGGTCTACAGCTCACAGCGGATTACCATCGCGGGAAGAACTATGCTGAGGAATGAGGACAAAGCCTTCATAATATGAACGTACTGATCGCTCCTTTGCCTCCCATTTTAAAACTTGGATCAATGTAGCATATATCCAGCACCCAATGGCTTAGTATCCAGTGGACGTAGATTAAATTCAATCTCTGTATACTGTGAGTCTTGCTACCCACTCCTTATATAGAAGTGTTGAGTAGAGCAGGTTTTAGATGATGTCTGTCTAGCTCAGTTTCAATTAACCCCAAACCTCCAGTCTGTATATTCAGTATATATATGCGTAACATGATTAATATTACTGCTGCTACACCATCTGTGCCCTATTTGTTGTCCTTGCAAGTGCACAAATTGTGTTTGTCAATTATATTGTTACGTTGTGATGGCGATATTAATCATTTCAATGTAAATGTGAATGAGAACATTATTGTTGTTGATCCACAGGTAATGGTGATGTTAATATTAGACAGTGACACAAGGTCCTACGTGTTATTAAAGGAAACAGATTATTTTTAAAGCGGTGGACACTAGAGTTGTTTCTGCCATGTGCTATACAGAGTCCTTGGACTTTCTGGGTCCTCCTCCCTTCACTCCTTCCCTCATGTGTGTCACACCACAACCACCACCTCACTCCTTCATCCTCCCTCTCCATCCCTCACTCTCTTTAGCTGTAATGAAAGACAAACAAGGCAATCAACTAAGCTCACTGGGAGTGAGGGATGGGCAGGGCTGACAAATGTGATGAAATGAAAAATAATTTAATTGTTCCTGCCCCCCTTATTTTTACAGTGCTGAATCAATGTCTGAGAAATACGGAGTCTGTGTGTGTGTGTGTGTGTGTGTGTGTTTCTGCACTGAAGGACTGATGTGACTGAGCATGTGCCATCCTACCTGTCTGTTGAGAATTCAGGGCATTCTGCCAGGGCTAAATATAGCGGCTGACGCAAGATTAAGGATCAGAGCAGGAGAGCACAGAAGCCTGGAGAAATACAAAGAAAAATGACACTTCTCTCTGGCACAAAGAGCTCCTGGTCACTCACAGTGATCCAAACATATTACATATGCAACTGAAAAGTTTTGAGATGCATTAGAAAAAATTATGAAACACATGTGCAAATAGGAATATTTTCCCTGTCTTTTAGCTGAATACCTCCGTTGTTTTCACTGCCTCCCCCCATCACCATTCCTCTGTATCTCTCTCTCCAGACATCTTTTTCTCCTGTTCCTTTCATTTCCATTTGTAAACACTGCCCCATGTTTGCTCCCACTATCTTTGTGAAGTGTCATGTTTTCTGATGATAAAAACCCCAGGCCTGTTTTTTTCTCTTCCCCCTCTGCCTTTTGTTGGAGCAGCTGTGTATGTGTTTGATGCCATCAGACAACATAAATGTGTGTGTATGTGATGGTATCTACCACAGAGAGAGAGAGAAAGAGAGAGGGAGATGTAGAAGGAGAGTGTATGCATGGTGATAATAGACAGGTATTATGATCCAGGTGGAAAATCAGTGTTTATGTAGTGTTTTCTCAGTTTGAGAAAAGCTCAGACCAAACGGTACTGTCATCAAAATGGGGCTCCCAGCTGAACATGCCAGCTCTTGCTGGGCTGGGGGATGCAGGTACTGGTAAGTTTGTATCAGGGAATCACAGGGAGTGGGCCTGGTATTTTATCTCTATTTTCAATTTGAGGCTGTGTCTCCTCTCACTCGGCCTCTCTTCAGCTCTTGTCTTTCTGGTTATTTCATTTGTTCTTCTAGCCTTTTATTACATGACCGTTGCCCAACACCCCTGTACAGAGCAATAGTTTTCTTCAAAATCATATTTTTTAATGTTACATCAGCTAATCCTGAAGACAATAGGGGTACACTATCACTCTGGCTAATAACACTTCACACTGAATGGAGGCTGATTAACATGAACACATATGATTGTGCACCATATAAAGTATGTAAGTTCTTGTTCAGAACAACAGTACTGTAGTTGGCAAACTAAACCATGACACCCTCTTTATATACAGTATATACGAAACAGACAAATATACGAAATGGCGACATCTGGTGGCCGTTATTAATGAGATGTCTATTTTTTTTTCTCCGTTTACCGTCTCCCATAATTACATTACATTGCCTCATTTAGCAGACGCTCTTACACAGAGCGACTTCCAAATAAGTGCATCATTATGCTACCAGTACTTATCTTACTGACAAGAGGTCAGTAAGATACTGTAAGATGAGTTAAGTGCTAAACTAGTGTAGACTGCTTTTTTTTAACTGAAAATAAGGATAGATAGAGATAGAGAAAGGTAGACTAGAGATATAGCTTGAAAACATGGGTTTTCAGCTTTCTCTTGAAGGCACACGGGGAGTCTATTGTATGAATCTCAACAGGAAGCTCATTCCACCAGTGGGGAGCAAGTTCTGAGAGGAGGCTGGTCCGAGAGATGCTGCCCTTGTATTTCAAGACACAGAGGTGACCCAAGGTAGGAGAGCGCAGCACTCTTACACTGGAGGCTGATCCATTAAGTCCTGTAAAGGTTGAACTTGATCGTTGCTGCAACTGGTAGCCAGTGGAGGGACTCAAAGAGATTCCCTGCATAATAAATATTCAAATATACAATTTTTTAAAGGGCAATTTACCACTGTCTCTCCAAGCAAGTCCAAGTTGCCTTAAAACAATTCTTTTATGTAGCTAAACAGTAAGTTATGATTTGAGGAATATTTAAGACCAAATCACTTTGATGAAGTGATTTCACCAAATCAATTTAATTCAGTTTAAAACACACATCTGAGTCAAACATTTTTGCAGACACTTTTTTGTCAGACAATATGCAGATAGGTATGTAAATTATATAAATCTAATCCAATTGAGACCATTTGAATTCTAAATATTTGATGAAGACCCATTTTCAAAATATTTTGTTTTTTTTTGATTCAAAACAAAAACATTTTAGCTTTTACACAAGCACTTGTTTATGTAGAACAAACATTTGTTTCCATTAAGCAGTCATGCACATGTATATACCAAACACTTTTATAGCATTTTAGTTTAAAAAACATTACCCTGATGAGGAAATAAAAATGTCAACAATTGCAATTATCTGCTGAATACATACAAAAATCACTGTTAATTTTAATCTGTTCTGGTGATAATGCTTGAGACATTTCTCTCAATATCATGTTAAAAATCTGAATTATAATGACACACACCTACTTTTGATAACGAAGGTCTACTAAACTTTCAAAACATTAATTAATATTTTGCTGCTTTCACACTTTCACAGAGGAAGGACATGCTTCAAAGGCAAAGAACAAAATAGAAAAACTGCAAGCAACCTTGTCTCACCTTAATGAATGACATAAATAGATAACAGTCTAATGCAGATAAAGTTATTGCAATATTTTACCCCCATTAAATACTCACATCACTAGTTAGATAAACAGGTAAACTGTCGTGATGTATGGATTGGGGATGAATTATTTTCAACAATGAACTTTCCTCGGGCTTCCTGGCGCACCTCTACGTTATCGCATCATTGTAACGTCATGATGCGTAAAGACGTAAAGGGTGTGCGAATTGGGAGACGTGGCGCCTACGTCAGTGTTTGGGGAATGACCCGGATCGAAACCCCAAACAGACGGCCTGAGAGGCTTTGAGGAAGATCGAATAGAAAGTCACGGATTTGCCGGTAAGAACAGACATATGCCTACCAAAGCTAAGGAATACTGATCGGAATGTAGCGGGTGGCACGATGAAGGTGGGATTACGAAACTTATTCGATCAGTTAATGGCGTCGAATAATGGCAATGACTAGCTTCGGCTAGGTAGCTAACTAGCTGATTTAACTGCAGCTTTAGTTAGTTCAAAATTCATTCTGATTAATTGAAGGTTGCTACTGTATGCATATATTGTTATGCTTGTTAATCGACTTAAAAAACTACAATTTCTTTTCTATTTTGTCATCTATAGACGTGCTTTAAATACGATTTCAAGCTTCAACGGGACATAGACATAATTGTTGTTGATGCCTCATTCCACCAATGTGAAGTTAGTATCAGGTTCCGATTATGTGATTGACGTGCAATTCATCTAATCAGGTAATAGAAGAAGAAAGCTGGTAGTTGCCGATTGATGGAGTGAGTAGCCAATAAAATAAGGGTAATAAGCCCAAAATGAGAGAGTTTATGTTGTCGTCCTATAGGAAACAGAGGAATATAGAAAGGGCAAGACAAAAGGCGGTATAGAATAGGCGACGTTGTTAGGTTGTTCATTTCTAAGTTTTATGTACAGCAAGCGACCTAGCTAGTTAGCTGTTGTGACGTTGTGAGTCGGCCCTAGAGCATAATTTGGACTGAAAGGCACAGATATTGTGAACATCTCTCACGCTTTGTATTCGTAGATTATGAGTACATTTTACAATCTGGCTGTGCTAAAATTGATGCATTAACTAACATTATCGTGACGTATATTTATAGCTAGCGGTACCTTGAGTACGCATGCAACAGCTGTAATACCTGGATAGCTGTTAGCTATTGATTACGATTCTAAAGGTTTGAGTTCACTAGTTGCTATAATAGTTATATTTTGTATCGTGTTTACTGTTTTAACTTAGTCGCCCAAACACTCCTTCCCGTTCTTCTCGAGGATTTTATCTGTATGTTTCACTTAAGCTTTGATAGGTAATAATGTGCTCTTGCTTGGTTGCAGTATTAGATGTCGTCCTTGCAGTTGCGATTCAGTGCTTTGCTTTCACTTTGTAAAATTTCACATTTGGTTCTGTCGTCTCGTCCTGTTCACATTTTGGTACATATATTTGGAATATATTT
This sequence comes from Megalops atlanticus, assembly GCA_019176425.1. Taxonomy (NCBI): domain Eukaryota; kingdom Metazoa; phylum Chordata; class Actinopteri; order Elopiformes; family Megalopidae; genus Megalops; species Megalops atlanticus. The sequence continues at coordinate 364,491 of CM032888.1, forward strand.
CTTTGTCTTTGTACATTGCACCAGTATTGTTCAGGGCCGAGATTTGATTAATTCTCTCAGGGTGTCTTTAGCATGCATAATGCAGCTTGTGGAAATGGCTATATTTTACATATTGAAGATTATTTCCAAAGGTAATGGGAGTAATCTTTAAGGGATTGATTCAGAGGAGAAATTTAGAAACACTTCCAGCAAGAATACATGCTCAACAGTATGTGCCTCTGTTGTGTTAATAGTTCTAGAGATGGTGAATCACAGGGCACTCTCTGTGGCTGACATTGAATAACCATATGGAACAATAACAGGCATTAAAATATAAAAATTGAATTTAGTGCTGCACATCATTCTCATTGCATACAGTGTAGCAACAGATGATATAGATTAGCCTTTTAACAGCAGTTAGCATGCTACTTATATGAACATATAAGCCTATGTTAGTCATATATTTTCTTTTTCATTCAGCTGTAGTAGTTTCCAGTTTAAACTTGTCACCCCTGTAACAACAAGCACTGCATCCACATCCTCCAATACACACTACAAGTCCCACAGTGCACCAGCAGGCAAACACTTTTTTTAGGCTCATCCTGTTGATGCTAGCTGAGTAATTTGTAGGCGTGAGTCTCAGGGTGTCAAGAGTGGAGAGATCCTAGCCACCCCTATCCCCAGCAGAGATAAACCTGTCTGTTCTGTTTGTTGTTCGCAAATGATGCAGCCAATTTCGAACCTGGGCCATAGGGCTCAGCCTGCACTGCAATAATCTGCGTCTACGTCACACTGTTGGCGATCAGTATTTCTGTGCTTTGCTTAAGTTTGAATTCATAACCAAATTCTTCAAAACGTGAGGAACAGAAAATATTTTGCACATTTAATAAGAAGAGAGTTTTCCTCTAGGTCACGGTTATTTAATTAAAATTCAAAGAGGTCCAGTTAGATAAAATTTCCTCAAGCAAAGGTCCGGGACATCATAGTGTCTAACTTGCGTTATGATTCAGTGCCATATATATTGAAGGAGCCTAGCAGTTGTATCAACGTCTGTATGTAGTCAACAACTGACTGTCGAATCAAATAAAGAAAGTACAATTCAATAATATTTCAACAATATTTATTGTCAGTTTTCACATTGAACTGGGGGGATTATAAATAATAAGTACTCTAATAATAGGCCCAAATAAATGTTCTTTTCTCATTCCAAGTAAAATAAGGGCTGCATTTAAAAATAAAATATATAAGGGTATGTTTGCTCAAAAGATTTGTGTTTTATCTCGTAGTGGCGCTTCACATTGCCTCTTTTAATAATCGCCACAGTCTTGGAACATGTGAGACATAGTGGTTTTGAGCTGCTCGTGGGAAGAATGAACATGTAAGAGTCTGTCAATTCTTGACTATAAGCTCTCTTTTAGCTGTCTACTTTTCTCTTTTTAGAGTACACCATGTGAAATTACTTTTCTCTGACTCACTTATTTCTCCCACTATTGTCTCATCTTGTCTCTCCCCTGTGTGTGTGTATCTCACTCGCGGACTCGAGTCGCAATGCTTATCGGAATGCACAGATTTGATTGGCTGAGTAGCATCACATGAGATGATTTACAACGCATGCAATTGGTCTGTGAGTTTTCTGGGCTGCTAAACCAGTGCCGTAAAGGCTAGAAAAGCTGTGCCGGTTAAAATAGAAATGCTCCATCGAAATTTAATAATTCTCAATAATTTACCGGTTATATGTCCGGGTCCGGATAGGAGGGCGTCTGGGTCCGGACCCGGACCGCGGTCCGCCTATTAGTGACCTCAGCTCTAGGTCATTAACTAGGAGGACCTCAAGTCCCAGATACAGGCAATCACAATGCCATCCTTTCTCCTGATCGTTATATCCATCTCCAGCTTTGTGATGATACGCTGCATTTGTCTGTGTTTTGATTCATCAAACAGCCAACAAAAAGGAAAATAAGCCCAGAAATGTTGCCTTTTGAATTATAAAGGAAAGTAGCAGAACCATCTTACTGTAGCATGCTGTAGGTTTCTTTTGAGGTAATGCTTTGTGATAATCATAATTATCATATGTTATCTTATTACAAATGTAGTGTCAATGGTTAAGTTCAGGCTTATGCTTTTGGCCTCACCCTTTTGCTTTGATTAAGGTTTTTTGGTACTTGGTGAGGATGCTCTGTAACATTCCCCCTCTTAGATAGGGACTTTGTGTCGCGGTCTTCTGCTCCCCTTTTAGGTGATGTGTTGCAGTCTCCATGAACACACGTCGCCGCCACGGTCCTAGAAGCAGTCAGCAGGGGGTGTACCTTGGGCCCTCCCAGACCCAGTCGCAGCTGATCCCTCCACAAGACACACCCCTCGCAGCAGTGCCCCCACCTCTCATTTCCCCTCCACCAGTGGACGTCGGTGACATGTCGTGCCGAGACCGCACCCAGGAGTTCCTGTCGGCCTGCAAGTCCCTGCAGGGGAGACAGGTGAGAGACGGATGGGACAGGTATGGCATGGTTCAGCATAGTGCCCTTCCTGCTGCGGATCGGTCGCACAGCGAAATCTGCCCCTCCTGTAATGTACTGATAGACACAGGATTCTCCTGGATTTGTCATTATAGCAGAATGCACAACATTATGTCAACATATGTTTCTGAAAGATAGTGCTTCTCAAAACATGACAATGAAACAAAATGGTGCAGGCTAATAGCGAATGAAAGCACATGTGAATAAATGTGTGTGTTTTAGCTCTCAATCTGCGAGAGGACCGTACTGCAGGAGTGGTATGATAAATGATGTTTGTCCCCCTCTCTCTCTCTCTCTTTCTCTGCAGAATGGGCTCCAGACCAATAAGCCGGCTCTCAACATTCTACGTCAGCGCAGTGACTTCACGCTTATGGCAAAGTCAGTTACTGCATATTAGCCATGGTTATTGCTTACTGTGTGCTAATATTGATTAATGGTTATTGCATGTAAACCATGGTTAATAGTTGGTGTCAGTGTGTCTTAAATAAAACTTCCTTTTACTATCTAGTGTATTATATAATATACAGTATAATATATATTTGAAATATTACGTATTTAAAAGGGGTGGAACAGCTTTTTCTGGCTTGTCCTCTCTCACCTTGTGTCTCTGTTTCCTCTTCACACAGGAGAATTGGGAAAGACTTGAGTAACACCTTCGCCAAACTGGAAAAGCTCACAATACGTAAGAGTTCCTTCCAGCGTTGACTGGTGTTGCAGTTAATCAGCAATACATGGAGAATGTTCCCAATTTAATACAGTGAGCCTGGATACTAGGTCTCTGGGCAGGAAGTCCACAGAAAATATCACAGTGCCTTTCCATCTTTACTTACAGTTGCCAAAAGGAAATCCCTGTTTGATGACAAAGCGGTGGAGATCGAAGAGTTAACCTACATTATTAAGCAGGTGAAACTGGTTTCCATGTGTGTCCAGTGTGTGCAGTACACGTTCTTGTGTGAATGTGTGTGTGCATTTATGACACTGTACATGTGTCATTTTGGTTGTGAAGAGACAAAAAACAAATATGTTCATGCTCACCCTGGGGGGGCCAGGGTCTTAATATCACCCTCACAAAGGGACTTAGTCCCGGTCTACCTTACTGGGACTGACTGAGATCAGCAGGTAGACCAGCAGGCAGGTGACAATGTGCACCTGTGTGTGGTGGTTGTCTGTCAGCACAGTGTGCCTAAATACATTTTTAAGGTTGTATTTTTTGTCTCTTTCAGGACATTAACAGCCTGAATAAGCAGATTGCTCAGCTCCAGGAGCTGGTGCGGTCACGGAGTGGTCAAAACGGCAGACATGAGCAGACACATTCCAACACCATTGTCGTCTCCCTGCAGGTGCGTGAGTGCGGTGATGACTGCAAACCCTTCCCCACAGGTAGACTGGCCCTGTTCCCTCAGAGCATTACCTTTCCTTGGATGCTGAGATGTGTTTGCTTATCTGGTCTCTACTTCCAGAGTTTTCCAGATATGTCTTTGTTTTGCGTTCGCATTTTGTCTTAGCTGAAACCGTTTGCTGAAAATGTATTCTCTCTTCTTTCGTAGTCCAAGCTGGCATCGATGTCAAATGACTTCAAATCGGTATTAGAAGTGAGGACAGAGGTAAGGCTCGGAGGGGGCGTGCGTCTAATAACGCTCGGAATTTCAGTGTTGAGTTATCCTCGCATCACACCACTGGTCACCTACCCATTCCCGACCTGCTGCTATATCTGTCATCATTAGCTGCATGCCTCATCCCAGAGAGCCGCCTGCTCCAACTGTTCTCTTATCAGCACGTGGCACGTCACGCAGTGGGCTCTCTCATTGATGGGCTGATCTGAGATTTGGTGTTGTTTTTCTTCCCTGTAGAACCTGAAACAGCAGCGCAGTCGAAGAGAGCAGTTCTCCCAGGCTCCCGCCCACACCTCTCCTCTACACACCAACAACTTCAGTAAGATGCCCCCCACCCCTGTGATTGCACTCCCTCTGTCCCTGTCCCTGTCCCTGTCATTGTCAGCTCCTGTCTGCCTCCCAGCTCACACAGGCTGAGCTTACATGGTGATGCTGTCTATAGGGGATCATGGGTAACATGTTTCTCCAATCCGTCAGAGAGCTCTGTGCTGATGCAGGACGAGTCGAGGAGGTCAGCCGATGTCTCCATAGACATGGACTCCCGCACCAGTCAGCAGCTGCAGCTGGTAGATGAACAGGTGATGCTCTCCACTGTGATCCTTACCTGGCACAGAGACCCTCACACAAGTCTCAGTTTTGCTAGTATGTGTGTTTTCATGTAAAACAATTGTGTGTTTACTTGGTTACTGGTGGTATTTACAATTGTCTCGGTTATGGTGCTCTATAGTTTACGTGGATAGTGATGTCATGTACAATTGTCTCATAAACAGTGCTTTATAATTTACATGGTTAGTGGTAGCATATATTGTGGACTCAGTTATGGTGCTGAACAGTTTAAATGGTTACTGATGATATTTGTTGTCCATCTGTTTTCCCTAAGGACTCCTACATCCAGAGCCGTGCAGACACCATGCAGAACATTGAGTCAACCATTGTGGAGCTGGGCTCCATATTCCAACAGCTGGCTCACATGGTGAAGGAGCAGGAGGAGACTGTGCAGAGGTGAGAGAGGAGGGGGCAGGGGGACAGAGAGAGAGGGACAGAGAGAGGAGGGGGGGCAGAAGGACCAAGAGAGGAGAGGGATATTGGGACAGAGATGGATAAGGAGATAGAGAGAAGGAGGGTAGTGGGACAGAGAGAGAGGAGAAGGACAGTGGGACAGAGAGAAGAGAAGCACAGTGGGACATAGAGAGAGGAGAGGGACAGAGAAGAGGCAGAGAGAGGGTGAAGAGAAATGAGCAGTGTCTTTCACACTACTGCTTTCATAGATACTGAGCTGTTTGTGTTTCACACCCCATTGTGCCGCTGACAGAAGCAGGGGAGCAAATAAAGGAACATAATGGCATCCTGGTTAAACTGCCCGATGCAGCTCAAATCGCTGCTGCTGAACTCAGTGGTATTGTGTCAAGACTCATCAGTTGTCATCTTTTCATTCATTCTGTCAAGCTTCTGTCTGTTTGGCCTAGTGTCCTGTTTCACTCTGTGCTTGGCTTCCATTAATGGGTTTATCTGAAGTCTAGAAATAGCACAAAATACTCCAAGCCAATTCACAGACTAAGGAACAAACACACTATTGAATGCGTTTTCCACTCACCCTGTTATTACAGTTTGCTCAGGCTGGAGTGTTGTTGTCAGGCAAGGTGCTTAATGTGAATACGTTTGGTAGTAGTCCAGGGATGTGAATGGGTAATGCTGTGTGTAAGTTGAGTGAGCTGAGCTCTGACGGCCTCCTGCCCTCCCCTTAGGATCGACGCTAACGTGGAGGACACACAGCTGAATGTGGAGGCTGCACATGCAGAGATCCTCAAGTACTTCCAGTCTGTCTCCTCGCACCGCTGGCTGCTGGTGAAAATATTCCTCATCCTCATAGTCTTCTTCATCGTCTTTGTTGTTTTCCTTGCCTGAGCATGGACTGGAGGTGGAGGGAGGGGCTGAGGAACATGGCCAGTCGGTCTTGTAAGAGAGATGGAGAGACAGCCAGCAGAGGGGCTTAGGGGTGTGGTCGATGAGTGGAGCAGGAGTAAACCCCTTAGGGTGGGTGTTTGTGTTTGTGCATGTGATTGTGTGTGTGTGTGTGTGTGTGTGTACGTGTGTGTGTACGTGTGTGAGTCCATTTGTGTGTTTGTGCATGTGTGTGCGTATGAGTGTGTTTGTGCATGTGTGTGTGTGTTACAGGCAAAGGTTGCATAAGTAACTATTTTGGGGACACAAGTTGCATAGCGCCAGCCTGAGTCTGCTTGTTGTTGTTACCACTGATTTTACAAGCCCTTGTATGCCATTAATGACATGCTGGAAAGGAAGTGAAATTCTCACATTTGAAGTCATTTGATACAGTGTAGTAGTTTTCTTAGACGCATACATTATTACTGAAAATTGGAGCGACAGCAGTGATCACAGCTGTCAAACATCCGTAATTAGAGGTTATCAAATGTCAAAACTGCCAGTTCAGTTCTTTGCCTGCTGTTCTTCAAGGTTGTCTCTCTGCTGCGGGGTGTGTTTTTAGGAGAGCTGCAGAGAGGCCTTATTGAAATCTTTTCTCTGGAGAAATTAAGGAAGTCCTATTTTGATGACTTTTCCACCATTATGGTCATTTAGTTTGGCCTTGTCCCAGATTTACACTCATGCAAAGCTCTGTATATGACACTGTGACAGGGACCACATTTCATGCTGGCTTTGGATAAAAAAGCTTTTCTGCAAAGTGAATGTTTTTCTGAAACCAAACAAAACATCAAGGTCTGGTTGGAGAGTGGAACACAGGGCGTGAAAATGTCGTCTTTTGACTTCTTCTTTTAAAAAGTCATCAGCAGAGCAGTTTGCCAAGCCTTGCAGTCTCCCAGTCCTTCCCAGTTCTTCATGACCAGATTTGTCACAAGTGATTACAATCAATATGAACTTTGTGGCATGAGTGTTGGAGATAATTCCTGCTTGATCCCTTTTTAATTTGTTTTTTACCTTAATCGATTAGCCCCTCCAGCCCCTCCACCAGAGACACAGTGGAAGCTGGCACAGACCAGAGTAGTCATGTGAGCTCACAATGACTACTGGCTTATCTTGTTCATCTGTTGAGGAGGTGCACCTCCATCAATAGCATTATCTGTCCACGACAATGCAAACTCAGCAGTGTCTTTTTAAGGACTTTCCAGCTGATTCCCATCCTCCATCTGACTTGAGTGAAAGGAAGGTCTGTTTGTGGGCATCGTTTGGTCTTGAGGTAAAAATTCAAAAAAACTGTTTTACTTTACTGACAGCTGCTCTGAGAATATCATTTTTTAAACTAAGTTTGTAAACAGGTCGGTTTTATCAGAGAAAAGACTGGAGAAACAACCCAGGCGTGATTGAATCTGTTGACAAGATGGTTAATACAGATGATTTTTATTTGATCTCTTTTTGTATTAAGAAACATCCCTGCTTTGTCAAAGAAAGTGAGACTGTGGAGAGAGTGGAAGAGGAGGAGGAGAGAGAAAAGGTGATTCTGGCATGGTACCTGACTTTGCCCTTAATGAGTGGCTACCTGAATAAGATGCTTTGTGTGTACAAGTACTTTCTCCATTCTGTGACCTCAGGGGTATGTGCACACACATTTGCAAGTATTTGCATCTTGTGACACTCCATTTTAGGGTTTCATGTTCAAATCCCTGCTTCAACTCTGCTGCCTTGGGTCTTCACCGTGAATCCTCTGGGGCCAGTTGTGTGCATTCCAAGAGATTGGTGGCACACCTGCTGATCAGCTAATTTTCCTGATCTGGTTAAAGTGATCTGACACCCTATGCAGGGAACTCAAATCATTTTGGGAGACAGACAGAATGGGGATCATGTTTGCTGGTGGTTCTTCTGCCTGTGTGACAGCAGAGTTTTTAGTTATTTATTTTACCCATCATGCCAGATAATAACCTATGACCTCACTCCTGCTCAAGGGCAAAAAAAGCTGATTCTTCCTTTTTCGCAGCTTGAAGCTTTTCTAGTCTTCTCTATTCTTCCTCTGTAACAGTTGCATTCTAACTGCTCTTACAGTAACTCCTGCCAGAAATTTAAAGACAGGAAAGAAAGTGTGTGGCCTCTATGACACATGCCCAGTGATACTAATAGTTTTGGGCAATAATTGTAGAAGAATTAAAATTCTTGTGTCCTAGATTGGGTCACATTCTTAAGTATTTCTCCTCTTGACAACACACGTGCAAGATAGTGTTTGACTGAAGATTGAATTTGAATTTTTTGTGCCCCATGACTTGGATTGCCAAATTCACCATAAGAGAGGTGTAAATATATAAAAAATTCCCATTTAGTGGAATGACTGAATGTTAGACTTATTGGTCAGGTGATCTAAAAAGATGGGGGTACTTCATGTCTGGATAACAGTGAAAAGAAAATGTCTTTTTCCTCAATGAAGTGTGGGGGTGGGGTTCAATGCCAAATAGGATGCTTTGTTGGGGGTCTATGTGGCCCCATGTCCTCGTTTTTGGTCACACCTGCATGTTTTTTGCAAACTCCGATTCCCCACATGCCTTGAAAAATTGTTTCAAGTCGCCTGCTTTATGAGCGCAAAGCGGAAGGTGGGAGTGGAGCTGAGAGCCTCTGTCCTGTGTTTCCTCTAGCCATGCTGTCAGTCCCACCATGCCAGCTGTCACTCACACTCTGGCTTGGTCCCTCTCTGCCGCTCTTTCCACCATTGTCTCTACCTCTCCCTCTTTGAAGAACTAATGTGAAGAAGAGAATGGTGTAAACCTTACAGGATGGCGTGTCTGACACTTTTTTATCATAAACTCCTTTTTCTGTCTTTCTAGCCCAATGCTTTTATTGTATAAATTGCAAATGTTTTGAGAAGTGAATATTAAAAAATGAACTGTAAATGCAACAAAATATGTACTGTGAACCTTTTTTGGGAGATGAGTGTTGCTGTTCAGTTTAGCTAGCTAGCTTGTTAGGTAGCTAGGTAGTGGTTGTGCACTGCATTAAAGTTAAAGCTAAAAAGCTGTTACTGCAGTGCACATATATATGAATATGTATACTAGGCGTCTCCACAATTTGGGACACCCTTCTCCACGCATTTTTTAAAAAATTTATATCTCTGTACGTATCAAGAGACAAATTGTAGAGTATGGGGAAACCCGACACTGCCACCATAAGCCTCTCCTCCATGTTTGACTGGAACCAAAATGTTAGATCATTTGTTTCCGCAACGTGTGTCAGGCCGAGGCCACACCAGTTGCGTCGCGTGTGCGTCGCTGAACTGCTGCGGCCCGCATGCGTGTGTTTGTCCTCAGCGCCAGCGTTGCTGCTACTGTCAGCCCTATCTTTCTCCATTGAGTTTGCCGTTGATAATCGCCATCAATAATAGAATGTTTGATTTAACTTCACTATAAATTTCATTTATATATTTAGTTTAGACAGAATTTGAAACAGATACAGGAAGTGTTGAGTTTAATTTTTTTTTTTTCATGTGTATGACATATTCTACAGATATAGACATTAAAACTAGTGAAAGGTGCAGTGGCGGCTGGTGAGATAGATTTAAAGGTAGTGTTCGGGCTTCCCGTTTCTATCATTAGGACTACTTTCAGCCTGTTCCCCTTTATCCTCCTTGATTAACAATAAAACAAATAATTCACAGAATAATCGACACCAATCGCGTAAATGATTATGCTCGCGAAACAGCGCAGACTGTCTGTAGTTTGTGTGTTTGCGAAAGCTACAACGTGAGATTGGTTAATTAACAAAGATGGCATTTATCGATTTAAATTGCGTCAAATGCGATTTAAATGCGCTCATGACACATCAGTTTTTTTTGTGAAGTCTGTGTTCTAAACGTTATAGTTCATTGCACTCAACCTATTCTAATCAATTTAACTAAATTTAGCTCCATTTTGTAATTTGAATGTTGTAACACACGAAAGCTGTAATGTGGAACATTTAAGAGAAAGCTTTGGGATTACTTGCCATTTAATTATTCAAATTGCCATCCTTGTTATTTAAACAATCTCATGCTGTAGCATTCGCAAGCATACAACAGACAATCTGCGCTGTATACGCGAGCATAATCATTTACTCTATTTACGGGATTAAATATAAATATTTTTCATGTCTGTGACATTCTACAGATACAGACATTGAAACTGTAGTGAAAGGTGTAATGTTGCTAGTATGATGCCAATATGACTATCAACAGACCATTTTCACTGTATTTTTGCTGAGGACCGCGCGCGGCACGCGGAAAAAACAGGGGCCACGCCGAATCTCTAGATCCGGGGTCTCCAACACGTCGCTTGCGAGCTACCGGTAGCTCGCCAAAAGGTTCAAAGATTATGTACAAAAAAATCCGACAACAAATAAATGCACCCTGGAAACCTCTTCCCATTTCAATCCAACCAAATACACAGATGTCCCACCCCCCTCCAACACAAAATGATGTCAGCTGTCAATCAAATAAATTAGGCTACTGCCAAGTTTGCCAACACGTCGTCACGTCAGTTACCCTGTAGGCTAGCTTGTGAGGTAGCTACTGAGCTAAAGCAAGGAGTTCGGTGGTGTTAGCAAGCCAGTTTATCTTATAAAAGAGCCAGATTTATGATGAACAAAAAAGTGGCCAGGCCAAAAAATAAAATAAAAAACATGCGATTTCCATGAGGAATGGGAACGCGAGTTTTTTTCCCCACGAATGTGAAGGACAAGTGTGTGTGCCTCATCTGCGGTACCGGCGTCTCATCGGTAAAAGATGGAACGTTCAGCGCCACTTCAGGGACATTCTAAAACTCTTAACGTGAAAAGGCTTAACGTGGCTTAATGTTCCAAAACAGCGATCAATGATCACCAAATTTCTCTCGGACATGTCTTGTCATAAACACTTTAACCTGTCAAAAATCAAAACCGAAATCCTATGAGTATGGACATTATCTCATTTCCCTCTATACTGATGCCCATTATAAGGAAAAGGCTTAATGTGGTTTAATGTTCCAAAATAGCGGCCAATGATCACCAAATTTGACATCTCACGTCATAAACACGTAGTAATGTTTTCTATGGCTTTGATGTGAAATTAAGATGTTTTGATATATTGTGTGTGACAGAGTGCTGTCACTGCGGTTGAGTAGGCTATGCGTGCTGACTGCCATATTAACAAGCCTTGCTCTTTGGCGTCGCGGTCAAAGCTGCAGTTTGGTATCCTGTAGACCCGGGTTCAAGGCCCGTTAGGGTGACTGCTCTTGCCCTTCGCTAAGTAAGCCTGACACATTAAAATCTGAAATATATAGACACAGAATGTACATTTGACATGCTATTGATGTGAATTTAAGATACTTCTGATCCAAAATGTGAGCTTTGCACATTTGATATTTATATACAAAAAATAGCTTAATTCAGCTGGTTCATGTGAGTGTTTTAATACGTTATGTGAATAAGTGTGAGTAATATAAGACATGAGTGGGTCTCAGATGAAAAACGGTTGGAGACCCCTGCTCTAGATGACGCAGCGCTGCAGTCGCGCCTGAGTCGCGCTGCTCACGGCTGTGTGGTCATAACTGGTGTAACGGACCGTAGTTGATCCGTGATCCGTACGGATCCTCTCCCTACTAGTAACAATTGGATTGTAGATATCTGAAATGGGAGTTTTTCCTAGTAAGAATTCTATTGCAGACATCCAGAATGTTCATTCTGGATAGGAAGAATGACGTTGTGGACATCTGAAATTGAAAGCCCAATACAAATGAATGGCAAAAGTGGCGTCATTTGTGCTAGGAAGAATGATGTTGTGGTTGTCTGAAATGACAATTGTGGATAGGAAGAATGTCGTTGTGCCTATCTGAAATGTTCATTTTGCCTAGGAATAATTGAATTACGGATATTTGTCATACATATCCAGGCTAGCTATTAAATGTTAAAACGGCTTTCCATAGGCGCGGAAATGAAAATCAGGACGTTCCGCGACCGTCACGCACACGCGACGCAACTGGTGTGGCCCCGGCCTCACGCTGCCTTCACTCCCATTGATAGTCGCCGTGTCGCATCGCTCAGTATTTGCATAAAATAGACCTCTAGTCTATTTTAGCCCCACCTAGTTGGCTTTGCAACGGCCACTTGTCTCTTGTCGCTGTAAATAGCCAACTCTCATTGAAAATGAATGGCAGCCGGTCGCTTTGTCTCTCCTGTGTCGTCCGTGTGACCGTAGGGTTAGCCATGGTGAACACTGAGAGGTTGCATCACAGTAAAAAAATTGATGTGACAGGTTTTCCTCTATGCGTTCGCAGGTCGTTAAACGTTAAAAGTTACATGAGAGAGCGACATCTAATGGGGGGGGGCACACTAGTAATTGCCTTTAATACGACAGTTAGGCTACGTCAGAGCCCGTCTATTTAATTCTCTGGCTGTAGTGTTCTCGTGCAGTGTGTTGAAACTGACTAAACACCGAGTTAAACCGTTGCCAGTGAAGAGAGAGTCGAAGTAAGATTGATCATTTACTTGACATTTCCTCATACATGCGGCATACGGTGAAAACTGTAAATAAAAACAATACAAAAATATTCAGTGTCTGTGTCCTTAACTAAAACACTACTGTACATAGCTGTAAAACGAATGTATACATTGCCGTTTTGTACCGTAGCAGTGGCTACCAACATTCCATTAACATATTTATAACAAACAAATCGCTACTACATCGTTCTTAACTAAATCGTTACTAATATATATTCAGACATGTCAGATAACTAAACTTACGGCATTGCCTTTAAGATGCTTCAAAGTAGTTTATGTTTCAATTATGCCTCACGTAGGCCTATCTCACATATTCTGCCGAACCAGAAAGTTTAACCGCAAGCGACCGACCAGCAAGTGACGTCATCAGACGACACGAGCAGGCAACGAATATAATGCGCTACATGCACTAGGCTTTGTGACGTACTTCCGATTCAAAATAATACTGCTCGGTTATTTCCGGTCTGTTTGTTTGCTTGGAGCCAGCTAGAGAGCTCTTGATAGCGTTAATGTTTAGGCTATTTCACAATGAGTGTACGCTAGAAAATGTTCAAGACGGAACATTTTCAAAAACAGGAGAAGAAATACTCTTGCTGTGTCTAGTGGTGTAACCGTTGAAACGGACCATAGTTAGTCGGTGATCTGTACGGATCCCCGCCCACGGGTCGGCACGTATGTGAACCTTGGATTAATTGCAAAGTTTACCCATAATGGTGTGAAACACAGTTTTACTGCCGCTGTTACTTTTTAAAGTAATAATTTCCTGAATCTCGGTGCAGAGTTGCAGTGAAAAGATACAAGCGCAATTTTAAAAACTAGCAACCTTACTTAGCAGAAGCGTTGCGAAGACGAAGGCTGCGTCCGAAATCGCTCGCTCGTTCACTCACTCACTAGGGCCTATTCACAGTCATACAATAAGTTAATAATTTTCCGGATATGGTTTTATGTTTGCAAATTTATTCGAACATTTGTATGCATCACTAGCTAATTTAGTGAAAGAACTAGCACCCAGATTCATCTATTCAAGTTAGCTGAAACTAAAGTTAGCTAGTCCAACGATCAAGTGTAAAATGTATATATTAAGTTCTTTAAGTAATAAATGTAAAGCAAAGTTATATTTGTCTCCCCTTTTTTGCTGATACGAAAAATGATCCGATCCGTGACACAAAAATCGTGATACGATCCGAACCGTGAGTTTTGTGATCCATTGAACCCCTAGCTGTGTCCCGCTTTGTTCGGCATCATCCAAATTTAACGGCATACTAAGTTTCCATGGCTCTCCGACCCATCCCGACCTGAGAAGACAATGGCCGGTAAACATACGCAGGGATAATTTCACCATCTCCTCTCACACTAAGGTCTGCAGCAGACACTTGATCAGCTCATAGAGCCTACCCTTGATGGTCGAAATTAGAAATATAACCTCTGCTTCATGGAAAAGAGCTAGTAGGTTATTATAAGAACGGTGTGTTATTATTGAACCATGTTCCTAGAAGAAGCCTACCCTCCTGAATACTTAGCGTTACCTTCTCTCCCTAATAAAACAAACTTGATTAACCTTCCTTGATAACTATAATGCCTTAGATGGTGTATATTAGCAGTGTTACCTTAATGTAAATTTGTAAATTAATGTAAATCACCCAAACAAGCACGTTTCCATCTTATCCTTATTAACTTGATCAAATTATGTGACCAATCAAATTAGGTGTGATAAAACAGGGAGACACGGAAAACATTCAAGCTGGTGGGCCTTTAGGAATAGGCCTGCACAATATGAGGAAAATCTATTGCGATGACGATATGACTTGCGATAAATAAACAAATACTGAAGTGTGCACATTAGCTATACAGTCCCTATGTCTTTCTGTTTTGACAGGTACACTGCTAACATAGTTAATGTTAGCGAACTTGTACAACGAAAGCTAGCATTTGACGTTAGCTAGCATTAGTTAGTTAGTAGTTGTTTTCTTATCTTCGTAGCTGTGTATATATAAGACGCAGCATATAATTTAAATCCTTTGTCTAATTTGCTGGTTGGGGCTTTAGTCGTCCTGCAAATCCGATGAACATCGGTGATGTTCAACTTTGGTAGCCCTTTGTAGACAGCGGGTGTAGAACGTCGCCGAGTTGAACCGGAAACAACCGAGCAGTAATAAGTAGAACGCGGAAGTGATTGTACAACCAGCGGAAACCCACACACTGCAAGGCGGTTATCAACTTCTTATATTCCATAAGAAATAATTACCAACAACTTATTATTATTATACACATTTTTTGAAGTAGAAATTTGAAGCAAAGAAAATAAATAGATGCCTTAATGGCAACACACTGGCTATGTTTTACCATTGCGGAAATGAACCTAGAAAACTAGGTAAGAAGAAAAGGAGTTGCTTTATCTGGTCCGTGCTTGTAAAATATCCACCGGATGGGGTCGTTCTCTCGGACGGATAAAAAAATAAAAATAAAAAATGCTAAAATGGGTCGCCAAATATACTTTGGCGGCCGTTAATATACCTGGGCGGCCCGCCCAAGTGTATGTGTGGGAAGCACTAATATAGTTTTAACAAATGTCAACATTACATAATTAAAGTGAGTTGACGAACAGTTTAGGGGGGACAAATGCCCCCCCAATATCGCCCATGCCTAGCTGTAACCATGTATTTAATATTCCTACAGTTAGTTCCAAAAGTCCTGCAGTTATTATATAGGTTGTAATATAATGTCATGATTAGTTATACATATTTGAAGTTGCATAACAGACACACATCAATTCTCACACATTCGTACGCTTGAATATTAGCAGGATTAATATATAATAAATATATATAAATGTATAATAATGATGCACATATACAGCCTACAATGGAAAGCAAGAATGGAAGATGTAACACGCCAATATTACAGGTCATCTTTTATTATCCAATTTACAATTTGCTTGCAAAGTTCCTCTGTTTAAAGTACAACTTAGCATGGCTTATGCTCTCCCCAGCATTAAACTGCATGACGCTCATGGCCATGTTTTCCCACTGTGTTGAAAATGTGTGCTCCGTTTTACTCATGTTTTGGATTTGTACATTCATGAAGCCCATGCTATTTTTAGGACAAAAAAAATGTAGAGGTGTGGCCCGACGTGTTCATGCAGCGTGTATACAGCACGGTTACTGGCCCAGGGGTGGTGCCATGGATGCACAGGGGCCGTAACAGAAAATGGCTTCATTTTGATAAATGAACATATAAATCTGTCACTTTCTTCCTTTCTGTATCCTCAGTATGTCATCTGTTCTTCTAAACTGCCCTCCTGCCCCCCTGTATTCATTCAGCTCTGTGCCACTTGATCATTGTCTGGCATGCTATTGCTTCTCCCCCTCCCCACCCCTCCCACTAGCCCTACAAACCCCTCTTCCTCCTCCTCTTCAGACCACACCCCCTCCTTGGCCATGCTGCTGCCGGACGCCCTGCCGGCCCCACCCCTGAAGGGGTTGAGGCGGAGCTTGGAGCAGAAGGTGTCGAAGCAGAGGCTCTTGCTGCGCTGTTTCTGCCTGAGGCTCACCCACACCTTCATCTGCTGAGGTCCCCCTCCTCTTCCTCATCCAGGCAGTTCCACAACATTGAACAGAACAGGCGTGACACCTCATGGACCTCTGGTTCAAACTCTGTCACCAACTTCCTGAACCTGGAGGGAGGGAACACAGTTCAGCTGGGACAGCTGTGGATTTACATCTGCTGCGCAGCTAAATAATAAAATGTGAAACTGAAAGGAAGGACTACATAGATAATGAATTACAGAGTTAATCAATTACTGTTATTACACTCAGTTACTGTCACCACACTGTGAGTTAATGTTATCATGCTGAGTTACTGCTGTCACACTGTGAGATACTGTTATCATACCATTAGTTACTGTGACCACAGGGAGTTAGTTACCACATTATGAGCTACTGTTACCTCTTACCTGTTACCTGTTACCCCAAGGTTAGGTTACTGTTATCACAAAGTGAGTTACTGTTCACACACGGTGACTCAGTGTACGGAGAGTCATTGTTACAGGGTAAGTTGTAATCACATAGTGTGTTATTGTTAGCATATGGTGAGTTGTTATCACACTGTAGATTATCATTACCGCACAGTGAACTATTGTAATGACAGTAATTGTTACGGCAGTGTTTTTATCACACGGTAAGCCATTGATATGCAATAAGTTATCACACATTAAGTTATTATCAGACAGTGAGGTCTTTCTGTGAGGCAGGAACGTTGCAAGGCAACATACTTGCTATAGATCAGGCTGAAGCCTAACATTTCTTCATGTAAAAGACACCTCTTTCTGAAAGTTTCAAAACACATACAGCTTGGACCTTAAGTGAAAAAGGAAAATGTAGAATCTATACAACTATATCCTACTATCAGACTTAATTTAAGAAATTGCTATAAATGATCAGCAAAGTGTGTGTGCACTGGGATATTTGCATTCTAGGCCTTATAGAGAATGGCCTCTAACACTGCTGGCTCTGAACAGTGACTGCATTCAGTGTTGTATGGGCAGAAGTGTGGAAGTCATACAGTCTGAAGAAGTGTTGTGAAGTATTGCTGGTGAAGTCGCTCTGCGCTTCATAAGAGCACCCAGCTCCAGCATAAGGGTGTTGGTGACCAGTTCCTTGGGGGAGCTCTGGCCTGGTATCTTGGTCTCCAGGTAGAACATGGCTAACCAGGGGAACATCTGAGGATGACAGACAGGTGGTGTTAGAGTAAAACCCACAGTGATGCACTTGTGGTTAAAATTAAGATGCCTGTGTACTGTCAGTGGTGTTCAGGGGATATTTGCAGGTAGGGATTATGACAGCTTTGATTTACATTTACATTTATTCATTTAGCAGACACTTTTATCTAACCCGACATACAAAAGTGCAAATAGTGGGCAAACAACAGGCACAAGGGCAAGATGTGTACTGGTCATACAATGCAGAAGCTGAGCACAAGGTCAGTGCAGCGAGACAGAACTAATCTGATCTGAGGTTACATATATCAAATACAGTCACTGGGACAATAAAGTGGTGCTATTCTACCTAGGCAAAAACATCTTAGATTTACAAGGTCAAATGGCAATGGTGTCAGTCCAGGTATAGTCTGAAGAGGCGTGTCTTCAGCCCACGTCTGAAAGGTTGGAGTGAAGGAGTTGTTCTCAGGGGGATGGGGAGTTCATTCCACCACTGGGGGGCGATGATGGAAAAACAACGATGAGAGGAGCGTGGGCCCTTCATGCTGTTGGTGGGAAGAGCAAGGCATCCGGATGTAGCAGAGTGAAGTTGTCGAGCAGGTGTGTAGGGTAGGATGAGGTCCTGGAGGTAGGTCGGGGCGGACTTTTTTGCAGCAGAAAAGGTGAGGGTCAGCGTTTTGAAGCGGATCCTGGCTACAACCGAGAGCCAGTGGAGGGATCTCAGTAAAGGGGTGACGCGGGAGAATTTTGGGAGGTTGTAGATCAGCCTAGCAGCTGCGTTTTGGATGAGCTGCAGCTGCTGAATGGTGCAGGCTGGGAGGCCTGCAAGAAGGGCATTGCAATAGTCCAGGTGGGAGAGCACGGTGGCCTGGACAAGCACCTGGGTGGAGTAGGTGGTCAGGAAAGGGCGCATCCTCCTGATGTTGAAGAGAAGGAATCGACAGGAGTGTGTTGTCTGCGAGATGTAGTCGTTGAAGTCCAGCCTGTTGTCGAGGGTGACACCCAGGCTCTTCACAGATGTAGAGGAAGTTATTGTGGTGCCGTCAACAGTAACTGAGAGCTCTTGAAGAGGAGAGCACTTGGCTGGGATAAACAGTAGATCGGTCTTATCCAGGTTCAGGTTCAGCTTCAGGTGGTTGGAGGCCATCCATTTGGAGATGTTGACCAGGCATGCGGAGATGTTTTCGTTGACCTGGGGGGCGGAGAGAGGAAAAGAGAAGATTAGTTGTGTGTCATCAGCATAGCAGTGGTTGGAGAAACCATGTGAGTTAATAACTGAACCAAGCGAGTTGATGTAGATTGAGAAAAGGAGGGGTCCCAATACAGAGCCCTGGGGGACACCTGTAATGAGGGGAGTGGGTGTGGAGGTGGAGCCTTATTTAAAGGTGTCTTATTGCTCTCCTTGGAAAAGGACATGATGTACACAGTACTGTTTGAAAAACATCTGGCAGGGACATTCCCAGTTATTGCTTTCACAGCAGACACATTCACATTCATTGCATTCATAGCGGGAGAATTCACAATAGTTGCATTTCCACTAGTCACGGTTTCCCCATTAGGGCAGCAAGATCCTTATTGGTATTATTTTTAAAACAAAATGCATTATGAAAACTGAACCATATTAATTTTGCATGAGTGTTTCATGTGTAGTTGGTTTTCACACACACTACAGATGAATTATTTTCAATAACGGATTTCCTCCCTTCTCTGTTCCCTGCTTGCTGTTCATGAACAAGTGGTCCAGCAACTGAAAGGAAACAGATAAGGTGGTTCTCTTCTAAAACTGCTCTGTAAAGTCTCTCATACTGCAAGAAGATGTTACATAATGATGTTACCTGTCCAATTATAGCACTTTGTTGTATTCCTCGAATCACATTGTGATTTTATGTGAGTTTGTCAGTGGACTAGCTCCTATCCATCATTTGGCACACAATTCATTGTACTGCACAATGGGAAATGTATAAAAAATAGTTGTAGGTATTTTGGAGAATTGCATTTGCCTTGTCTGTGCACCCAATATAAAAGGTTTTGTATGTGGAAATGTAGATCTTAATGATTTTTTCATTGCACAAACAAATGTGATGTGCATTTCTCAATAAAAAGTTTTACAAAATACAAATGCTGTATGAAGCATTGCTGAATGATTTTAAAATGTAGATTAATAGAATTTTAATCATTCAAGTATTCTACGAATAACACAACGTTATCCAGGCATTACTTTGTATATGTAATCCTTTCAGTTCCAAATGAATTGTTCCATGGAATGCACCATTTCTTCACACAAAATCACTTCTAAGCAAAAAAGTTAACAATAAAAAGAAATTCTACAAAAATAAGGTAGCAAGAAAAATAATTTCATTTCAAATAATTACATTTTACCTTGGCAATGGTTTGGTAATATACTCAGCTTAAATGGTTAACTCTTGTTTGGAAATGTAATATTCAGCCCAAAGAGTTGTGGAGGTCTGGCATCAATAATGACAAATGCAGGCCACGTAATGTGTCCTTTTTCCCCACTGGCTGTAATCCAAGCTGATGAGGAAATATGCGTGGCAGCAGCTGCACCAGATCTGAACACCCGTGCAACTTGCTCCCCAGAGTCTTATGAGGTAAGTTATCTGTTGTGGCAACAGACTGGGCGCAGTGTGTAATCCACTATTAATACATGCACAGTGCCCTCAATTACCTGATTAGCATTTCCTCTCATCAGTGGGCATTGTACATGTGTGTGTATGAATATTTACCTCAATGAGATGCTTGCCTCTTTCCATCTCATTTATTTGACATTCTCTGTTTCTTGGTTTGGCTCACACTCCTATACATTCATTTCGGCTAACAGAACAAATGATTAATGTCCTTATCTATTACTGTTCTCATAATAAAGGAGTCACATTTTCTGCATGAAGCAGAGTTTGGAAGGTTCCTCTTCATTGCTTATGATCTTCTTCTTGTGTATGAGGCAGCAGTTAGATTTAGGCAATGCTTTCCAGATGCTGCAGCCAGTTTGTCGTGATGTTGTTTGGTGTCGTCATGTCTACTGTATTTCCCCACTGGGGGGAGGGCAGAGGACAGGGCAGTTGTTGATGATGTGCTGCGTCGTTTGATGTTCTGCCCTACACACGCAGGCTGCTGATGGGCGCAGTCCCCAGTGGTACATGTTGGCGTTGAACCGGCCAACCCCTGTACAAAGTCTGTTCAGGGTGACCCATTCTCTGCGGGGCAAGTCTGAGCCAGATGGAGCTGTAGTGCTTGGCTCAACCGTGAACTGGGTAGGTCATGGAATCCGTTCCCAGCTGGCTCTCCACATACCCAGTAGGTTAAAACTGGGATCGGAGAGGGTTGCTGCATGATGGGAGAAGGGGTGGCGAGAGGGCAAGCGTTGAGGTCCGAGTTTCTGAGAGTCCTGGGCAAGTTGTTGGAGTGGGTGTTGAGTGTCCGATAGGGCCTTGCGCACCAGCCTATGAGTGAAATGCTGTCTTCGCAGCTTAGGGGTGCAATGCCTGAGAGCACTGGCAGAAGGTCCGTTGGGGTAGGGCGAAGGCAACCGGTAATGATCCGCGTGGTAACATTGAGGGATACATCCAGTTTGCTGGTATGGGTGCTGCGGCACCATACTGGAGCGGCGTATTCAGTGGCACTGTATACAAGGGCTAGTGCGCCAGTTCGGAGAGTGGATGTCTTGGCGCCCCATGACGATCCAGCCAAGCGACGCAGGAGGTAGCCCATGATAAATTTCATATCTCTAGTGAGTACATCCTCCACATTAGACCAGCTCCTTTCCGCATTCAGTAGAGCCAGGTTGTCTGCATATCCATACTGGTGTGATGTTGTACGTGGCAGGTCACTAATGTAGAGGTTGAAAAGCATGGGGGCTAGTACTGAGCCTTGAGGGATGCCATTCCTTAGGCGTCGCATTCGGCTAGATTGTACATCGCTGGTCTAGAGTACGAAACTGCGGTTGGCGAGAATGTTGGCAAGGAACCGCACTAAGTAGCGATCGGGGATGGTGTGCAAGAGCTTCAGGATCAGGCCTTGATGCCAAACTGTATCATAGGTTGCGGTGAGGTCTACCAGTATGACACCCGCCTTGTGGCCTTTTTCAAAGCTGTTTTCGATGTCATTGGTCATTTACTATTTGATGAACGGTGCAACGTCCATGGCGGAAACCAGCTTGTTCATTGGGTAGTTGGGGGTCAATAATCGGATCGAGCCGGGCCAGGAGGAGCTGCTCAAGGAGCTTGTACAGAACACAGAGGAGTGAGATGGGCCAGTAGTTCCTTGGGTCGTCTGCAGGCTTATTTGGTTTTGGTAGGGTGATGACAGTTGCTTTCTGCCAGATCTTGGGTATGGATTGATCACTGAGGCAGGAAGAGTAGAATTCCCAGAGTCAGTCCATGCATTTAGGACCACAGTGTTTCAGGAATGGTAGGAGAGGGATGTTGTCGGCACCCTCAGCTTTCCTGCATTTCAGTTGGGAAATGATTAATGATTAATAATTAATGATTCATTGCTTATAATTAATACCACTTGGCACCATGCATCATGGTAAAATGTTACAAATAGCTAATTAGTTCGTTACAGCAATAACGCAAACCTAAAATATCAGGAATGATAATAATACCAAATAAATTAATAATCGTAATCATCACAATTACCATAGTTCTTACTTGGTTATGTAACTTCATCATTCTGAGGTATGTAACCTCACAACACACATCTACACATCCAGCACCTGAAACACACACAGTTTGTCATAAATAAGCATGGATGCAACACTGAGCTGCACTTGAGCTCTAAAAAGAGACGCTCCAACACCTGGCCGCCTGAATTCTGACATGCTCAGCAGGAATAGGCTCTCTAAAGTGCCCTTATCTGGGATTAAAGGGATTAAAGGATTAAAGACAATTCCTGGAATCAGTTCCACAGAGCAATGATGGTGATGATAAGGAATAATCATAACCATATTATTATCTGTATTATTATTATTTGTGCTAATTATTTAGTTTTTAAAATTTTTGTAGAGGCTTTCTTGCTGGAATTCTACCTGCCGATATGTCATATTCCATATGACATAGCCTACCAATAGATTGCAGTTTGTGGTCCATTAGTTGACCCCCCCACACACACAAAGCAGGAGGTTTGAACGAAATATACTGAACATTCGGATGAAAATATATAGCAGTGAAATCGATTAAAGGCCCTCTGCTTGGAATATGGAGCTAATGTTCAATAGAATTCTCATATGATGTCATATGGAACATTATTGTGCTGGCTGTGAGGATAAAGTATGTCATCCAAAACCACAATCTGAATATGATGTTGAGCAAAACAAAATATTTGGCAGAGCTCAGATTCATCACAGTACACAATGTTTTCTTGAAGATGAGTAGAACAGGCATTCATCTTTCAGTTGCTTTATATAATATCTTTCTCCCTCAGTCAGTAGGTGGTTGCAGTTGGAGAAAATTTGACAATGTTTGTATTTTGTGACTGGGTGTGGCTAAGTGCCAAGAATCATGGGAAGCAGTGCATGCATGTGTGCATGTACAGTTGAGGTATCTGGTAAATGTGAGAGGACTGCCTACATGCTATTAGAAATTTTTCTAGCTTCAAAATCTCCCCACGCTCGCTTTGCCATTGTTTTTCTATTAAGACAGCGTCAAGCCTCCGTTCCGACCTCAGCGTAGCGTAGTGTTCAAACCAGGCGTTGTAACGCTCCGCTCAAAGTTCAAATTGGTTGAAAATGTAACTGTAAATGTAAACTTCGACCCTGTTTGCCTCTGACCTTTCCAAGTGTAACCAATGATTTTACAGTGTGACGTACTGGAACATGGGTGGCGCGACACCGGCGCGAAATATAAACATTGAATTTAAAGATCCAATCAAAGTCAAAATGGAGGAACTGGAGAAGCTTATGCTGTGTGTGTCAGGCTTTTCAGAGTTGTATGACACCACTTCGAAGTGGTACCACGACCTCGCTAAAAAAAAAAAAAAAACGATGCATGGTGCAAAGTTAGCATCGTAATGACGGAGCCCGCGAAAGGTCAGGGTTGGGAATTATTTTTTAGAGCTCATTTTGCGTTCTCTCGCAAAAGTTTTGCGTTCTCTCGCAAAAGTTTTTGCATTCCCTCGCAAAAGTTTTGCATTTGTATTTGCATTGTATTTTTGCAACAGGCCTACCTTTGCATTCGTAATTCCTCAATATAGCAAGTAGACTACGCCACAGCATGGATGCACTTATAGAACTGTATTTTGAGCTTGGCATTAAATATGCTGACATAACATTACTGCTGAATGAAAAGCATGGTTATACAATTAGCGAAAGCAAAATAAAAAGAATTCTTAGAATGAAGGGGCTGTCTAGGAGAAAACGTTACAGCAACCTGGTTGACACTGTAGATTTTATTCGTCGTCAGTTACTGCACTCTGGACAACTTCATGGATACAGATGGATGTATTCTAAATGCAGAGAACATGGTCTAAGAGAACGAAAAGAGGATGTCCGCTTAATACTGCAAGAACAAGAGGATACAAGAGGGGTTTCCCTGAGGAGAAGGAGGCGTCTCCATACGATAAATTTAAGCCCTTTGGTATTTCTGTGAATGCCTGTATCAATGGGTTTTCAAGGGAAATGATCTGGCTGAAAGCCTTCAGTACCAGCAGTGACCCGAAAGTTATCGGGGGGTTTTACATCGAAGCTGTGCAGCATCTCAAAGGATGTCCGTATGTCATGAGGGGAGACCTCATGAAACATAGCACAGAAAACGGACTTGTGCGGGATTTTCAACGCCTTCTTCGGCCCAGTCAGCCTCCGGACATTGACAGTTACTTGGAGGGAGCAAGAATCTTGGTGGGGATGCCTTCGTAAGGAATGCATGGAATTTTGGATGTCCTTACTTACAGATCTCAAAGATAACGGTCTTTTTGACAGAGGGTTTTTGGACAAAAGCCTTGTCCAGTTCTCCTGCATGGGCCTAATACAGGTGAGATGTCAATGGCTTTAATTATTTTAATTTACTTGACTACTCTACTTAAGTGGCCTACGTTTTTTGAGTATCTGTAGGCTACTTCACTTGAGTATTAATAAGTGAATTCGAGTAATCTGGGACAGTGTGGGATACTTGGGAATGTGGGACACCTTTGGTGTGTTTATTTCCCGTTCTAACCAAATGTACTTTGCAAGACTTAGTATAGGCCTATGGCCTACTATTCTATGCTATACTATAGTAGGCCTGGGCTATGGAATCTCCATGACTAGGCTACATTTTGTTAGAACCCATATACAGTCTATGGTTAGAACAGGAAATAAACACACGGAAACTTAGGTGTCCTACATTACCTAATGTCCCAAACTGTCCCAGATTACTCAAATTCACCCAATTACCCAAATTCACCCTATTTTGGAAACTTGTCACTACTTGTTACATTAATATGCCTGCTGTACTTTAGACTCCACTATATTTGAAATATGAGCATGAAGTAGCCTACTCGTTACTTTGAATCACAGCTTTGAAGTGATTTTATAATGCAGCAGACCACATTGAGGTTCAATGTGCTTTCTTCATTTTCACCAATAGGCTGTATTTCAGCATTTTAGTTGGTGTAGCCTAGGTTTTGGTAAGGTGATGGCCATAAGTGGTGATTGAAACTATGCATTTTACCCTTTCAGGATGACTTGGATGAGACTGCAAAGGTGTGGTCTTCACACATCATAAGGCCATCCAAAAACACCAATGTGCCAAGTGGCAGGCCCAGCATTATGTATGCATTACCTGAACTCTCTCACCTGTTGCTGATGACGATCTTCAACTATGCAGAGCAGCATGTACCTTTCGACAAAGCATTCCATGTGACCAAGACGTCTATGATCTATGCAAAAAGTTTTCCAGCTTGCGCTGATCAGCATTCCTGATGTAGCGCTGCAAGTAGTTAAATGTGGTCTGCTCTTTCTGTGATAGAACCACTGTTTCTGTTTGCAACATTTCAACCACCTTTTTGTTTGTTGCCTTTTTTGATGCATACAATGACAGCACATTCTCTATGAGGCAGATTAAGCTGCACATCTGTCAGACTTCTATTAAAACAGTCTATTATATATTTGGGCTCCTGCAGTATGGCTTTATGGGCCATTGTTTCAATAGCTGCCTTTGTGTTATGTTCAGAGGGAAGACAATGTGACCCCATTTGAGAAAAGAGGTCTAGCAGCTCATCTTTTTCCTCCTCATCCAGTGTGCCCTGAATAGCCTTTTCATCTTTTAACCATTCACCATCTGACAAATACTTGGAAAAAGATTCCAAGAGAACATCACTGTCCACTGAACTGATACCAAAAAGACAGGCCAAAACAAACGCTTTTGACAGTCTCACTGGGATCACACCATGGTCTATGAGTCCCTTTGCCCAAATCCTTCCAAGAGCTTGCCACTGTGCCTCTGAAAAATCAGGTCTCAGTCTCGGCACTCTTTCCTCCTCCCCTTCACACTGTTCGAGGAACTGCTCCCAGAAAGCTGTATACACCTCTCTGGAAACCCCACTGTCGTCAACAGCCTTCTCATTGTTGAATTCCATCTTTAAATTTACATTTACCACTGCACAGTCCAGGAAAAAGCCCAGAAGATCCTCCACAATCATTGCTCGGCAAATGTGTGCATACCTTGTCTCTATTGGTTTTTGTGATCCCTCTTCCAAAGAGAGAGGTGGTGAAACAACTCCTTCTGTCAGTGGGCCTGTTGCAGATGCATTCATTTCTGGGACCTGAAAAAAAAACACCACATAAACCATTAATTACAACACTTACATAAACATCAACTTTCAAAGTAATATCTGTTTAAAGCAGGCATTAGACTTTATACAACGAGAGAATATTATAACATAGTGTAGCATACGGTACTTGAATGTGCTCACACTAACATTTAAACAATACAAAACAAATCTCACCACAACTGAGCAGTACATAAATCATAATGGTACATGATAAAAACTGTCTGTTGTTGCTTATATTGAGCTGTGATAGATCAAGTGAACTCTGCTAGAGTTCTTCTAATGTCATATTTCAGCCATACATTTCCTATCATTTTATAATAAGTATTATGGGAGGAGCTACAAAGTACTCAGAAAGACCCAAAGCAGTAAATATTCAGAGAAATGTAACTTTGATCATGTTGTGTTGTGTAAAATGTAGTTGCCTCTCTTAAGATGATGTATGGTTGTGTGACTGTGGAATGTATGGAATGCCATGGCAAACATTAACATCTGTGAAACCTACAGTGAAACCCTCAGTGTGGGGTTGTGGAGTTACTGCATTCATTTCCGAATGGCCTTCAGTCCACAGAAGTGTTTCTGCAAGATCATTTTCTGCATCTTCACACTGTGGTCCGATATACACCTCTGAGTCCTCATTTATGACAAAAACTTCATTTTTGTTGATGTCGGTGAGGATTGTGGGAATTTCACCTATCACAGTGAGGTATGAACCAGCGGCAGCATAATTCACCAGCTCTGCTGTATCTGGTGTGGAATTTTGAGCTGGACTTAGGAACTGCACATCATCTCTCCTGTTGTGGTGCACTGGACTTGGAAGCTCTCCTGCATCTGGTGTGGAGTGCTGAACTGGACTTAGGGATGCTACTTCATCTGCAACCAGCTGCTGCTGTGGACTTGGATGTTTTGTTGTACCTGGCGTGGAGCTTCGCACTTGTTTTTCCATTGCCAAAGTCACACTGGTTGAGATTCCATGTTGGCTGTGTTGATCAGATTGTCTGACTCTTTTTGGATCCTGTTAAAAACAATTTAATAATTTATACTTTAGTTAACTCTGATGTAAATAAAAGTAAAAAATATTGGAGGTTCACTTTCACTGTAAATACGTTCTACAATCTGTCCGTATATGACCCAGCTTGGTGACCGAAGTCAATTTCTGAAATGAAATAAGCAGTTTCAATTTTGTAAACAAAAGGAAGTGAAATATAGCTTGAAATTTTCACAGTTAATGTCAGGGTTGACGGGGGGAAGGACCCAGGCGCAGACAAAACAGGCGGTAAAGGAGAGACTTTAATGTCAGGTCCAAAAGCACAGGCAAAGATCGTAGTCGAAAAACAGTCCAAAATCAGAAACCAGAAGGCCACAGGGGAAAACTCAAACCAAAACAGCAGGCAAAAAAGGGAGGACCAGAAGCAGGCAGAGTCAAAAACCAAGCAAATCTGAACTAAACAACTGGCAAGAAACGACACAGAGAACAAACTGAGACGATCAGGCAAAGAACAAAGGAAACAGCGGGGTATATATACATGGGCTGGTGATGAGACAACAGGGAACAGGTGCGCAGGAAGGGCTTCAGGTGGTGGGCGTGGCAGCAGAGCAGGTAGGCAGGACAGGAGGAGGGCCGAAGGCTGAGAACAAAACAAAAGCACATGCACGGAAAAAACAAACAAAAGACACACCCACGCAGACAGACAGGGAGAAACCAGCAGCTCAGGCTGGAGTGCTGACAGTTAATAGACTGTTACTCTATACAAACTGGAAAATATTTGGTTGATAAGTTTGCTAATATGGCTTCCTAATATATATATATATATATATATATATATATAAACTGCATGGGATTTTACAAACAGCTCTCCAACAAGAATGAAAACACCAAGGAGGCAAGTTTTCACTTTCCCTAAAAAGTGCTTCATTTAGATATTGTCAAAAATGTTTGTCAAAACTTGTGCTGGTTAATTTCCATCAATTCATAAACAAGCATTCATATAATCTGTACATACCTGCTCATAGCTCTAAGTGTATGAAGAATCTGAAACCAAGTGCACACTTTCTTTTGTGCAAAGGTAAAGTCTCAACATTTTTAACTCTGAGTCTTCATAAAGGTCCACAAGTGTAGAAGTCACTGATACTGTTTGTCTTTTGAAGTCACACATCTCAAATGTAAAGTCACTGATGGATCCTTTAGGTGACTGGCTTCCTGGGAAAAACAGTGTCAGGAGTTTCGCCTGACAGCGGTGTTAGATCGCGCTGTACTCTCTGGGAGCGCGGGGGCTCGGGCGTGTAGCAGGGCTAAATTAAAATGGAATAATTGGGTAATGACGGTGTTCGCTGCCTGGTGCATGCTCCGCACCTGTTGCCTATCTGCGGTAAGGGATACCGGGGCTTTATAGGCAGGTGAGTGGGAGCAGCAACAGAGAGACGCTGACGGAGGGCAACACACGGAGTTTTAGCGTGGAGTTGGGTTTTTGATTTTTCTTTTTTGAATGTGCCGCACGGTTGAGTTTAGAGTTTATTTTGGTTAGCTGTTTTTTTCTTTTTGTTGGTTTGAGCTCTGGGAGTCGCGACCCGGAGCGGAATTTGAGTTGTTGATTTGGTTAATTTTCTTTTCTTTCCTTTTCTCTTGCTTTGGTGTGCGGGGCGAGTGGGTGTCTGTGTGTGTTTTAGGTGGCTTCCGAAAGAGCGGCGACCAAACGGGCTCAAGCAGCGGGTCCCTGAGGAGGGGGAAGAACATCACTTGGTTCCGAACGCAGCCGGGGGTCGAAGAGAGCCCCACCCCGTGGAAGCGCGTGCTGGGGAGGTGGATCCCCTAGCTGGAAGGGAGGTGACACCGCGAAATATTAACTGAATGCGTGAGTCACCGGCACGGGGTGGAAAGGAGGGCTGACCGGCTGCTGAACTGTGTCTCCTCAGTGCGATCCCGCGGAGCCGGCGAAGTTATTACCGGGAAGAAGACGTGTGTCGCCGCCGGAGCCGCCAGCCCCGCAGGAGTGGCGCGGGGTCTTGTCTGGAGTTTATTTTTATTTTTTTTTTTTTTGGGACGTAGGCGAGGCCGGGATTGTGGCGTGGGCCGAGCTACGTCCCCCTTATACTTTCGTTTTTGTTTCGTTCGTCTCGTGTGCGCGTGTGTGCGTGTGGGGAGCCTCCTTCCCAGTCCAGCACTTCCCCTGGTATTGAAACAGAGCGGTCCTCCCTCTCCCTATGCCCAGGTGGGCGGGGGACGCCAGTTCACAGGGTGTTTGCAGTGAGGCTTAAGGGTGAAGGGTGTGTGAGTGGTGAGTGGGAATTTCCTTTTTTTGTTTGTGTGGTTGGGTAGCGTTCCTGCCTGCTTGTAACTAGGGAAGGGAGGACAGGAGTGGATAGAAGGGCAGGGGGAGGGGCTTAGCTGGGAGTGGGTTGATCAGCGTCTGAATTTTATGGATTTTGTTAATCGTGTTTTTTTAAAAATAAATAAAGTGTGCTGATCCTACTCACCTTGTCTTGGCGTTCTTGTGGCGGGCGGATCCCTGGGAGGGCGAACCAACCGGGTATTGTGTCACTCCTGACACGTACAAATTTGGCGTAGGTCGGCAGGATCCGCCTTGTCACAAGAATGGATGGGCAGGGGGGAGCAGGTGCGGCGTTTCCGCCGGGCGGTATCACCGTCCCCTGGTTTATGTGCGCGCCCTGGGTCCCTAAGTTCTCTGGGGAGGAAGGCGCAGTCAGATATGGGGAGTGGCGGGCCCAGGTTCAGGCTATGCTCCGGGCACAGGGGCTCACAGAGGAACAAAGGGTCGACTTCCTGATGGGAGCCCTGGAGGGACGTGCCCGCCGGGAGGTGCTGTTGGTGCCGGTGGAGCAGCGCAACACGGTCGCCCTTCTGTGGGCCATTCTGGAGGAGCTGTTTGCCCGCCCCACACCATTACCCGTGGTTCGCCAGAATTTCTTTCAGTGTGTACAGGAGCGGGAGGAGAGTTTGGATGGGTACCTCCTGCGGCTACGGGAGGTGCACGCCAAATGGCGGGCCCGGGAGCCGGTGGTGGATGGTGACAGCTTGGTGTTGCGGGACCAGTTTCTGCTTGGCCTGCGGGGGGCCCTAAACAGGAACTGCAGAGGCAGGTGAGGCGGCAGCCCGCGCTCACTTTCCAGCAGGTGAGTCGCGAGGCCCGCGAGCTTGCGCTGGAGTTCCAGGGGGGGGACGGGGCAATGTGCTGTGC
The DNA here is from genome assembly GCA_019176425.1 of Megalops atlanticus. Classification (NCBI taxonomy): domain Eukaryota; kingdom Metazoa; phylum Chordata; class Actinopteri; order Elopiformes; family Megalopidae; genus Megalops; species Megalops atlanticus. Next base: position 394,726 of record CM032888.1, read on the forward strand.
TTCTCGTTCCCAGGAACCTCGGCTGCCGGCTGTTCCGCTCCGGGAAGGGGACCTGGAGCGCTGGAAGGACGAGGTGCGGGCTGAAATGCGGCAGGAGCTCCAAGAACAAGTGGCCGCATTGGGAAAAGCACTGATCGCGGAGCTTCGACAGCAGTGGCCGCAGGCTCCAGCCGCCCCGCCCGCAGAGGAACGGGAACCCCAGGCCCGTGGCCTGGAGGGCCGTCGCCCCGCCAGGCAGGGTCGGGCGCTGGCGCAGTTTCAGTGGGACAATGACGGCCAGCGCATTTGTGTTGCATGTGGGCGGGCCGGGCATATGCAGCGCCACTGCCCCCAACGTGCGCCGTTAAACTCCCGACCCCGTCCGCGGTAGGGCGCGCGGGCGGGGTACAAGGGGGTGCTGGTGAGGACTGCCCTGAGCGTCTAGCGGTCCTGGGGCCATGCCCCCAGGTGGAGGTGGAGGTAGGCGGGGTTAAGGTGCCGTGTCTTCTTGACACGGGCTCACAGGTCACCCTGATGAGTGAGGGGTTTTTCAGGAAGTGGTTTGGGGGCCTTCCTGAGCGGGACACGGGTGCTCTGCAGTGGTTGTCCCTGCGGGCGGCCAATGGGCTAGACATACCCTTTGTGGGGTATGTGGTTTTCGATTTTGTAGTCGGGGGGGTCCGTATCCCTGATAAGGGCGTTATTGTAGTAGAGGACCATTGTCTGGGGACGGATAGCGTCCTGTTGGGGATGAACATCATCTCCCAGTGTTGGGAAGAGGTGATGAGGGGTGTACAGCCTGGTGCCCTAACCTTTTCTGCCTCTCAGCAGGGTCGTGCTCGGCGGGCCTGGGAGCGGGCTTTTGCCCTGTGCCGCCGGGCCCAGGTGCAGGCCCTCTCCCTGAAGCGTGGGACACTGCGGCTGGGTCGGAGTGACGACACGGAGGTGCCGGCTGGCTCCGAGGTGGTGCAGTGGGTCCGCGTGGAGGGAGGTGAACATCTGGAGGGCCTGCCCTGCCTGTTGGAGGGGCTCGAGGAAGGTGGTGAGTGGCAGGTGGCCCGGGCCGTGGTTTGGCCACGGGGGCAAGGTTCCCTCCGTGTGATGAATGTGCACCTCATCCCTGACCTTACCCCCGACGACGCCCCTTGGCGACCCTGTCTTGTCTCGACCCTCACAGATTCAGGGTGAGTGCGGCGTGGTGCTGCGGAGCCCCGCCCGGGAGGTAGAGGTGGCTGTGGGGACCGTCCAAGCGCCGTTGGGGGTGGGGAGTCCCCTGCCCCCGCCGGAGCTGGAGGGACTCACGGGGGAGCAGCACCGTCAGGCACAGGAGCTGCTGCAGAAGTGGGCGGGGGTGTTCGCGGCCCACGAGGAGGACTTGGTGTACCGATGCGGTGTATCACCGCATCCCGACCGGTAATGCTCCACCCAGCCGTGAGAGGTATCGCCTTCTTCCCCCTGGCCTTTATCCCGAGTTGCGTGCTCTGTTGCAGGGGATGCTAGAGAGTGGGGTGATCACAGAGAGTTCCAGTCCCTGGGCAGCCCCCGTGGTCCTTGTGAAAAAGAAGGACGGCGCGTGGCGGTTCTGTGTTGATTACCGCCGCCTGAATGCCGTTACCCACAAGGACGCCCACCCTCTGCCCCGCATTGAGGAGTCGTTGGCGGGGATGAAGCGGGCAGAGTGGTATTCCACCCTCAATCTGGCCAGTGGGTATTGGCAGGTGGCGGTGGATCCACAGGACCGCGAGAAGACCGCGTTTGTTACCCCCGTTGGTTTATATCAGTTTGAAAGAATGGCGTTTGGGCTGTGTAATGCCCCGGCCACCTTCCAACGCCTCATGCAGCGGTGCTTGGGCGACCTGCTGCATGACTCACTGCTGATATATCTTGACGATGTTGTAGTTTTTTCCCCAGATTTTTCCACCCACCTGCGGCACTTGGAGGCGGTGTTTGAGCGCCTGGGGCGTTTTGGGCTCAAGCTCCAGCCTCAGAAGTGCAAGTTGCTGAGGAAGGAGGTGCGATATCTGGGGCACATCGTCAGTCGGGCGGGGGTAGCCACGGATCCAGAAAACGGGCTGCAGTGCGGGACTGGCCGCCCCCTGAGACTGTGCGGCAGGTAAGGGCGTTTCTCGGGTTCGCCGGTTACTATCGGCGGTTCATCCCCGCTTTCGCCAAGATCGCGGCTCCCCTGCATCGGTTGTTGGTGGGTACGGCAGCTCGGGGTAGGCGCACACAGCGGGTGGAGTGGGGCCCCGAGTGCCAGCGCCTTCGAGGAGTTGAAGGCTGCCCTGCTCTCCGCCCCAGTCTTAGCCTATGCTGACTTCGTTGCCGTTTAGGGTTTATACGGATGCCAGTATGGACGGGCTGGGGGCTGTGTTGGCGCAGGTCCAGGAGGGTAAGGAGAGGGTGATTGCCTATGCCAGCCGGAGCCTGCACCCTGCCGAGAGGAATGACCAGAACTACAGCGCCTTCAAGCTGGAGCTGTTGGCACTGAAGTGGGCCGTGACCGAGAAGTTCAAAGACTATCTCTGGGGCGCTAAGGTCACGGTCTTCACCGACCACAACCCCCTAGTGCACCTGGGGACGGCGCGCCTCGGAGCAACCGAGCAGCGGTGGGTGGCGCAGCTTGCGAGCTTCGACCTGGAGGTAAAGTACCGCCCTGGGTCCCGCAATGCTAATGCGGACACCCTGTCTCGGTTGCCCGGGGAGGAGGGGGTTGTGGCGCAGGTGGCTTTGGATGCCACAGCTGAGGGTGCGTGGGACTGGGCATCCTTACAGCGGGGGGATGAACATCTGCGGGCTCTGGCGGCGCGGCTTGAGAGCGGGGAGCCCCCTCGGCGGGAGGAGCGGAGGAAGGCCTCGCCCGAGGAAGGTAGGTGGTGGAGGGAATGGGAGCGGTTCCATTTAAGAGGGGGGGTCCTTTACCGCCGGGTGCACGACGGGACTGGTGGGGAGCCGTTGTGGCAGGTGTTGGTGCCCCGGGGCGAGGCCCGAGGTGTCTGGCAGCAGTACCACCAGGCCCTGGGCCATTTGTGCGCCAATAAGCTGGAGGCCGCCTTACGCCGGCGGTTTTACTGGCCGGGTCTGGGGGCGGACGTGCGGCGCTGGACGGCAGGTTGTGGCCAGTGTGTGGTGGCCAAGGCCGGCCCAGAGGTAAGGGCCCCCCTTGTCCCTCTTTCCACCTCCTACCCCTTAGAGGTGGTGGCCATGGACCACCTTGCGCTGGGGCGCCCGGGCGACCCGTATCCCTACCTGCTCGTGCTGACGGATTTGTTCTCAAGGTACGGGTGGGCAGTGCCTGTTAAGGACCAGTCAGCTACGACTACGGTCAAGGCACTGTGGGGTGCGGTGGTACAGCACTGGGGCTGCCCTGAGCGACTCCTCTCTGACTGGGGGGCGGCGTTCGAGTCCTCCATGGTCGCGGCTTTCTGTGAGCTATATGGATGTACGAAAATCCGCACCACCCCCTACCATCCCCAGGGCAATGGGGCCTGTGAGCGGTTTAACCAAACACTGCTGTCTCTCCTAGGCTCATTGCGAGAGGATGAGCAGTCCCGTTGGCCGGAGCGCCTGCCGGCCCTGTTGCAGGCCTATAACAACTCGGTCCATAGCAGCACGGGATATGCCCCGCATTTCGTCCTGACAGGGCGCCACGCTCGGTTGCCGGTGGACCTGGCCCTCAACGTGCCGCCCCCCGAGCGGCGATGGACCCTGGAGGGATGGGTGAGGGATCACCATCAGACCCTGTCGTGGGTGTACCAGTGGGTGCTGGAGGGGGTGCGGCGCCAGCAGGGCCGGGACAAGGAGAGGTATGATCGGCGAGCCCGGGACCTCCCCTTGTTGCCTGGTGATCGGGTGTTGGTGCGGAACTTCCGGCGGCGGGAGCATGGTAAGTTGGCCCCACGTTGGAGCCCCAGACCGTTTGTTGTGCTGCGCCAGGTCGATCCGGAGAAGCCGGTGTATGTGGTCCGCCCGGAGGCCGGTGGTGAGGAGCGGACCCTGCACCGGAACAACCTGCGCACCTGCCCGGTCGGCGACATTCGTGAAGGGCCCCCTGTGGAGGAGACCCGCCGGGTGGCCGAGCCGGAGGAGCGAGGCCGGGTATGGGGGTGGAACCCGGTGTGGGTCCCGGCCCGGAATCCTGGAGCGGTGCCCGCCGCTCCCCTAGAGGAACAAGAGCGGGAGGCAGTGGCAGAGCCTCCCGCGCAGCCGGAAGATGTGCCCCTTCGTCGCTCCTCCCGTGAGACGAGGGGCCAGCCCCCGCGCCGGTACATTGAGGAGGTGTAGTCGGGGACGACTACCCATAAAGCGGGGGGGAAATCTGTCAGGAGTTTCGCCTGACAGCGGTGTTAGATCGCGCTGTACTCTCTGGGAGAGCGAGGGGGCTCGGGCGTGTAGCAGGGCTAAATTAAAATGGAATAATTGGGTAATGACGGTGTTCGCTGCCTGGTGCATATGCTCCGCACCTGTTGCCTATCTGCGGTAAGGGATACCGGGGCTTTATAGGCAGGTGAGTGGGAGCAGCAACAGAGAGACGCTGACGGAGGGCAACACACGGAGTTTTAGCGTGGAGTTGGGTTTTTTGATTTTTCTTTTTTTGAATGTGCCGGCACGGTTGAGTTTAGAGTTTATTTTGGTTAGCTGTTTTTTTCTTTTTGTTGGTTTGAGCTCTGGGAGTCGCGACCCGGAGCGGAATTTGAGTTGTTGATTTGGTTAATTTTCTTTTCTTTCCTTTTCTCTTGCTTTGGTGTGCGGGGCCGAGTGGGTGTCTGTGTGTGTTTTAGGTGGCTTCCGAAAGAGCGGCGACCGAAACGGGCTCAAGCAGCGGGTCCCTGAGGGAGGGGGAAGAACATCACTTGGTTCCGAACGCAGCCGGGGTCGAAGAGAGCCCCCACCCCGTGGAAGCGCGTGCTGGGGAGGTGGATCCCCTAGCTGGAAGGGAGGTGACACCGCGAAATATTAACTGAATGCGTGAGTCACCGGCACGGGGTGGAAAGGGAGGGCTGACCGGCTGCTGAACTGTGTCTCCCTCAGTGCGATCCCGCGGAGCCGGCGAAGTTATTACCGGGAAGAAGACGTGTGTCGCCGCCGGAGCCGCCAGCCCCCGCAGGAGTGGCGCGGGGGTCTTGTCTGGAGTTTATTTTTTTATTTTTTTTTTTTTTGGGACGTAGGCGAGGCCCGGCATTGTGGCGTGGGCCGAGCTACGTCCCCCCTTATACTTTCGTTTTTGTTCCGTTCGTCTCGTGTGCGTGTGCGCGTGTGTGCGTGTGGGGAGCCTCCTTCCCAGTCCAGCACTTCCCCTGGTATTGAAACAGAGCGGTCCTCCCTCTCCCTATGCCCAGGTGGGCGGGGGACGCCAGTTCACAGGGTGTTTGCAGTGAGGCTTAAGGGTGAAGGGTGTGTGAGTGGTGAGTGGGAATTTCCTTTTTTTGTTTGTGTGGTTGGGTAGCGTTCCTGCCTGCTTGTAACTAGGGAAGGGAGGACAGGAGTGGATAGAAGGGCAGGGGGAGGGGCTTAGCTGGGAGTGGGTTGATCAGCGTCTGAATTTTATGGATTTTGTTAATCGTGTTTTTTTAAAAATAAATAAAGTGTGCTGATCCTACTCACCTTGTCTTGGCGTTCTTGTGGCGGGCGGATCCCTGGGAGGGCGAACCAACCGGGTATTGTGTCACTCCTGACAACAGGTCCTTCGCAGTCTCCAGGATCTGCTGGACAGTGGTGTTCTTGTCAAGTGTTAGGTGCCTCATTCCACCTCCATTCTTTGACCTCACTTGATGAAAGTCCTGCTTCTGATAATGAAGCCAACCCACTTCAAGTCTCCTTGTGCTTCTTAGGGCATTGCTGTTGTTTTGTCTTGCCATTGGACCAACAGTTTGGACAAGAGAAGTTTCTCCAAGAGATCTTGTCTTTCCCACCCTTCGTGCTGAGATCTTTTGGCGTATTCTCTCTACAACATCATCTTCGACAAAATTTTCTTCAGTCTGTTTACAAAATGAGAGGACAGCCAAGCGGTTGCCATACGAGGGAATGTATCTACTCATTTCCTGGTCTGTCATAATACTTAAAACAGCTCTGTCAATCTGCAATTAAAAATAAAAACAAATCTTTACTCACCACCACCAAAAAATCAATAGAGATGCATTTTCTGAATGTTGTCTTCAGCAACATTCCCAGACCTGAGAAAATTCTCAAGCTCTTCGTCCATGTCTACACACACACACACACACACACACACACACACACACACACAGAAAAAATGGTAAATGTAAGTGAGTCATACAAAATAACACAGATCCACAAGACGTGTTAATGTTAATGATTTAGGAATGCATAAACTCCTGTAGAGTCCTACAAAACCTGTCTTCATCAGTGGTAGGTGAAATTGCATCTTTTAACACTACTGGTCCAACCAAACGCATCATATATTATAAAAACAGTGATGATTCAAGAAAGACTTCATGGTCACACATGGTCACATGTTGTAAAAACATTGATCATTCAAGAAAGACTTCATGGTCATGGTCACATCACACACTCAAATGGTTGTAGCCTGACCTTCATCCAGGTCCATTATGCATAACATGGAGATGCTGATTGGCTCAGGTTTATCTCCGGGTATTTGGAAGAATAAAGGATGGCAAAACGATAGGAGATTCATAGTAAATTACAGAATTTCATGCTTTTTGGTGAAAGTTATTCAAATGTATCTTTTAAATTTTAAACTTTAGCTACGTAAGCAACGTTGATGTAACCGGTATTGTTAAATTTTTTTTTTTTTTACCAGCACATCATACATGGCCAAGAGCTAACACAGACTTTGCTTAGGTGGAGAAAATAATGATAAATGGCATTAAATGTGGCATTAAATATATACGGTGGCACATACAGCTATAGGCCTACCGGTTGACATGTTTGTTTCCACACGTTTGTTTGTCCTACGTCAGAACGTCCTCTTCTTCGACAGCGTTGTTGGCAGGGCAGCCAGGGCGAATTTTGACGCTCTCGCCACTCACGGTGTGAATGTACATCATCAGTGATTAGTCGACGTTGACTCGACTTTCATTACATAACTGTCGACTTTAAAAAATCTGAAGTCATGCAGCCCCTGGTGTACAGTATATCAAACATTTCTGATAAGATTTCTAGAAGTCAATGTTCTAACATAATTTATTAATTTTTGTCAATTGATCCTGCACATTCCTGCAAACTAAGTTCCATGCTCTCAGAACAATTAAAACAGCTTTCTCTTGATAATTTCCGCAAAAGTAATATTACATTTTCATTACTGTCACACAGATGATAAAACTAAGTGAAATTTTGCCAAGCACCTCAAACAAAACTCTACATTTAAGTCCAAAAGTCAATTCAAGTCAGCTTGGTCTGGTGTCACATTATGATGTTATATGTTCAGTTGTCATCATATTGATGTCAGTTGGGTTAGCAAAGTGGTCAGCTCAGAAAGTACTACTGCAATTGCTAAATTGTTCTCTCATCAATCAACACATCATAATGAATAAAATAATTGTTCACTAAAGTAAATGTTTTGTGGCTGTTTTTTTTGAAGTAAACTGATTTCATGTGTGAATAATCAGTATCTGTTTATTCTCTTATTGTATGGTTAACAAATATAAAAATGTCACATATGATACAGGTGTTCAGCTCTGGGGAAAAAGGTGTCCTTCAGTCCGGTTGTGTGAGCTGAAATACTTCTGAGTCTCCTGCCAGATGGGAGGAGATTGAACAGGTGGTTGTTGGGGTGAGCCGAGTCCCAAATAATGTTGTGTGCCCGTCGCAGACAGTGTGAGTTGTGGATAGTCTTGATGTCTAGGACTTGTGTCCCTATAATGTCCTGTGCAGTCCTGATTACTTGTAGTGCTTTCTGGTCATTTCTGTTGCAGCTGACATACCATACAGTATGTCAGTATTTTTTACAGTGTCTTATTATTGCACAAACCCGTATTATTGCATTACATTGTATTGTATTAAAGTGCGGTGTACATGATGTCCATATTATTTCACGTCCTTGAGGTACTCCGGTGTTCAGGATCAGGGTGGATGTTGAGTACATGCCTACTCTGACTGTCTGGGGGCGGTTTGTTAGGAAATCCAGGATCCAGTTGCGAACTGATGTATTGAGACCCAGATTGTGTAGTTTGGAATACAATTTATTGGGGATAATGGTGTTGAAAGCGGAACTGTCAATAAAAGCAGTCTGGCGTAGGTGTTCCAAGTGGTGCAGCATAGTGTGGATGGTGATGGAGATGGCACAATCAGTTGACCTGTTTGCCTTGTAGGCAAACTGGTGCTGGTCCAGGGCAGCGGGGATGACATTCCTGATGTGGGTCATCACAAGTCTCTCACAAAGCAACTACGGGGGTGAGTGTGACGGGCCTGTAGTCGTTCAGGTTTGTCACCGCCGACTGCTTGGGTATTGGAATTATGGTAGATGTTTTGAAGCATTTGGAGACCACAGCAAGGGACAGAGAGAGGTTAAAGATATCAGCAAAGACCTCTGCCAGCTGATTGGCACAGTCTCTGAGGACCCTCCCAGGGATGCCGTCTGGTCCAGCTGCTCTGTGTGCACTGGCACTGCGGAGGGTCCCCCTTACTTCTTGTGTGCTCAGTGTCAGTGCTGTGTCTTCATCGGATGGCATTGCCTTCACCACTGGTGCTTTGTTGTCTCTGTTGAACTGAGCAAAGAAGCTGTTGAGCTCCTCTGCTAGTGCACTGTCACTGGTTGAAGGGCAGGCATTCTTCCTTTTGTAGTCTGTGACCGGATTCCTTCCCACATGTGTCGGGGGGTAGTGGTGTTACTAAAGTGTTCCTCAATCTGTTGTCTGTGTCTGTGCTTGGCAATCTTGATACTCCTCTTGAGGTTTGACCTGGCTTCACCGTATGCTGCTGTGTCACTGGATCTGAATGCAGCGTCCTGTGCTTTTAGGAGGTTCTGGACCTCGTTGTTCATCCACGGTTTCTGGTTTGGGAATATGCGGTGACCTGGTCTACCCAGTATTTTATGTAAGACATCACCGTGTAGGCATGTTCCTCTAAGTCAAATCCCGAGTTGCGTGTAGCTTGGTGTGCAAACTGGTTCCAGTCTGTACACTCAAACTAGTCCTGCAATTGTGAGACAGATCCCTCAGACGATACCTGTACTGATCTGATGGTGGGTTTTGTCTTTTTTATTAGCGGTCTGTAAACTGGGGTCAGAAATAGAGCCAGATGGTCAGATAGTCCCAGGTGAGGATGCAGCTGTATGCACCTATAATGTTGGTATAAACCTGGTCCAATGTGTTACTGCCCCTGGTGGGGCATTTCACATTTTGGCTGAATTAACTGCTGTTTATTCTAGTCTTTTTAACTTTTTTTTTACTTACACATCTTTGCATACCTGTCAGTGCCCCGGCCCCCGAGCTGTGTGTTTGTTTTCTTCCCCTGTCCATGTGCTTTTGTTTTCCTTGTGTTCTAGCCCCGCCCCTTACCCCCGCCTGCCTCGTTGCTTCATCGCCGCCACCTGCCTGCCAGCTCACCTGTTCCCCATCACCTCGTCTGCTCTGCCCTATTTATGCCCTGCCTGTTCCTGTCTCGTTGCTAGTTCGTTGCAGTGTTTTTCCTGACCTGTTTCATCCCTGCCGTTTGTTTCTTTGTTGCTTTTCTGTGCTTTCGATCTCGCCTGTGCCCCGACCTGGTTTTTCTGCCTGCCATGTTTGCCTGTGCGCCTGCCTGCCCCGTTCCTGACTTATCTTCTGCCCGACTTCGCTCCCGGAATTGCCCTCGGACTGTCTACCGGTTCCTGACCCTGCCCGTTCCTGACTTCGCCCTGGTTTTTCCCACGGACTGCCTTCCAGTTACCGACCCTGCCTGTTCCTGGCTCTCGAACTCTGCCTGCCGTTTCAAAAATAAAGACGCACTTAACCCTGATCATGCGTGGTCTGCTCTTGGGTCCCTCGTCTGTGTTGTAACAATACCTCTCTTTTGAAACATACCTCACTAGCTTAGCGCTATTTCACATTGCCTGTATGTATTGTACACAATGGCAGATTGTGTGACTGAAAATTAAGAGCCAAGCCCATTTTGACTTGTTTTATTAAGTCTTGCCATCTTTGAAGTAGTATGGCAATTTCATGCAAATTCATTACACGTATTTAGTCTCAAGACGACAAGCCTTCAGACTACAAACAAACGTGATTTACGGAAGAGCTGTGTCTTCAGATGTTTCTTGAGGACAGAGAGGGAGTCGGCAGAGCGGATAAAGTGTGGAAGTTCATTCCACCATCAGGGGACAATGGCGGAGAAAGTCCTGGATAGTGACTTTACGCTGCGATGCGACAGACCCCCAGATGCCGTTCGGTAGCAGAGCATAGCGGGAACATAGGCTTGCAGTAGTGAGTTCAGGTTAGCAGGTTCAGTTTTGTTGGTCATCCTGTATGCAAGCATCAAGGCCTTGAACATGAGCTACAGCTACAGGGAGCCAGTGGAGTAAGATCAAGAGAGGTGTAATGTGAGCCCTTTTTGGTTGGTTGAAAACCACACGTGCAGCTGCATTCTGTGTCAACTTGTTACAACCCAAGACCCAAGGGCAGAAAGTACACAGGCCTAGATGGACTCTTACTAACCTGCACTCCGTTGGTCTAGGGGATTTGGTAACCGCCCTGCCTGAGCTTCGGTTGTAACCTAAGCTAATGTGTGCTTTAACGTGGACGTCAGTATGTACGAATCTAATGTTGAGGGTGTAGCACTGAGGGGAACAGGTGAGCTTACCTCCACCTGGGCAAACACCGGGCCCGCTCCTTGGGGTGACAGCAAAGTCGGCCAGCCCTCGCTCCTTGTTGTGGTTCGTTCAGTTTTTTTTATTTTTATTAAAATGGGCTAAGGTCGTTTAGCCGGTAATTTTAATTAATGTGACAAACAAAAAAAATAAACGGATCAAACAACTGAGGAGTTCTACACGCGAGCACTCTGTCTCAGCGTCTCCTCAGGACTCCACCCCCTTGCCCTTTGACACCACTGCCCTTTTATCCATTTTCCCAGGAGGCAAACTCCACCCTGCCCCCCAGTGCATGAGGTGTGGTACTGGAAGTGTGGTGTCTAAGCTAAGGTGCTGATATTTCTTCTTTAGCTTTGTAGTCAACAATAATGACAGACAACCTTTAATGTAGAACGGAACCTTTACTGAAATTAAAGCAAAATTCATTCTGAACTGCGAGCTCGAGGCTGAACACACACAGAAATTGTTTTCTCTTCCTATTTTGTTACTTTACTGTGCCAAAGCATGGGTAATGTAGTTCCCTTACACAGAACTTATAGTTTTACCCCGTTTCCTATCTAATTAAGAATAAATCAATCATATTATCATTGATAAGAATTAAACAAAAATATCAGACTAAAGCTGCACAGTACATTCTCAAATAAAAGTTACAACAGGTGCATCCCTATCCATAATACAACTGCAGAGGCTTAAAAGTGCATGCAGGTAGGCCAGCCAATAGAGCATTGCAGCATACTCAGATACGTAGGGCCTGCTTTTCCTGATGTTATACAGCACAAATCTGCATGATCTGGTAGTCAAAGCAATGTGGTCAGTTAATTTTAGCTGGTCATCAATCAGTACCCCCAGGTTCCTTGCAGACCTGGACAGAGTGTCGTTGTGCCGAGCTGTATGGTGATGTCATGCTGGATCGATGGGCTGGCTAGTGACTAGGAGCAGTCTTGGATATGTTGAGCTGAAGGTGGCGCTCCTTCATCCAGGCTGAGATGTCTGAGAGACAGGCAGAGATCCATGCTGAGACTGTGGAGTCATCAGGTTGGAACGAGAGGTAGGGCTGGGTGTCATCGGCATAGCGGTGGCAGGAGAATCCATGCGCCTGAATGATCGGGCCCAGTGTGGTTCTGTATAGCGAGAACAGGAGGGGGCCAAGTACCGATCCCTGAGGTACCCCATTGGTTAACTGATGGGACTTAGACTCCTCACCCCTCCAAGATACCTTGAAGGATCTGTCTGTGAGGTTGGACTCAGACCAACAAAGTGCAGTGCTGGTGATGACCAATTCAGCAAGGATGGACAGGAGGATCCAGTGGTGTCAAAAGCGGCGGACAGGCCTAGTAGGATGAGGGCTACCAACCTAGAGGCAGCTCTCGCTATCCGCAGGGTGTCACCAACAGACAGGAGGGCTGTTTCAGTGGAGTGGCCAGTTTTGAATCCAGATTGATTGGTATCCAACAGGTTGTTCTGGGAGAGGAAAGCAGAAACCTGGGTGAAAACAACTCATTCAAGGGTTTTAGGTAGGAATGGGAGGAGAGAGATGTGTCTGTAGTTTTCTATTTGGGAGGGGCTAAGTGTAGACTTTTGGAGCAGTGGGGTTACCTGAGCTTGCTTAAACACAGTGGGAAAGGTGCCAGTGGTGAGTGATGTGTTAATGATGTGTGTGAGTGCAGGTAAGAGTGTGGGAGAGAGAGCCTGTAGGAGATGGGAGGGGATTTTGTCCAGGGGGCAGGTGGTGGGTCGGTTACAGATTAGAAGCTTGGAGACGTCAGCCTCAGAGATAGGGGAGAATGTGGACAGTAGTGTGTTGCATGTGGGTGGAGACTGGCTGTGAATGTGTGGAGTGGAGAACTGACTGCTGATGGCTTCTGCCTTTCCAGTGAAAAAAGTGGCAGTCAGAGAGATATGGGGTGGAGGTGGCGGAGGGCAGAGGGGAAGTGTGTGGTCAAAAATTCGATGCAGGCAAGTAGGTGGTTCACTGCAGTCTTTATTCACGATGCCGGGGACAAGTTACATACACAAACAGTGCCAAGCAACAAGTCCATCTTCTCCGAGACTGAGAACCATTCTTATACCCAACACATCCTGTATACATAAGTCACCTTTGGAAAAAACATGTCACCTATACCATTGTTCTGTTTTTTGCAGATGGCATTCTAAAGGGTCTGTCAGAACTTTTGTTTGGTCTATCTTATCTGGCCACCCATATGATGTGTTTCCTTGGTCTGGAACAATGGGGTGCCTGGACAGACAGGAACCAGACTCCTATATTTCTGCTGGTTTCATCCTTTAAGGGAGGGTTGAGGAAATAGACACAGAGACATGTTCACGACACCAATGCATGTTAAACCTACACCATTTCATTAAATGAGGAAAACTATTCTACTTTGTTAGGGTTGATACAAATCTTTCCCACAAGTGAACGTCGTGAACAGTTTGCGGGTGTCTGAAGTCCTGTTGATCTTGTCCTGTTAGTAAGTGGCCTTGGCAGTAGAGATTTGTGAGGAGAAAGAGGAGAGGAGAGATACTTGGTCAGATCAGCGGGGTCTCTGGATTTGTGCCATTTCCTCTCACCTCCCCTGACCCTGGTCCGATGGTCGCAGAGAACCTCAGAAAGCCAGGGTTTGGAGGGTGTCGCACATGCAGGCCTGGAGGAGAGAGGGCAGATGCTGTCAAGTCAGGTGGTTAGGGTGGAGCAGAGAGTGGCAGTGCATCATCTACATCAAGTGAGGAGAAGTGGTTAGGAGAGGGGAGAGAGGCAGAGATCAGGGAGGCAGAGTGAGTGATTGAGAGGTTGCAGCGAAAGGAAACAGGAGGAGGAGAGGATGGTGGACATGGAGGGAGACACAACATGAACTGAATGATGTAGTGATCAGACATGTGCAGCGGAGTGACAAGGAGGTTGTCATTGTTACAATTACATCTCAGGATGAGGTCCAGCTGGTTACCCGCTTTGTGAGTTGCTGGAGTGCAGACACATTTTGGTCGAAAGAGGCTAAAAGAGTAAGGAAGGTCTGCAGCTTGAGGTTTGTCCAGGTCGCCGAAGATCACAAGCAGGCTGCTGTCTTCAGGGAAGGTGGACAGTAACATGTCCAGCTCTTCGAGGAAGTTGCCCAGCTGAACTGGAGGACAGTAAATGACAATGCAATACATTCTAACAGGTTCAGTAACAGTGATTGCATGGTGTTCAAAGGAGGTACTGTTGCATAAAGAAGAGAGAGGAGTGAATTTCAAGGTGTTGGAAATCAGCAAACCTGTTCCACTTCCCTGCCCAGATGAGCAAGGAGGATGGGAAAAGGCGAGGCTGGTGGAGAGAGCGGCAGGAGTTGCTGTGTTTTCTGGACGGATCCAGGTCTCAGTCAGAGCCAAGACTTGGGAGGACTGGGTGGCAAAGGCTGGGATGAAGTCAGCTTTGTTGACCGTGGACTAGCAGTTCCAGAGGCCAACTGCGAAGCAGAGGGGTGTACCTGAGGTAGCAGGGAGGGGCCTCAGGCTGTCCAGATTGCGTTTCCTCCTATGAATGACACAACAGCTGCGTTTGTCTAGAACAACAGGGATATACTGAAAACACATATTTCTGTCTGATGGCAAGCATAAATGCAGGAAGAAAGAAAAAGTGGACTTCTCTATTTATGACAAGCCTTGTCAGTGGCCCTTGCTTGGTGGACTCATACAGGTAGACTTGCAGGTCTTTACACGTGTGGCACACCCAAAACAGGTGACCACATTGGTCGTCATTTTGATTAAATTTGGTTGTCATTTTGATTTAATTTCTCAAATGTACATTCCTAGCATCACGAATGGCAGTAAAATAACCCTAATAATTCAGGTTGCGATTAATTATGAGCTACTATTTTGTAATGTGGATCGTAAAGAAAGACGGTAGAGCAGAGCAGCACCCAGTAGCAACTTTTGACACCGGAGCAGCTGCGCCCGGGTTGCCTTAGGGAAGGGACTCCCGCTAGCCCCCCCAGATGCGATCTGAAAGTTGAACCGAAAGCTCTGTGTCTTCCCTGCTGCTCAACTTTACCTGTATTTTACAGGTTAGTATGTGGTAAATACTCTACTAAATGCTCTACTTCTTGAAGGCTAAGCCCTACTTTGACGTTAATTTCGAAAACGATTGTGTTATTTTGAGCACTTAAGTGTAAACGCGAAAACAGGAAAATCCCGGCAGGCCGGATGGCTGCCGTGTCGCGGTAAAATGGGTCTGAGGAAGCAAGTTAAGAATCTCTGTGTGTAATTCCATCCAGTACAAATGTTTTGGTCCAGTGGTTTGCTAAGCAGTTAGTGTGTAATTCCATCCAGTATAAATGTGTTGGTCCAGTGGTTTGCTAAGCAGCTAAACGTAGCTCACCTTAAGTACAGTGGAGTTTTCCTGTACAATTGCACTATATAGCCATAGTGGTCTTGAATCACTTATGCACAGGTGAATATGTGTACTGTAATCCTGTTTGAAGTAGGGAGCTATAGAAAGTACACCCGAGAATGTGAAAATGTCGACAATATAAATGTATTTTGGGCTGTTGCTACTGGCATATTTAAATAGATATGTGAGCAGTGTTCACAGCTGTAGATGCCTATTCAATTACCATAACAAAAGTTCTGATGTGTGAATCGGTTTCTCGTCAACGAAACTGTAACAGTTAAGCTAGCAATTGTAGCGCTTAAACTAACACAACTAAGCACGGAGATTGATACACAGATAAAGAAATCTAGCAATTCCTAGCAAAGTGGTAACACAGTGGTAACGCATTAACAAATCGCTTGTCTAAGGGCCGTATTCTCCAATTCGCGCGCAAGTCCTTTTTGTGCGCCTCCAGTTACGCGCATTTCAGTTACGCGTATTCTCCTCTACGTGCTCCGATCACGCCCAGAATAACTTCAGAATGAAGGCGGGCTCATGAAAGAGGCGTGATTTATTTAAAATAGAAGTAGACTGAGTCATAACCTTGTTTATTTTGGCTGTGGGGAAAACGTGGAACGTGGACTTCCGCATTTACCGTGTGAATGTCATTGAACTCCATTCAAACCATAAACCAGACTCTGATTTTGAAAATAAATGCAAAGGGAGAGCAGTATTACGAATCACCTCAAAGGAAAGCATTTGTTTGACGTGCGGAGATTCAGTAACTCTTTCGCACGTAACTTATTTTTATGCTATTGTAACGGGGGCGTGTCTGCCAGCTGCACCTCCGTTAGCTTCCGTACTCTGCATTGTGTTTGTGTGTCTGCTTCGCTTGGAGGAACGATGACCACACTGATGGTTCTGGTTGCTCTTTTTTATTCAGGGGTAGTGGAGCGCTACCGCCTGTTCAAATTAACATAAAACGGAAAAGTCTGTGACACGCAGCTTTCATACACTGTGGACATCAGTAGCCTCTCCTCAATTCAGCAACCGTAGACTGAATTTTACACTTAACCTGCAGGTGGCCTAGCACAGGCTAGGTCTAAGCAAAATTAAATACATGAAATTTATGCAACCAGATGCAACAAGAATAAACACTACATAACGGTGGACAAACACTGAGCACAACACACCTGTACAAGTTAACCTAAAACGGAAAAGTCTGTGACATGCAGCTTTCATACACTCTGGACATCAGTAGCCTGTTAGCAAAGGAAAGCATATTGGAAACCTCGCACCACTGTACGAAACACGTGTCCAACACAAAATGTATAAATTATGAAATTACAGCATCTGTATTTGAACAACAAAATGTTTGCATGTTCACTAACCCTAAATACATAATCATGGCTGCATTGTGTGACATGTGCCGTTTTTATCACCAAAAATACACTTTTGTGATTCAGCTATTGTAACACGTACCTCTCCTGAATTCAGCAACCGCAGACTGAGGGTGACGCAGTGGTG
The DNA here is from genome assembly GCA_019176425.1 of Megalops atlanticus. Classification (NCBI taxonomy): domain Eukaryota; kingdom Metazoa; phylum Chordata; class Actinopteri; order Elopiformes; family Megalopidae; genus Megalops; species Megalops atlanticus. The sequence continues at coordinate 411,339 of CM032888.1, forward strand.
ATGATGACAAACCGCCTCTTAAAGAAGCAGTACAGGGTTTAACTCCTCAGTGTTAATATTAAACATGTTAAACAACAAACAAAACCAGAAAAGTGCATTCCCTGAAGAAAATGCAAAGTGTGATTGCCACCCGGCAGTGAAAACATGCTAACGTATATGAGACGATCGCTAGGATGTTGCTAAGTGGTTTCTAGGTTGTTGCTATGTTGTTGCTAGGTGGTTGCCAGGGCATTAGTAGGTGGCTGCTAGGCTGTTGCTAGGTGGTTGCTAAAGTATATAGGGTGGTTGCTACGGTGTTGCTAGTTGGTTGCTAGGGCATTGCTAGGTGGTTACTAAGGTATATGAGGTGGTTGCCAGGGTGTTGCTAAGTGGTCGCTAGATGGTTACTAGGGTAAACAATACGGTCGCTGGGGCATTGCTAGGGCATTGTTGGGTGGTTGTCAGGGTGTTGCTACATGGTTGGTAGGTGGTTGCTAGGGCGTTGCTACATTGCTCCTAGGGTAAACAACATGGTCGCTGGGGCATTGGTAGGGTGCTGCTGGGTGGTTGCCAGAGTGTTGCTAAGTGGTTGCTAGGGTAAACAATATGGTCACTGGGTGTTGCTAGGGTGTTGCTGGGTGGCTGCCAAAGTGTTGCTAAGTGGTTGCTAGTTGGTTGCTAAGTGGTAAACAATATGGTTGCTAAGGACACACCCACCTTTGGTGAGTTTTGGGTCACATGACCCAAAGCAGCATATCAGGGCCTGTAGCTATTGGTCAAATGGTGACTGAGCGGTAAGACTTTGAAAAATGAAGTCAGTGGGAGGATGGAGGGATAAATAAACGAGTAAAAGACGAGTGCGGGTCAGTATGGGTTTCAGTTAGTGTTGGGTGGCATGACCTGAGCCAGCATACGAGGTATTGTCACCGTAGGCTGGAAGGTCACCGAGCGGTAAGACTTTGAAAAATTAATTGAAGTCAATGGGAGGATGGTTGGATGAATGAACGACAAAAAGACGAGTGCGGGTCAAGACGGTCTTGGATGAGTATTGCGTGATTTGTCCCGAGGCAACATGTGAGGTATGGTGGCTATGGGGTGAAAAGTGACCGAGTGGCAAGGACATGAATTGTGAGGGGGTGATTTTGAAAATGAATGGGAGTCTATGGGAAAAAAACGACAAAAACCGGAGAACGAGTGCGGGTACGGCTTAGCTGTTACAAGCAACCTGATCGGGGTCAGACCAGACAGGGTACGGTTGGTTTGGGGTCGATATCTCGAAAACTCTGGGAGGAGAAGCAGTCCAAAATTTGGTGGAATAAGAAAAAGAAAAAGAAGAAGAATAAAAATATTGGATAACAATGCTTCGCATTGCAATCACACTAATAATGGCAACCATGTTAGTCAGGATTTGGTGAAGTTTCATACAGTAACAAAAATAAATAAATAACCTGTTTACACTATGTGGCGCGCGTGTAAGGCTATGTTATGTTTTCATTAGTGTTATTAAGATTCTTATAGTTTTCAGTTAGCTTTTGCTATATTTTAAAATGTTAAATTGCTGTTTCATCAAAGCTAAAATTAGCTAGAATTTTTCCAATATAGTTTTCTAATTGTACTGGTTTTAGCACACGCACTAAATGGCTAATCACACTGGTGTGACCGTACGTGCGAAAGGGTTAATAAAAACGCACTATTGAGGAAAGGTGCAACAAAATGCATGTTCCAATGTCCATGCTTGAACTAATGCTGAGTAGCCTATTATTAAAAATTCATTAGTAATCACTCATCATGACTCTTCCAGAATACTCTCTGTTAGCTAAATTGATTAATGAATGGGTGATGCTCTGCTATTTATACTCATCTTAATTGATATTTCTGTTTTATTCTGATTGAACTAATTATTTACCAGGTTTGTTCACAACACCATGTGATGTAAAACGTTTTTTTTTTCTGTTTAACAATGTACTATAGGGTTACAAGAAATGTTATTGTAGTTTAAAAATAATGACACACTAATATTGTAAATTTTGAACTTTATTTGTACATGTATAATAATGTTAAAAGTAGGCTTACCACTGACTTAAAAGGCAATATGGTGTTTTGTCATGTAGTGGCGCTTGACTTACTACAGCCCTCAGAAGTGCGTAGCTGAAAAGTGTGTAAGTCAAGGGCACCCGTTTCTTACATAAGAAATGCCTAGATTTTGGGGTTGCTCCGCCCGAAGTGCGTAACTGCCTTCATGGTGCGCAAATCATAGACTTAAGTCAAGGGGAGAATATGCGTAGGCTGAAAAGTGCGTAGCTGCGCACTTTTTTGACTTACGTGCACGTCCTCTGCATCAGCAGTTCAGCTACTAGGAGATGTCTTGTCAAGTTGCCTTTGATCAGGCCAGACAACTACACGGCAGCCCAGTGTTCATCAGTGTTAATGTCAACAATACCTCAGGTGAACTCAAAGCCAATAGAGCAAAGTTCTCTTTAGCAATGAATCACGGGTGTGTGTAAAAATGATAATAATTGCTGTGTGCAACAGACTAATCAATGAGGATGTAGGGCAATTTGCAGGACCACATCTCCTGCAAACCCCCAAAAGGAGTGCAAGTATTTACCTCTGGGCTAGCAGGAGGTCAGGAGGGTGCAATAGATATCTGGATACCTCAGTTACCTTGCAACACCCACCAAACGTGACTATTAAGCAACTCAACCGGGGGGTAGCGGCAATCCAACCCATGTCGCTAATCTCTGGTCAGCAGGTCACGCTAAGGGCAGCTGCATCCTGGACTCTGGACTCTGTCTGCTGCCAGGCAACCTACAGCACAGCCATACTCAGGACTCTGTTCATCTCTTGGCAAAAGTATAGAATATGGCCATTCTCATGTGCAACATAGTCATATTTGGTGTCATTTGAAAGCTAACTTCACACACATGCCAATGATGTATGTAGCAGGGAGGTACAATGGGTTCATAATAAAGATTGTGATATGTGGCACAAAAGTGGACAGTGAGGAATGCACTTATCTTCGCATTCCTCACACGCTGACATCCCTCCCTACCCCCCTGGTTACGGCGGTATTTGTATTTGCTGAATCGTGACTACACTGTTGTTTTCAGAGCTTACCATGTTTGGTCATGGTGCCAAAATCCAAATAGTACCTTTGACGTTCAGGTATATAGGGGGGAAACTGGCATAGTTCGGGGAGACTCGTTAACACGACCTCCTGCGCACTTTTGCGTATAGCCAATTCATTATTCTTTGCCTCTCCGTTGTACTCTGTTTTTTAATTGCATTGTCTACTGTTTATTATTTTGGATAACCATACATTGTAACAATAAATTCATTTATCGTAACTCGATGCTCATCGTCCGTCTTACTCGCTGCAGCTGATCACTGTACGGTAAGATAACTGCTAATCACGCGCTCATAGAATCATTATGCTGTTGGTAGATTCCGTAGTCCCTCGCCTATACAACTAGTGCCACTTTAGGTCAAGCGCAGGCCACAGGCATGTATGCATCTCCATGAGAGACTGCAACCCGTATAGAGCAACACTACGTGAGACCAGAGGCTACAGTCCCTCGGTTACATATATAAGCATTCTATCTTAGCGATTAGCAGAGAGGCATTTGAGTATTCTGGTTACTAAATTAAAATACGTTAGCAATAACAAAATTGGAGTCAGATGTATCAAAACAGTTATATTTAATGAATTCTGTTCCCGAACCACCAAAGGTAAGATGGCACGCCATCCTTCGCCACTTGCTCACTTCTGTCGGTGAGTGAGAGCTCTACAAGCAGCTCTACAAGGAGAATGCAGTGTGAGCAGGAGTGCTTATCGATGTGGAGCCTTTTTCATATGGGCTCAATCAGATATGATAGTCCAGCAGGTTCAACACATGTCCTCCAGCTTCACATGTAATACACTGTAAATTAAGGGAACACTCAATCATCACAGTATAACACCCAGTCAGTTAAACTTATGGGATATCGACCTGTCCAGTTAGGAAGCATAAGTGATTGTGAATCAAATTCACCTGCTTTGGTGCAAATGAAAGCAACAACAGGTGGACAGGAGAGGCAACAGCAAGACAACCTCCAAAAAGGGAATGGTTTTACAGGTGATGGCCACAGACCATTTCGCTCTCCTGATCCTTCCTGAGTGATTTTTCTCAAGTTTTGCATTTTGCTAGTGCTCTTGTCACTCCTGGTAGCATGAGGCGGTACCTGCAGCTCATTCAGGTTGCACAGGTAGTCCAGCTTGTCCAGGATGGTACATCCATACGTGCCGTTGCAAGGTTTGCTGTATCTCCCAGCAGTCTCCAGAGTGTAGAGGAGATACCAGGAGACCGGCCATTACACAAGGACAGCTGGACAGGGCCGTAGAAGGGCAACAACCCAGCAGCAGGACCAGTATCTGCTCCTTTGCGCGAGGAGGAACAGGAGGAGCACTGCCAGAGCCCTACAAAATGACCTCCAGTGGGCTACTCATGTGCATGTTTCTGACCAAGCTGTCAGAAACAGACTCCATGAGGGTGGCATGAGGGCCTGACATCCTCTAGTGGGACCCGTGCTCACAGCCCAACACTGTGCAGCTCGATTGGCATTTGCCAGATAACACCAGAATTGGAAGTTTTGCCATTGGCGCCCTGTTCTCTTCACAGATGGGAGCAGGTTCACACTGAGCACATGTGACAGACGTGAAAGAGTCTGGAGACGCCATGGTGAACATTATGCTGCCTGTAACATCATCCAGCATGACCGGTTTGGTGGTAGGTCAGTGATGGTCTGGGGAGGCATACCCTTGGAGGGTCGCACAAACCTCCACGTGCTAGCCAACTGCTGTTAGGTACCGGGATGAAATCCTCAGACCCATTGTCAGACCTTACGCTGGTGCAGTGGGCCCTGGGTTCCTCCTGGTGCTTCTGGGACGTTATGTATCGGCGCATTCGACGCTGCCAAGTAGCGCCACAGACTGTCCAGGAGCTCACTGATGCCTTGGTCCAGGTCTGGGGGGGGATCCATTGACCATTCTTATGTCATTTTGTTCTCAACGAATTACACTATGTATATCAATGAAGATTTTTGACTTGAATATTTTGTTCATCGAGATCCATTGTGTGATTTAAGTGTTCCCTTAATTTTTTTGAGCAGTGTAGCAAGTTAACTACAATATGAGAAAGTGACAGTTATGCCTTGGTTGCGTGAGCTCACTAGACGCATGGTTCATTAAAAGCCGAGGATCTGAGACAGTCTGTGGTGTCTAGGACTTCAGACCAGTGAATGGGCACATGCTAGTTTAGGCTCCGCAAGAGGAATGGGGCACATTTCAATGAGTAACCATCTGAAACTTGTTGCAAGGTATGTGGCAGAGTGTAGCAAAGGGCGAGAGTAGTCACCCCACCCGGCCTCGAACCCGGGTCTACGGGGTACCAAACATGCGACTTTGACCGCGACGCCAAAGAGCCAGGCTTGTTAGTATGGCAGTCAGAGCGCATACTCAACCGTAGTGACGGCACTCCGTCACACTGCCCTCCCCTTCGGGAAGCGCGCCCATGCGCTTCACGCACAGTGGCGTCCCTCACACTGTGCTTCACCCATCTCTGGGGTCCCTCACACCGGGGTCAACCTAACCTGGGGGTATACGTTGGTATGGCAGTCAGAGCGCATACTCAACCGTCACACAGAGACACACAGATCATAGTGCTTCTACTGTAGCTTGCTTGCTGTTCCTCACTCGTAAGTGGCTTTGGATAAAAGCATCCGCCAAATGACCTAAATGTAAATGTTCTAATGCTGGCCGGACATGTTACCAGCCTGTTGCTTCCACAACAGATGCTCTGTTGAACACAAATGCTAATCAGGACAACAAGGTTACCTATATATGTCATGTTTGTTCAACAGAATGCCAGTGTAACTGCTGCAGAAGAAATTTTGGGATATTCACAATTGTGACATTGCCAATCTATTTCTGGTACAAGTGGTTTTTCCTTATGTGTACATTTACTGTTTTTCTTCACAAAAGAGGAGTTGTGTCCTCCATTACAAGACAGACCTTGTTTATTTATTGAGGGATAGCAACCTCCATCTGCAGTGCAAATAAAATGAGTCTAAAAATACACTGAGGAACAAGATTAGGGCTATTCAACTTGTGGTCCAGAGGTCCAGAGCTCTTTGAACCATTGAGAAACAAAAATGTTTTCTTAGGATGCAAAAATGTGATTAGTTGTAACTCATATAATATGACATTAATGTATAACTGTATTATACAACATTCTGCATTAATATGATGTTATTGCAAGACAATGGTGCCATGGATGAATACAATCACTATTTTTTAATCTTTTAATGTATGTGCTGTTGTGCCTATTAGTTTTGTGTCCTAGTCTTTATTGATTGTGGACCTAATATATTATTTTCTTTAGTGTTTTTTTCTTTGATGAATAAGCACCTGTCTGTATTTAGTAGATCACTTGCATCAGTGTGACAAAATACATGGTAATGGTTTATTTTCAGAACGTTATAAATAATACGTAAAACAACAGCGTTGAAGGATGTTTCTACGTTTTTATGCAGCTATACATACCTTGGTTTGTCCATTGTTTTATCAATAGGAGGTGGAAAAGTTTTGCATCATTTCTTTTTTAATTCTGCCCCAATGATGAGAAGCTGAACCGTTGTATTCCTCCAACAGAAGTGAAGTAGTTTGTGCTCTTAGTAAATTTGGCCAGCAGGTGTCGTTACTGGAGAAGTTTCTCCTAAAGTTTTCTCTTCCTTTCATTTTCCTCACGTCACTGACCCCTGCCTCCTGTCAGAGGAGATGGCTCGCGGGCGTCACGCGGTAGCAGTTTGAGCGAGCTGACGGCATTAGCCAGAATAACAGCAGTCATATCGCTGTTTGTTTTTTTTACTGTGTAACCGAATGGAAACCAGTTCATCGTGGACAGGGGTTAACTTGAAAACATAATCGACGTTGAAAAAAGAGTGTAAAAGGGTAAGTACACTTACTCAATGGATTTCAGCGTAGCTAGTTGTTCAGCTAGTCAGTTAATGGTAATTTATCTGTTACCAGCGGGCTTGCCATACAGCTGCCGACCACATTACATCCAGATTAATAAAAATGTTATAATAAAAGATTTAAAGACTTAAGTCTTAATAAAAGGCGTAGTTGACCTAGAATGCATAATGCAGCAACGCTGCAGCAAGCTAAGTGAGCTAGCTGCACATGTCATTCGGGGTTGGTTTGCTTGTACGCTGTACTAACGTTAGCTTCGGAAGATCTTTCCAAATAGCTGCCTAGCTGAAAATGTTTTACCTACTGACAGTAAAGTTACTGGTAAGTTGGTAGTTATCCAAGGTCGATAATGGCTAGGCACTGCGTTGGAAATGTGGATAGAAGTCATGGAAAAGTTTATTCCGAATGTCAAGAGCACTTCATTTAATAGGCCACGAAGTCCGATTTATACAGGCTTCATTTTTGTTTAAAATGGATCTCCTTATCTCGTAATTTCTTACACGAGTTGTTAATGGAGTAATTTGAAGAGCTGCGTTTGTGAGTCCGTTTTCACTCAGGAGGAAATGTGAATCTTATATCTAACATATAAGGGTATGTTTTACAGATTGGTGTTAACCCTTAAACAGGACTAAATCCCACCCGAGGACAAACTAATCTGATAAATGTGTGATTGTCTGCTGCATCAGGGAAGATTGTGGATCACTGAAATATCCTTGGGATTGAAGGCAGAAATGACACAATGGGAAATGGTATCAGAGGACCTAAACCAAGCCTGTGGGTTCTGTAGCTATACAGTGTAGCCCAGGGAAAACTAGACTGAACGTTAGCACAGTGTTACGGGAATGTGAGGACATTGTTGGAGCTGGACCCTACATTACTACCTCTACATTGCAGTGTAATGAATGTAAAGTAATGTAATGCAAATGGATGTAATGTCCAGTGTGACCAGTGACATTTTGGAGAGCCACAGATCCGCCCAGACCCAGCTGGATGGGGACACATCTACAGAGGTGCTCATTTTCCATATTAATCTGATCACATTATTTCCTGTGTTAAATTAAAAGCAAAAATAAAAGCCAGGTTATATGAACATGTAAACATTTATTATGTGTCGCTGTTTGCAAAGCTGTGTCCTTTGCTTTCTTCACAAAATTTTGTTCAGTTCTCAGAGATGCAGTAAATGAAATGACCGCAGAGTTCATTCTTCCAGGCCCTTTTAACCTGATGCACTTTACTCTTGCAATAATTCAGTTCAATTCAATTTTATTTGTATAGTGCTTTTTACAACACAAGTTGTCACCAAGCAGCTTTACATTGTGCCTTGGCCTGAGACCCCTTGAGAGCAAGCCTAAGGCAACAGTGGCAAGGAAAAACTCCCTAATTAACAGGAAGAAACCTTGAGCAGAACCCGGCTCAGAGGGGGAGCCCATCTGCTTCTGGCCGGCACTGGGCAGATAGAATTAGAGAGAATACTTAGTTTTACAATGTATTTTAAGACAGTTGAGTTTGACAGACTGTAGTTATTGACAACAGAGTGATTATAAAATGTATCCTAGAATGTCCGGTTCTTGGCACGCAGTTGGCTTGATAGGCAGGGCAGCGAGGTAGCAGGACTGGAAATCAGGATGTGACGCTTGGGCTACAGCTCCAGGCAGGAGCCTGGAGCAGGAATAGGAAACAAATAGTAAGCAGTGATTAGTGGATGTTAATTGCAGGAATGGAAACATAATGGCCTAAAGGCAAAGGGGGGAACGGGGGGGAGAGGGATGCATGTGTGCAATAAGGAAAAATCCTGGCAGATAAGCACTATGGCAGCATAACTTGGGGTTGAGAGGCAAGGGGCCAGCATGATCATGAGGGTGACCCTAAGGCAGTCAACACCAGACCACAGCCGGATCAGCTGAACACAGAGTACCCAGGCCATGATGTAGTGACAGCAATGACCACTTAGTCCACCAGAGATAGACCAGAAATAGATTTCTTTAAACAGTATGGGATTGAAGATCAGGGGACAGACACCGTCTCTATAGAACTAAATTTAAGTGGTGGTTCAAGGGAAGAAGCAGAGATCTGTTTAAGACAGAAAGTCTGCTGCCTGGCCTTGGCCCTGATGAGTCAAGGTTTTGAGATATTTAGACTATAGGCCAAATTCCTAGAGATAAGAGCTGCACCCTCCCTCAAGGGGTGGATGCCATCTCTTTTTAAAAGACTCCTGCAGAGGAGTTCAAAACCAGGGTGCTGAGGTGGCTTTGGGTTTTCAGTCCTTAAAAACATCTGACCAAAATAAAAGCAACGTAAATAACACAAAATGCTGCAACAAGGTCTCCTTCACCTACAAATGTATTTATTAATATAACACAGAGCCTCAGAAAGCATTTCTTGCACCTTCACAGTTGCATTATTTTTATGCTTTTTTGGCTGTCCCAGCGGCCACTTGTACGATGAGTCACAGGACAAATCGCTGAGAGCGGTCAGCCATACAACCTCTGCCAACATACCCACCCATACCCCTGGTGAAAAGAAGTCACTTTTGCCACTGGGAACTCCCTGACATTAACAGCAGACAATTTGAACTTGGACCATAGGGCTCAACTTGCGCTCAAGGAGAGGTTCGTAAGCACTGAGCTGCTCAAGAGCTCCCTGAAAATACGCTTCTATAGCCTTATCTCCCTGGAAGCGGTCCCTGGTCATACCTTCTCTCTGCCTGCCTACCTAGTATTTGACGCGTTGCATGGCCAGTGCTGTGCATGTCATGCACCCCTTCTTTGGGCCCTGATGTTTATGTGCACGTCTGAACTTTGTCCAGTGAATGTGTGTAGCTGCGCTTATGTGTGTACGTGCGTATGTGCTTTGTGGATTGCCTGTCTCCGTGTCTGCTAACCCCCATTAGTTTGCCTGAGGGGGATGCCTGTCAGTGTGTGGAGTGGCTCGACTGAGCTTTGTGATTTACACAACACCAGATTCTCAGTCCTGTTTGTCCTCATTCCTTTTCCCACCCTTGCTGAACTTCCTCTATGGGCCTTGGAATATGACCTTCTGAGCTTTTTTTTATTATTATTCCTTACACTTCCTTTGTGAGATGAGCTGGGCTGTGGAGGAAACAAGTTTTAAGAATGTATATGTGTTCATACTAGAGTCTGACCGATAAATCGGCGCGCTGATATTATTGGCTGATATGAGCTAATTACAGATATATCGGTATCGGCGTTTATAACGGCCGATAAATGACAATTAAAAAAGAAACGGAGAGACAGAAAATGGATCCTTCAACCATGTTATGAGTGTTGTCGTTGCGTAGTTTGTCCACCACAGGGCACACTGCAACTCCACTGTTGGCAACACACGTGGTTGGAATGCCACAAATCACAACAATCTGCTGACCCAAGCAGAGTTGAGCAGAGTAGCCCACGACAGAGATCATCTGTGTTCATGGTAAACTGATAATTCTCACGAGAAATACATTACTTAAATAATAATAAATATCCCCCATCACTTCTCCTCTTAGCCTAAACAAGCCTGACAACATTCATGTCAGCCATGCCTGGCTTTGCTGCAGTAACGTGAAAGCCGGTACCGTCAGTCAAACATCAAAATTACGTTTAACGTTACGGTAGTTGAGTGGTGTAGGCTAAGCTGTTGACAAACTTGATTGTAGGTTTATTTATGAAACAGTGTGGCAGTTCTAGCGAGTAAACAAACAACGGTTCTATCATTTCTCCCTCGTCACTTCTAAAAATTCTTTGGCAACATCGCTGACAGCAGCTTATAACGCTGTCCATTGCAGTTCTAGTGAGTAAAGAAACAACGGTTCTAGCTAATGCCATGTTTATCAATGGAAGACCGCTAACGTTAATGAGCGGATAAACTATAGCGTTTAACTTATTATGCCTAAATGAAGCAATGGTAAATATATCTGCGACTCGCATGTCTGTAATTACAGTCGGTGCTTTGGAAATTATTAACCCTTTCGCGCGTACGGTCACACCGGTGTGATTAGCCATTTAGCGCGTATGCTAAAACTGGTGCGATTCGAACACTAGATTGGAGAAATTCTAGCTTTGAGGAAACAGCGATTTAACGTTAAAAATATAGCAAATGCTAACTGAAAACGATGAGAAGATTAATAACGCTAACGAAAACATAACAATCCATGTAAGGTAACACGTGCTACATGGCATAAAAAATAAGTTACGTGCGAAAGGGTTGAACCAGAGGGGACGTAAATAAACGTTAGCTGAACAAGTATCTACCATGGCTTGGTAGCCAAACAAAGTTATCTAGCTTCTCTTTCAAACGTGTAGGTTGAAATCCCAAAGTCGCAAGTCCTCGTTGCAGACAGTCATGTAGTAGCCTATTAGATGCATTCAACAACAGCGTTTACTCTAGGTCACTGTATCAGTTTACTGCATAGTTTAAGATGGCATGATATTTTTAAAAAACTTTTGTATTTTTATACATTTGACTCTTATTTATCAAAACTTTAATATATTTTGTTGTACTTTTGTTCAAAGTACTATTTATGACAATACAACAAGTTTATTTTTAAACTGCATTATGTCATGCTATCTTGGTGAGGACTCTTAAATAACTACACATAACAAGTGTTAGGGAAAATCTTTGTTTATGTTATGTGTTTATGAAAGAAAAAAAAAAGAATATTGGCCGATATATCATTATCGGATTTTTAAATCCTCAAATATTGAAATCGGTATTGGTCTTAAAAATCCTATATCGGTCGGGCTCTAGTTCATACACTATATGGCCAAAAGTATGTGGACACCTGACCATCACACCTATATGAGCTTATTGGACATCCCATTCCAAAACCATGGGCATTAATATGCAGTTGCCCCCCCGGCAGCTATAACAGCCTCCACTCTTCTGGGAAGGCTTTCCACAAGATTTCGGAGTGTGTCTGTGGGAATTTGTGCCCATTCAGCCAAAAGGGCATTTGTGAGGTCAGGCACTGATATTGGACAAGAAGGCCTGGCTCGCACTTGGCGTTCTAATTCATCCCAAAGGTGTTCAATGGGGTTGAGGTCAGGGCTCTATGCAGGCCACTGGAGTTCCTCTGCACCAAACTCGTCAAACCATGTCTTTATGGATGTTGCTTTGTGCACAGGGGCGCAGTCATGCTGGAACAGGAAAGGGCCTTCCCCAAACTGTTGCCACAAAGTTGGGAGCATACAATTGTCTAAAATGTCTTTGTATGCTGTAGCATTAATGGAACCCTTCACTGGAACTAAGGGGCCTAGCCCAAACCCTGAAAAACATTATCCCTCCTCCACCAAACTTTACAGTAGGCACTGTGCATTCCGGTAGGTAGCGCTCTCCTGGCATCCGCCAAACCCAGATTTGTCCATCAGACTGCCAGATAGTGAAGCGTGATTCATCACTCCAGAGAATGCGTTTCCACTGCTCCAGAGTCCAGTGGCGGCATGCTTTGCACCACTCTAGCCATCGCTTGGCATTGCGCATAGTGATGTTGGGGTTGTGTGCAGCTGCTCGGCCACGGAAACCCATTTCATGAAGCTCCTGACGCACAGTTCTTGTGCTGATGTTGTAGCCAGAGACAGTTTGGAACTCTGTAGTGAGTGATTCAACAGAGGATAGGTGGTTTTTACGTGTTACGTGCTTTAGCACTTGGCAGCCCTGCTCTGTAAGTTCTCGTGGTCTACCGCTTCGTGGCTGAGCTGTTGTTGCTCCTAGACGCTTCCACTTGACAATAATAGCACTTACAGTTGACCGGGGCAGATCTAGCAGGGCAGAAATTTCGTGAACTGACTTGTGGCAAAGATGGCATCCTGTGACAGTGCCATGTTTAAAGTCACTGAGCTCTCCAGTACGACCCATTGTACTTCCAAGGTTTGTCTATGGAGATTGCATGGCTATGTGCTTGATTTTATGCACCTGTTAACAATCGGTGTGGCTGAAACACCTGAACTCAATAATTAGGAGGGATGTCTACATACTTTTGGCCATCCATATAGTGTAGTTTGAGCTCATTGATGATTGTGTGTGTGTGTGTGTGTGTGTTTGTGTGTGTGTGTACAGTTTGAACTTGTTTCCTACATGTGTGTGTTTTGTTGATTGTCACTGGTGTGCAAGCATGGGGAGCAAGCCCTGTGGCAGTGCGATGAGTGCTGTTTTGGCAGCAGCATTTCCCAGCTGTCAGCCCTCTGCCCAGGCAGGCAGGAGTGCAGATCAGGTAGCTTTGGTTTTGGAATGTACTGGCTTGTGCTCACACACAGACAGACACAGACAGTTGGCTATCGCAGTTGCTTAATGTTTGGTTTATGGTGGACATTTATGTGTGACTTGATTTTGCCTGGGTTCCTCACAGCTCAGCCTGACTGCATGGTGAGGCCCTGACATCCTGGTTCTGTGTGCTGGCTGTTCAGACAGGGATGAGCTGGGAGTTGGAGGACTGGGTGGCAGGGCTTTCAGGCCGAGCCCTACAGAAGGTGCGGGAGCTGCAGGACCAGCAGGAGAGGCTTCAGCGGGAGAGACAGCAGAGACAGGTGCAGCTGGACAGCGCCGAGGCAGCCCTGAACAAGCAGAAACTGAAGGTACTCACACACTCATGCACATTCGGAGACGCTCACCCACATGTACACATACATGATCATACACACATACACATACATGATCATACACATACACAAGACACCCACATATACATACACTCAGGCACACACAAATATACAGTACACACTAAAAGACAAAACTACACACACACATATACATACATACATGCATGCAAGCATGTGCACAAGCTCATAGGTGTGTGCATACACACACATATACAGTTAGGGCCATATGTATTTGGACAGTGACACAATTTTAATGATTTTGGCTCTGTACGCAACCACAATGGATTTGAAATGAAACAATCAAGATGTGATTGAAGTGCAGACTTTCAGCTTTAATTCAAGGGGTTTAACAAAAATATCATATAAACTGTTAAGAATTACAGCAATTTTTTACATAGTCCCCTCATTGTGGGGTACAGAGCTGTGCATGTGTACACTGTGTGTGTGTGTGTGTGTATATATATATGTATATAGTATAGTATATTTATATTTTGTACACTAGTATATAGTATGCACATGTACACATGCACAGTGAGGGTACATATCTGTGCACGATACCCAGCAGTGCCCTCTCTCCCCCTACAGTATGAGGAAGCGCGGGCGGAGCTGGCTGGGGTGCAGCGAGACCTACATAGCACTCAGGAGGAGGTGCAGGCGGGGGCACGGGTTCAAGACCGGATGACTCAGGAGCTCCAAGTGAAGCAGGCCCAGGTGTGCAGCCTGCAGGGGCAGCTGGTCTCTGCCCGCTCACTCTCACACTCCCTCGCACAGGAAGTCAAACGGTAAGATGGAGACCTGCCTTTACGGGTCTCATTTAAAACGCTACCAGTCATTTGGTGATACTACACCTGTGTTTGACAATGACAGTAAAATGTCTTGGACTAAGACAGCAATATGTTCAGGTGGTACAGAGCAGGTTCTTGTGGCCCAAGGGTTGGTGGTTCAGTTACCTGGTGGAGCGCTGCTGTTGTACCCTTGGGCAAGGTGCTTAACCCAAATTGCCTCAGTAAATACCCAGCTGTGTAAATGGACAACAATGTTAAAGTGGTAAGCTGTGTAAGTCACTCTGGATAAGGGCATCTGCAAAGTAACTAACTGTAACGTAACATGGAACATGGATTGAATTCAATGACTGAACAGCACTGAGAAGGACACCAAGGTAGAGGATAAAAAAACAGGCTTCTGTTCAAATCCAGAAGTCCTTAAACAGAGAGGAGATATGAGGATATTAGCAGTGGGAAGGGATGATGCAGAGGACAGAACCTGGGGCATGGAGGGCCATCATAAGGAACACAACCATAACACTCCCAACTGGTCCTCTATTTGCTTTCATGAGGACACTGTTCTGTGAGACAGAAGGAGAGGGGTAACATGTTACTGATAATCATTTAATGGGCTTTGTTCTGCATCTATAAGTGGGGGAAGAAGGTGACAGATGGACAGACAGATTGTCCCACAAAATAAGAGCAAAGTGGTGAAAGAATGGCTCTATCTGGTGTATACCCTAAGATTCATATAGATTCATGTCAGAGAGATGGGTCTGTCTGATGTGTAACTTCGGGTTCATATTTTATAAATTTAATCTCTGCAAAGCCAAAGCATTTAAAATGGACATTACACCGAAAAGAGAAGCACATAGAGGTGAAGTGTTTTCAGGCAGTGTTATAATCAGGGCAGAGCAGGGAGTAGTCCCTTTTGTGTGTGCTTGGAGTAGGTCAGCCGTTCAGGCTGTGATGGGTGTGTCTCTTTGGTCTCCCCAGATTGAAGGCGGAGCTGGAGAAGCTGCAGAATGCCAGCAGCTCAGGGGACTCCGTGCCCTCCTCCACTCCCTGCTGGAACACGTCCACCCCACAGGAACACAACAGTAAGCCTGCCTGCCTGTTTTTCTCCCATTTTCTCCCCTCCCCTGCCACCCTCCATCTCCCTCTCTCCTCCTCTATCTCTCTACTTTCCTGCCTTTCCTTTCCTCTCTCCCTTCACCCCCCTCTATTCATCACTCCCACCCCTCATCCTTTCTCCATTTAACTGTTCCCGTCCCTCCACCTCTCTCCTCACCTGTCTCCCCCTGCCACCTGCCTTCCTCTTCTCTTTCACCTCCCTCTCCCTCCCTCTGCTCCTTTGTCTGCTGCTTTTTCTTTCCCCCTACCCCCACCCCCAACCCCTTCCCCTCCGTGTCCCTCTCCCTCTCTCCTTACCTGCCTTTTGTACTGATATGACCCTACATTTCATTCTCCCTGCCCTTCACGTGTTTGCCCTGCTGTCCAGAAAAGGAGCTTGTGCTTGAAAAACATGATAACCAACACTAAAAAATAAATATGAATAGACAGTGGAGTCCTTGTGAAGAATGCTGTTTAAAGTGAGTAATGATTTATAAAGGCCCAGTTTATAGTGAAAATGGAAGTATTCTTTTGTCTCTGCTAGAATTAAAGTTTGTATGTGAACCCCCTTAGTGGCCAGCCTGTGTATGTGATTCCCCCACCTCTCTCTGACCTGCAGGTTCACGGTGTGAGAGGAATGATGGACATGGAGGTGGTACTGATGGCAAACATGTCAGAGTAAGTCTGTGTGCATGCCATACATCACTCTGGTCATATAGCTGCTCTGCTCCTAGAGCCCCTCTGCTTCCATACGTCATTCTGCCCCCGTAGCCCCTCTGCTTCCATACATCATTCTGCCCCTGTAGCCCCTCTGCTTGTATTCATCACTCTGCTCCTTTAGCCCCTGTGCTCCCATATGCCACTCTGTGCTGGCATACACTAGCATACATGAGGTATCACTCTCTTCCCTCTTCGTCATTTCCCAGCAGCAGCTACAGTTCCTCGACCGCAGCCCCAAAGCCGCACTTGCTGGAGCATCCTCCGTGTACCCTCGGCAACTGCATAGCACCCTGCCCTCCCGCTGCTCCACCGGCTGGAAAGATCACTCCACTTCCTCTGGCGTGTTTCCATGGGAGCGAGAGGAGGCATCCTCTGTCTCAAGGGGCCGACCAGCCACCTTGTCGCCATCTGGTGGTGATGTACCTGACCATAGAGGCCACAGGGATTGTGGGAAGGAAGACCTCAGCAACGAGAATGAGAGTGAGTGACTTTGTGTTGTTATCACTGCTTCTCTGATGACATTCAGGACTCCTAGCCTGGGCAGATGTTGGGTAAAAAAACGTAGTATAAATAAACATAATAATGGTAATGAATTTCATTTATATTGCCTTTCAGAGATCTCAAAGAGCTTTGCAGTGATAGAGCATTGATTCATCTTTAGAAACATGCTGCAGGTTTGAGGTTTGTCATGGGGTGGCCAGCACTAATGTACAGGGAATTTACCTGCACTGGTATCCGTGTGGGAAGGTGACAGTTACTGTACTGTTATCACTTTATTATGACACGTTTGCAGCACGTGGAACCCTATGGTGTAGATCTGCTACATGCCTGTGTTTGCTGACTGTGTGTCTCTTTCATAACAGCCAGCGTTGTCTTTTGTCTGATGATGCATGCCTGGTGGTATTTTGTGCCGAGACGCTGACTTAAAGCCTTTTTTAAAGATTTTTACCCGTGCATGTGAAGGAACAATGCTCAATTCAGGCAACTCACTCAAAAAGGTGGGCATTTGTTAAAAGGGTGGAGGAGGGTCATGAATGTTTGGTTTTCAGTGCTGTTGAGTTTTTCAACATTATTGTAGATATTTGGACATGATTTTTTTCCCCTCATCTCCTTTCCCACATTGATGTTGCGAGACTCTTCCTGAGCCAGCAGCGGCCATGATTCGGTCAGGTTCTGCGGGACTAACTGTCTCGCTGGTTGTCTTGGAACAGCCCTCATGGCTGTAATTGGCAGCACAGCATCTCTTTTCCCTGTTTGTCCAGTCCCAGCATCTTCTCTCCATTTCCCAGGAAAGATCAGGTTTATTGACCCAGTGAGAGTGGCCATGGGAACTTCCTGTGTGCAACATTGCAGTGGACAGACCGCCCACTGAACACCCAAACACAAACACAACTACACACTCTTACGTCTGTACTGCCAAAGCATATTTAACGTTAACAATACCTTAGCAACAAAGGGGAGTGAAATATATGTATAAAATTTAAACTGTAAAACTATGGCAGGCAGTGATAAATTGTACCATCATTGTTGCACATTTTCTCCCCTTTGTGGGATTGGATGTTTTTGAATTTTTGGGGTTTCTTAGAAAGAGTGCTCAAACTTGGCTTATTTCTCTGTTACTGTAATTTTTTATCACACCTTATTGTATTTTTTACTTGTATTATGGAATGGAACCATCTCTGAATGGGCACAGCTTATCTGTGGGTAGCCATGTCTTCCTGGTCCATGGCCAGGCTGTACTCACTGAATCAGTGCTTCATTAATATTTTTCTCTGTATATAATCTAGGTTATATAATCTATAATCTAGTTGCAGTTTTAAGGTTATTGCTACTGTAATACAAGAAATGTAGATGTTCATTACGAAACCATGTAACACCGTAACACGTTTTTTCAACAAAAAACACAAACGTGTTAGCATTGTGTCCACGAAGTATTTAAGAGAGCACATACTTTCATGCACAGAAAACAAAACGGATGATTCCTGTCGTGCACTGAATTGACCATTGTGCTTTTCATTTTGTGGACAAAAGAAACTCATTTTGTAGACAAAAGTAATTCTGTCCACGTAATAGATGTCCTAGGCCAGCATTTATGCTTTTGTGGCACGAAATGCAGAATGCGCTATACTCATCATTCCGTGCCATCGAATGTTCATTTTGTCCACTTAACTGTTTTGCTATATTACTGAAAGTATGATGTGTACGAAAGGGATTTAGCACAATATATTCCTTGACTCTGCAGTTACAGAAGGCATTCTGTCCATGAAAGCAAAGGCTGCTTGAACTTTCATAGACATCAGTGTTTTGCACAAGTACAAAATTAATTATGTTCATATTACTTTAGGTATGACGTGCATGAAATGGCCTTGGTCCAATACATTCCGTGACAGCAGTTTATGGAATGAATTATGTGTCATGAAATTGCACAGGAACAATTCCGTACACTAAAGCAAATGCTGGTTGAACTTTTGTAGACAGAACTGTTTGTTACATTCATTTGGTCACTTACAAACCGCCGAAACAACAGGCCAAAACGATGACGTCATGTCACAGACATTCGAAGCTTTGTTCGAAAAAGTTTGGCTAAAATTCGATTAGCAAAAAGTGGCATTCGATACAGCCCTATTATAATCCTTCACTGTGGTCAGATTCTTCCAGGGTCTGTCTTCTTTTCAGGGTCAGATAGCTTGCTGTTTTGCTTTATGTGTATCCCTTAAGGTGACTGTACCCCTGGTTGTGCATGCATTGTTTGGAGTTTTCCTTTGTGCTTGTTGGCTATGTAAACAAAGCTCTGTGTGCACATTTAGATGTTTGAACAAAACTAATTGACCTGCATGCTTTGTGATTCAGTTTATTCTCTGCCAGGTTGGAATTTTCTGAAGAACACACTTTTAATACTGCCAGGGCCCAAGTCTGGCAGTACTGCTGTTTAATTCACTGTTTTGTGAGTGATACCAGATCAAGGGAATTATTGCCTGTGTTTGCTGATTTAATCACGCCCTGTAATTTAACCCCTGTGCTGAATATTTGATTTATTATTAACCTTTATATAAACCAGGAAGTCTCTTGAGGTTAGGAACCTCAATTTTCACCTGGCATGCCTTGCTGAATAACTTTGTGAAGTAACTCTGTGTGCAAACAGAGTTGTGTTCATTAAGAAAGTCTGATTACACTACAAATGTTGGCGATCCTACAAAGAATCTTCTACACGCTACTGCTCTTCCACATGCCTCAGCTGTGTTCAGGGTCAGTTTTCATTTTGTTAAGAGTTCTTTAATAATTGCTGTTGTCTGTTCCTCTCTGTCTGTCTCTCTCACCCTCCCTCATGCCTGCTTACATTTGTAGCTGGGCCATGCGTGTATGAGCTAGCCCATCAGTGTGTCTCATTCCTATACTCACACCTGCCCCAGGAAAATGATCTTTTCTGAAGGTCTTGAGCTTTTCTATAATATGAGAGAGGATTCCCCAGCCCAATGTGTGCTTGGTGTGTGATTGGAATGGCAGATTCCCTGCAGTGCCGTCCAGGCTGAGAGTTAATGGCAGAGAGGTGTTTGCGGCCTGAAAGCCTCCTGTTGCGCTCCAGCTGGTTCTGTCGGCTGCTGCTCGCGGTGATGCAGCGCTGTTGTCCAGGCACGCCCCTGCTGGGAGAGAGGGGTACGTTCACATTCGTTTGGAGGGAGCGCTTGCTGCAAATCCAGCGGTTACCCACACGAAGGAGGGAGGGGAGGGAGTGTGTCTCACTTGGGATGGCGATGTCACATGTGGCGGGGGTAACGAGACGCCCGTGACTGAGTGCTCTAGCTTTGCCTGGGGGCAGCCTCCCCAGCTGCAGCAATCTCATGCATAATAAACCCAGTTATGGTTACTAGCCCTGATCTGATTTAACCCCATGTGAAATATTAGTATATGAGAGGGTTAGGCTGTGCGCAGAAAGAATGCAGTCGAGTGTGTGAGTGTGTGCACGTCTGTGAGTGTGTGTGTGTGTGTGTGTGTGTGTGTGTGTGTGTGTGAGAGAGACTGCCCTGTTCTCATTCTGTCCGATTTGCTTCGTAACTCACAGCTCAGGGACAGGTATGTTAGAAATTCCATCACTTTCACATGTTGCAGAATGAAGGATGTGTGCAGGTGCAGGGAGAGGATGTACTGCATGTACACACTACGCAGTGCATCCCTCAAAGATGTGAACTGGAGATCACCACGGCAAGACTGTATGTTTGTCTGCCTTGATCTGTGGAGCACATCAGTAACTGTACACATGAAGCATTATTGTAATCATTGATTGTTGTGTGTTATTTTAGTATTTGTGATGGTAATTACTGTAGTGTAAAAGTCTTTGTAATCATCTGTACTTGTTTCCAGGTTTACCAAACCCTAACAGTGCCTGAGTACCTGAGTGAGTGAATGCGTGAGTGAGTGAATGTATGTGTGTGTGTGTGTGTGTGTGTGTGTGTGTGTATGTGTGTTTACATGCGTCTGTGTGTGTGAGACAGTGAGTAGAGAAAGAAGACAGTATTTTATTGACGATCCCTTGCAAAGAAAGCAGCAGTTGTCTGTGTTGAAGTGAAACCCTGTCCTTTTCCAGGACATCTAGACTTTTCTGTAGCCCCTCTTCTGTAGGTGACAGCAGAACCAGGTCATCTGCATAGAACATGCATTTCATTTCAGCATCTTGTAAGAAGAGACCAGGTGTTGCTGATTTTTCCAATAATTGTGCCAGTTCATTAATATAGATGTTATACAGGGTGGGGATTAGCCTGCATCCGTGTCTCATGCCCCTATCTTGAGTGAAGAAGTCTGTTTGTTCCAAGTTTAACACCACATGAGTTATTTGTATACATTGTTTTAATTATATGAAATTATGCCTGTACACTACTATTAATTAATTTAAAGAATACTCCTTCATGTCATATAGAATCAAAAGGTTTTTAAAAATCAACAAGCGGGCAAAAATTTAGCTCTTATTTTGATTCACATATTTGTCAATGAGGGTCTGTAGGGTGAAAATGTGGTCAGATGTTCTTTAATTTGGTAAGAATCCAATTTGGCATTTTCTCAAAGCCTCTCTCTCCCTCTCTCAGTCCAGCGGTCTCAGATCCTCAAGCTGCAGACTTGGGTTCAGTCTCTGGAGCAGGAGATCCATTCGGCTTCAGACCAGCTTCGGGAGTCTGAAACCCGATTAGCAGAGGTTCAGGGTGATCTAGCGGCCCGGGACCAGAACCTGAATCGGGCCAGAGAGGAGTTGGACTGGGCCAACACCCAAATTGAAAAGGAGAGAGATCGGGTGAGACAAATAACATGTGGGGCAACAGCTGGACAGGAGGTGAGGTGGGGGGTGATGGTATCAGCAGAACAGGAAGTGATGTGGGGGGTTTGCTTTAACAGGACAGGAGTTGATGGAAGGGGTGGTGGTGTCAGCAGGACAGGATGTGATTTAGGGGGTGGTGGATCTCCATCCACGCGTTTCGGGTGCGGTCTCACAGGCCAGTTGGGTGGGGTCAGGCAGGTCTGAGGGGATAGCTGATGATGCGTTTGGGGTGCTGTCTCACAGGCCAGTTGGGTGGGGTCAGGCAGGTCTGAGGGGATAGCTGATGATGTGTTTGGGGTGCGGTCTCACAGGCCAGTTGGGTGGGGTCAGGCAGGGCTGAGGGGATAGCTGATGGTGTGTTTGGGATGTGGCCTTGCAGGCCCAGATGGCAGAGCAGCGGGTGAAGCAGCTCCAGGATGAGCTGAGCTGTCAGAGGCAGAATGCAGAGAGCAGCCGCTGCAGTGCCGAGCAGCGCAGGAAGGACCTGGAGAGAGAACACCAGAGGGTGAGCCATCAAGTGTCTATGTGTGTGTATGCATGTCTTTGTTTTTCTGTCTTTGTGAGAAAGTGTTTGTCTTTGTGTGTGTTTTCTCTGCAAAAGTCAGTAGCATTTGCATCTTAGTTACTGTTGTAACTACAACCTCTGATTGTGAGTCAGTGTGGTGTGTGTGTGTGTGTGTGTGTGTGTGTGTGTGTGTGTGTGTGTGTGTGTGTGTGCGCGCGCGCGTGCGCTTGCGTGTGTATTACTGTGTGACCATGATCCAGTCTCTGTGTCTGTTTATGTGGATGTGTCTTACAGAAAGAACACATGCTGCCTGGGCAAGCTTTTCCCAGGAGTATAAAGCAGTTTCCAGGAAAGCTTTGTGGAACCTGGGTGTAAAATTTCCAAAGCTTTTCAGCTGTGTGCTTCACTGTTTACCTTATTCATACAACCACTGTACAGCCACTGAGAGTGTCTTTGTTTGACCTCATTGTTTACTGTTTTACAAGCTGTTTGTATATGTGTGAAAGACTTGACTAGTTTACAGCAGTTGTGTAATAATTTGTGTTTGTTATTGTGTTGCTTTTGTAGGAGTTGTCAGAGCTGGAAAAGGAGAGGCAGTGCATGAAGAGGCAGCACCAGCAGGAGAGCAGCAAGCTGAACCAGGAGCTGCAGCAGGCCCGCACGCTACACAACACACTGCAGGCACAGTACGAAAAGGTATGACAAACACTACACAACACCACAGGTACAATGCGAAAAGGTACGACAAACACTACACAACGTACCGCAGGCACAGAGCGATAAGGTACAACAAACACTACACAACACACTGCCGGTACAGTGTGATAAGGTACGGACTACATCTCACTCAGATACTGACAGGAACATATGAGCATATGAGTGTATGTATGAGCATAATGCACACAAACATACATACACAGCAGGAGGGTACACGTGAACACGCGCGTGCACACACACACACACACACACACACACACACACACACACACACACACACACACACACACACACACACACACAGAGCACAGAGCACAGAGATAGTACTAGGGGAGCAGATGTACATGCATAGTCCCTCTTTGCCAAAGTCAATGAGCAGCCTGTCACATATTCACGTGACTTTGTTCTATCTGCAAAGGCACTTTTGGGGTTGTTAATTTTGCAGAACTTGTGCTCCCTTGCCAGACCTGTTAAGTGTGGCGTTTGGATTTGAATGAAGAAGAGATGAAATATTCACTGGTTTCCCTCTTTGCTGGTGTTTAGAGCACTCGCATTGCGCAAGTCTGGAAGCTCTCATCCCTTGAGAAACCATCTTGATTTCTCTTTCTCCCAGACATTTGCTTTACAGGCCAGTGAACTAATGTCCCTTTTCACCTCCCCTCTCTCTCTCCCTCACCCTCCCTTTCCCGCTCTCTCTCTTCTCTTTTTTCCATCCTCATTTTTCACAATGGAGTTTTGAGCCCTGAAGGTCAGTGAGCTAATTCCTGTGTTTTATGTTGAAATCTTTTCTTTTGCTTTCCTTTCCTATAATCTGAGACTCACACATGGCCCTGATTTAGGAATGCCAGCCCTCCCTCACCAAGAGCATAAAGAAGAAGAGCCAGAGAGCAAGAGGGAGGTATTGGCACAGATTGGTGAAGGGGAAGAAAGGGAATAGGTAGAGGAAAAGAACATGTTCCTATTGGCTCTAAAACTTCACACCCACTTCCCCAAGCCCTGTCCACTTCACATTAGTTACTGGCTGCCCTATAGGCCCTCCTTAAGCACTGAAATGATGTCACTGTCCAGAGTGTGTGACTGCAGTTTAATCAATTTTTCAAAATTTGAGTATACACATATCATTAATTACAGTTTCCCTCAGTACTAAATAGCATTTGAGAGGCTAATCAACACAGATGACAGGAATTAAAAATCTTGTGGAATGTAAGAAATTTCTTTAAAATGTGCTTATGATAATAGTCAAAGATTTGCTTGAAAAAATAAAACTAACAGATATATAAAAAAGATACAAAGGTAAAAATGCAACCAGTTGAAGGACTAAGCCCAGTAGTATTATACATTTAGATTTTTAAAATGCCTTTGACAAAATACCATGTAAGCAACTCATTACTAACATTTTAACCATTAATTTGTGTGCCATTTGAGTCAGAACTGGCTTCAGCATAGAATGCAGAAAGAGTGATTGTTGTTGAGTAAGGCTGCATAATTCCATGCTTGGACCTCTTGCAATTTATTGCTAATACAAATGCTCTATATAAAGACCTTTTGAACAAAGTGGTTCAGTGCATTGATGTGAAATTGGGAAGAGAAGCAAACAGTTTGTCCTGCATGACTTTAGTAAATGCCAATTTGAATGGGCAGATAACTAACAAATGAAATTGAACATTACCAACTTTTTACACACAGGCAGCAAAAGTATGAGGCAAGAATATTTCAGTGTTGCACAAAGCTGAGGGCACAGATTGCGAAAGAAGAATTGGGATTAAAGATGGTTAGATTCTGGCAGGATCAAGACGTTGTGCTGGGGCAGTAAAAACAGAATGGTTAATCATTAAGCCAAAAGCACATATTATGAGTCTATTATAAGGATTTTGTAATAAAATTATGCAGTGCCTTTGTTCATCACATTTGGAGTCTTGTTCCAACTTGTGCAGTTCAGTTTGTCTGACTTGAAATACCAGGTTCCTATGGTATATAGAGAGGAGTGAGCCATGAATGAAGTCACATGACTGTTTTGGCTATGATTTTGTAGACTTGCGCAGTCAGGGTGGACACAGTGATCACTGAAACAGGTGTACACATCAGTGTAAAGGTACGGTTTTGATTGGTAAAGTGCAAGATAAGAGGAGCCACGCAGTTGGATCAGATCGTCATGTCAGCTGATTTTGCACCTTGACTTCCTGTTACTGCCATGGGTGTGATGAACTGCCTGTGGGATAGCATGATACTTACTGCATGACTGTGTGCACTCAGAACGTGGTTATTTATCGAGGATGTTGAAGTCTTGGAAGTCTTGTGTTAAACTTATTTTATGCCCTTCCCACATTTCCTGCCCCTGTCTGCCAGGTGTTGCTGCAGAAGCAGAGTGTGGAGAAGTACATGGACACTGTGAAGGGGAAGCTAGAGTGGACAGAGAAGGAACTGCAGGAGGCGCAGAAGAAAGAAACACAGACCCAGAGCAGGCTAATGGTGCAGAGCCACTCCCATTATGTTATATTACATTACATTATCAACATGTTGCAGGTGCTTTTATCCAGAGTGACTTACAGAGTGATTGGTTACATAAGTTACAGTTGTATCGTTTATACAACTGAGGCAATTCTGGGTAAAAACCAACAACCTTTTGGTTACGGGCCCTGCTACTTATCAGTACACCACACTGCACCCCCAAGCAAAACCCTGCAGGGAACTGTGTTTGATGGGCTAGTGCCACTGCAAAATGACAACCTATCCTTTCAAACTGCACTTTGGCTGTATTAACCCCAAAGTCTCAACAGTCATACTGTATCCTCAAACACATATGCCATGTCCTCAGACACCCTCTTGCACCTAGCATGGCAGTTAACATTTTGTGGTAAGTTATGTAATTACTCCTACTATCAGATTGTGACACTTATGATTTGACATCTCTGCTCTTAGCTTAAGCCTTTTTCTATGCACTTTTGAAAGTCACTCTGGATAAGATTGTCAGGGTTCATTTGCAGCATGGAAAGGTATAGAAAAGTATGGAATTTGAAAAAAATTGAAAAAAAAGAGAGTATGGAAAAATATTTGTGTTTCCAGACTATTGCCCCTATTCTGTTTTCTAAAATATAAAATTCAGAATTTCTAAAAATAAATGTAAAACTAAATTGATCATACAAGCAGAGTATTTTTCATGGCGTTTGGAGCAGGCAGCCAGCGCAGCCAAAATGTTTACTACTGTGTGAGAGAGCCAGAGCGAGCTTGAGGTCATCAAAAGCAAGGCAAGAAGTATGGCATGTGACTGAATGCACTCTCCTATGCAGAGCTGCCTCTATGCCTGTATGTCACAGCCTGCAAAACAGCTCTGCCCCAAGTGCCTTATAACTGTACCAAATCTGGACATCTGCGACCAAATTAGTTTGATGCAGCAATATCTTTGAATTGCATATATACAGTACATAGCATCACAAATAACCAAATATTAAGCTTGTCTGAACCTTTATGAGTTATACAGTGATGTAGTTATCAGAAAAGTAAATGGACTATCTATTTTTGCATAAGGAAACCATATAGCTGCGTTCATTGTCGTTTCCATGGACACAGTGAATAAACAAGGCTGCACAGACGCCGTGAAAATTAACTTTTTTCAATTCATTTTCAGTTCTTATTTATGAAAGAGACTAAAAAATATTATTCAATATGTTAAGGGAAAATAATACGAGTATAGGTAGCACCGGTTAGTTTACTTCCTGTTTGGGCGGAGATGTTTGACAGTGGAACGTCATCCAATTATTTGGCAACATAATAGCATACATAGTCAGAATGTAACATACATGTTAACAGTTGGATTTTAAAACCACTTATTTACATAATAAACATGTAGCTATTTGTACTCTGATGTCAAATATGGTCTGAAAAATCTACCGAGAAGTCTGGAAATTTGAGTCTGGAAAAGTATGGAATTTTGAAATGGAAAATGTGTAGGAACCCTGGATTGTTTGCTAAATAACTAAATGTAAATGATAGCTGTGTATACAGTTGGATATTAACTTGAGGAATTTAGGTTAAGAACATTGCCCGAGGCAACCAGCTCACCAGATTGCCACACAGGAATTGAACTGGTGACTTTTCCATTCTGAGCCCTGCCACACTGCAGTCCTAGATACACTCATATTCATCTGCAGATTCACCAGAGATGTGATCAGCGCAGGTGCTTATCATACCGCAGTGCAGGGAATGTGACCCTCTGGGGAATCGTACCAGCAGCCTTTCAGTTACAAGACCTGCTCCTTACTGCTATGCTGCACTTCCGCCCTGCCCTGCTGCTGCCTATTATAGCAGATCCGAGCCTGATGGCTGACTGCCACGGTTGTGTGGTGTCCCGCCTGGCAGGAAGCGCTGCGGGAAAGGGACGGCCTAAGCGTGAGCATGGAGCAGAGCAGCCAGCAAGCAAGGGGACTGGAGGAGGAGGTAAAGAGGCTGACAGAGGAGCTGGCGGAGGTGCTGAGCACGCTGGCAGAGGTGCAAGGTGAGCGGACAGCCATTGGAGAGTTATGACTGTGATCCATTCCACACATGCAGGACATAAAACATTGATATTCTATATAATGACCACCTGTTTGGAGTTCCTCCCTCTGCTGCGCTTCCTCATTGAAGAAGTTCTAGCAGGTGATTCAGGTGCTGTCTGCTCTGCTATGTTAGCCGTGAATACTCTGTTTTAGACCACACCTCTTCATGAATATTCATATGCTTGTTAGTAAATCAGGACACTTAGAACTATAACATTAGAAAAGCTTACTTTGTGCTCAATATACAGAATACCTGTGTTATAGAAATGCTTCACCACAAAATGTAAGGTGTGATATGTTGTTCCCTACCTTTTACTAGTATACGTGGCTCTATAAATGGGAACAGCAAATAAATAAATAAATATTATAGTTTATTGTTTCATTTTCATCAGATTTAACCTGTCCATGCTTTATGCTTTTGAAGCAGGTTATGTCTTCTATCTGGGGATATATTACGGAAATCTTTCCTGGATTTGTATGTATTTTGCAAAGGCCCGAGTTCCATGCTGATATTAATTGAAGCTTTGTCTTGCCCGAAAGTTTGACTGCATTTTTTTTATATAGCATTGCTGTCCCTCTTTGCACATTCTCTCTCATGGGTTTCTCTCCAATATGCATTTCTTTCAGTGGTTTGAGATTCTCTGCTGTCTCACTGCTGCTAAATACTTGAGGTTATGTAAAAATTTTATAGTTGGATCCCAACCTGTGTTGCATTTATCTATTCATATTTTAATTGTAATAAATAATAAGGCTTTCTTCCTTCTTTGATTTTCCACTCGCTTCAGAGACAGGCAGATTTGTGATAGAATCTTGAAGACTTAACCCCTTTCTTTAGTTATGGAATCAGAAATTCAGTGATTGATGTCTGAAGTAGTGAAGTATTCAGAAGATTTAGAAGATTTGTTTGTAGCAAAGGTGATTATTGATGCTTCCCTTGCAAAGATTGGTTTATGAACTTTATGCCTTTATTGCATGTTTGTGTCTTTAACTGGACATGCGTTGTAAAAGCTGAAGCAGATGTTCATTTGATTTGTTTAAGCCAACAAGTCATTGCACTGTCACCAGGTTACCTGGTCACCAGGCCAGGTTAATGTAGACAAATTAAATATGACTGACCAAATACAAATTAAAGGTAAATGCCAATCCATTCAACAGTGCAGAAAAGACTGTTACCAGTTCACAGCATATTTTCTTCTGAACTGTAAATAAGGTACTGTGCATCTCAGTTCCATCTGTGTAAGACTGAGTACGAAGCTGTACCCAGAAGCAGATATGAATAGTTCAGGCAATAAGAAAGTAATGCAGTGTGCAGTCAGAGGCTTTGAGTGTGTTTATGAATGTGGAGGAGCAGGCTCGGCAGACAGAGGAAGATTCTATTATTAATACTTTTATTCAGTTGTCCTCATGTCCAATTTTCTCTCACATTTTAAATTTTTAAAAACTGGATTGTGGAAGGGGTACGTTGCCTCCATGCTTGCAAAAATGAACTTTTTTTCTTGAGCTTAAATTTTCACTTTCATTGTGCAGTATTCATGTTTGTAAAAAATCAAATCAAAAAAATCAAAAAAATGTAACCCATGAATCTTTCTTTTCATTTATTGGTTTGAGGCAATGGATTTTAAACGGATCTGCTTCTCACTGACTCATTAACTGTGGTGTGTTTCCCTCTCTCTTGCACCAAAGTAAAATTCAATTCAATTCAATGCAATTTTATTTGTATCACGCTTTTTACAATACAAATTGTCACAAAGCAGCTTTGCATTGTTCCCAGGCCTGAGACCCCTTGAGAGCAAGCCTAAGGCAACAGTGGCAAGGAAAAACTCCCTAATTAACAGGAAGAAACCTTGAGCAGAACCCGGCTCAGAGGGGGAGCCCATCTGCTTCTGGCCGGCACTGGGCAGATAGAATTAGAGAGAATACTTATAGTTTTACAATGTATTTTAAGACATTTGAGACTGATAGACAGTAGTAATTCACAACAGAGTGATTATAAAATGTATCCTAAAATGTCTGGTTCTTGGCACGCATGAGATTTTTTCAGCCAGGATGACAGAAAGTCAGTAGTAAGAATGTTTAGGTGTCTATCCTCCATTCTCCATCCTCCAGGCCTGACATGATAATAAAGATGCTATTTGGCATTAGAGAAATCAGTGAATTGGATATTTTCATCAATGTTTATACCATCACTCACTTGTTCCTCTTCCTTTCCTCTTCAAACGTGCAGCCAAGCTAGCCATCCCTGCTGCACCTGTGGCTCCTGTTCGATTCACCCCAGCTGGGGACAACTTCCTGTGCTCTGTGCCCCCTACCTATGATCGTCGTCACTGTCCTCCGCACGCGCAGCGGAAGAAGGCTGAGAGGCAGAACCGTGTGAAGGAGGAGGATCTGGAGCACCGGGTAAAGTACCTCGCTGACAAAGTGCCGGGGGAGGGAATTGACTCTGAACACACCAGGGGGGTTGGGCCCAGCATGCAGGAGAGACCGAGAGGCGAAAGAGGGAGGGCAAGGTGCACAGAGGATGGGGGGGGCTCCTTACTGAGAGAAGAGGAGGATGAGAGGGGAGAAAACAAGAAACACTCAGGCATTTGTGAGGCGGGGGTGCCTGACACAAGAAGCAAGGAGGAGGATGAGACGGCACCCAGGGTGACTGCGAAAGTCCAGAAGCAAGGCTGCAGCAATGGTGATGCTGATACCCCAGTGGAATGCATTTGCACAAGCTCCAGGGACCTGCACAGCATGCCCTCCTTAGAGGATTTGAGGAGGGAGAATGTGGATCTCTTGGACAAGCTCCGGGAGGCTGAGAGAGAGCTGGAGCTGAGGCTGGAAGACCTGCAGACCCAGAGAATGGCGGAGTCGGAGGCCAGGACCAAGCTGAAGCAGCTGAGCCACACGCACTCCTCCCTGGCTGAGCAGCTTCGGCACAAGACCCAGGAGCTCTGGGAGGAAAGGGAGAGGCTGGAGAAACAGCTGGAGGAGGAGAGGAGCAAGAGCAGCAGGCTGACAGAAGCCCTGGCCACCCTGGAGTTGGACTTCAGGAGGGAACAGATGGAGAGGGAGAAGGAGAAAGCAATGGAGAGGGCCAAGAGTGACAAGCTAACGGCAGACATGGCGGTGCTGGAGTCAGAGCTTAGGAAAACACAGGAGGACAGGGAGAGAGAGAGGAAAGAGGAGGAAGGGCACAGATCAATAAACGAGGAACACAGGAGAGCTCTGATGGAGAGGCTCATAGAACTGGAGATGGAGCTGGAGGAGTGGCGAGGCAGATGGCAGAATGTGAACGATGGGGCCAAAAAAACTTTCAAACTTCTGGCGCTGGGATACAGCACTAACGAGAACTTTAACAACAGTGACATCGCTGTTCTTAAAGACAATGATGTAATTCCATCTCCAAATGAATGCTCCCGGATCTCTGACTCTGCCAATCAACAGAAGACCTTGGAGACTGGCAAAATCAACTCAATTACTAAGGAGGCGGGCCACACTGTGGAACCTCCCAGACAGAAAACAGTGGTTGATCTGGGGACCCCTCTTATAGACAGAGGGAAAGAGGAGCAAATGAAGTTGGAAAGTGCAACAGATTCAGATGAGACGATAATGCTGCTGCTGGAGGTTGAGCGGCTCTGGGGCGCCTGCGAGGCCATGCGGGGGGAAAGGGACCAGGAGGCTGGGAGGGCCAAGCAGGCTCAGGCCAGGTTGGAGGTCCTGCAGAGCCAGGTAACCAGCCAGACCAAGCAGCTGTCCCTGGCCTTCGAGAAACAGAGCAGACACATAGAGGACCTGCTGGAGGAGCTGCAGGACAGAGACAACGCCCTCCAGAGGCTGGAGGAGGAAGTGCGGGGCTGTCGTCAGGAAATCGCTCAGCTGAATGCAGAAAAGCAAGAGCTGAAGTTGGAGAGCGAGAGCTTTGGAGAATATGATACAGAGGAGTTAATATCTGAGGTTGATTCAGTGCTGACATCCTCTACACAGGATGAATTAGTCCAAGCGGACAATGAAACTCAGCAGGCTGTATTCAAGAGCATTCAACTGGATTCTGAACTGCCTCAGCTTCTGAGGATGCCAACCACCAGGCAGCCCACTCTCAGTAACAATAAGGATGGCTCCCTGCAGAATGTGGAAGGAGAATTACATGACTTGAGGGCAGAGGATGCAGAACTAAGTTCTAAGCTTACTACAGTTGCATTTCTCAAAGAACTGGGTGGCATTGGCTCAGAGCTAAGTGATCTCATCGAAGACAGCGCCACGCACAGACTCTTGCTAGACTTACAGGCTGCAAAGAGAGATCAGAGACCTTTGAACGAACTTCTTAAATCCTTGTTGACTGGAGTTCAATCACTCAACAAGCAGAGAGAACAAGCTTTGGAATCGGAAGCCAAACAGGGCTGTCTTGCTGACAGGCAAGAGAATTTCACTGTTTCAAGCAGCATTGGCACCAAAACTGAACAAGCCATGGCAAGGGAAGAACCGTTCTTGTCTCGAGAAAGCCTGTTGGAACTCAGGGAAAATGAAGAGCTGAAATTAAACCCTGAAATTGCACCCTTACACACAGAGGGTATACAGCTTTCTCCACCAACAGGCCAGAGATACACAGAAGGTATGCAGCTTACTCCACCAACAGGCCAGAGACCAGAGGATGTAGGCAGCAGAGACAACGATCAGTCGCAGTCGCATACGGACATGCAGGAGTCCCATAACACCATTGCCGCATTGCAAGCTGAAAATCAGGCACTAAGGTCCTGGGCACTGTCAGTTTGTCCTCCTCACAGACAGAAAGAATTATCTGCTTTCACTGAGGGAGGACAACAAAGAAATGAGTGTATTTTAAGGGCTGGTGGTGCAGGTGTAACTGATGCCATCTCAAAAGGGACAGAAGGAGCAGTTGTCAGAGAACAGAAGGGTCTGGAGGGCGGAGCTGATTGTTGGCTGTTGGCGCCTTCCTCCCAGGAGCTCACCACTCATCTGGATAACCATGCAGCAAACATGAATGGAAAAGACCAACTGGAACAGGAACTGACTGAACTGGGTGGTCTTAAACCAGGGGGAAAGGACAGTGTAGCCCTGTGGGCAACCGAGGCAGCTCAGGCCACGCAGGAAGACCTCATGGATACCTCTCAAGAGCATGAGGAAGGGGGCAGAATGGTTCAAGACAGTGCTGGCAAGAGGCAGGAGGTGGTACTGCAGGCAGGAGAGGTCAGGAGACAGGAGGTAGGAACAATAGCCAGAGGGGACAGTGGGAAAAGTTTCAGAGACCAGACCGAAACAGAAGACAAATTCTCTCCATCCCAGATAAAGGCTCTTCAGCAGCAGGTCAGTTTGGAACTTTACTTATGAAACACAGTGATTAGGAAAAATGAGCACAGATTTAATTCTGTACTTAAATTATTCTTTCTCTGACACCTAACCCAACCTTAAATTTTGTGATTACTGTATGTTTCTTTTGAGACACTGTTGAAGCTGATGTGAAAAGCCACATGAACTGCATAGTGTTTGCAGGTTAAGGTTAAGGGTGAAATATGTGCAATATGTATTACTCTAAAGGCAGTAGTCTTTTTTATATTTATCCATTGAGCAAAGTCTGTGTTAGAAACTGGGAAAATGGTATGTTTGGACAAAGTAAACAAAGAAACAGGAGAACTTACACAACTTCAGATTAGAGGTAAAAAAAACCACTGCAACAGTCAAGCCAAATGGATTTTTAAGACTAGTTAAATGGGTCATTAAAAGGATCGCTTCCTGTTTCTGTTCTAGTTGGTGGAACTCCAGTCCCAGGTCTCTAGTCTCAGAGCAGAGAACAGTAGGCAGGAGGAAGAGCTTGAGCTGTGGAGGCTCATGGGAGAGACCATCTCCTCTCAGCCCACAAGAGACGGGGCACTTCAGCCTGGCAACGGCTCAATAGCAGTGGTGCATGAGGACCACTTGCTCCTTACCTGCAAGGGGAACAAGCTGGTTGGATCCACTCTGATGGCAGCAAACACATTCCGGCAGTCTGGAGCAGAAGGCAACTGTCAGGAGCTTCTGCTTTCTGCTCCAGCTGAAAAGGATGCTAGTAAAGGTGGGCAATGCCATGGTCACTCATACCCAGCTGATAGGACCCCAGGACCACCCGATGGCACGGATGGACCTCTAGTGGCTGCTCAGGTAAGGCTTTGAGGTTGTTGTCTTTCTGGTAAGCTGTTGATTTGTGGTGTATGAAAACCTTAGACAAATGTAAAAAAGTAATACAGAATTACCACATTTAATTTCAGATTGATACTCCAGTTTCTAGTTCCCGTATCTTGTCTTCACCTACTTTGGTGATAGGAAGAGTATATTGGGGAAGTGAGGATTTAATAAAAATTCAATGGTCTGAACCCAGCGGTCTTAGAAATTAATGGCCTTGTTTATGGTCCAGCACTCTGAATACCAAACATAAATGATGCTAATTACTAAAACTCATCACTTAACCAATGTGTAAAATAATTTAAAAAAAGATTTAATTTAATAATTATTATCAAAGATATTAATTATCAATTAAATCACCGAATTCGTTGATAGGAGATGAGCAGTCTGGAGGATCAACCTTTGCCAGAAGTATAGAATCACAGCTGGAATAAATTGAAAAGGTTTATTAAGCAGTTACACTAAGACAAAACAAAATTCAAAGTCTGGGCTACAGACCTGGTCCACTACCTTAACAGACACTAAATTACATAAAGACATTAACAAAACAAGAACATGGATGGATCACAGAATGGGTGAATGAATGCGTGCAGAGAAAATTACCCAAGCCAATTGTTTACCTCTCCCAAGGAAGAACACAGGAACCACTCACGATAGCAGCAAAACTCCAAAAGGAAAAATGCAAAGTTGCAGGATAAACTGAGCCACGGACTGGATGACTGAACGGATGACTGAGCTTAGGCTGAGCATAGGCAAAAACTGAGTGGGCCAAAACTGAGCAAAGAGGCCTGTTCCAGGCCTGACTGAAGAAGAAGCTCTCTCCACCTCCCTGACCCACGCATGATTCATTTTATGGTTGGGGAGTGCCTGGAAGTTTCTCCAGGACTTAATTTTGTCCTTTCGTTCCAAACATCTGGAAATACCAGATATATTTTCAAGATTCTCATCTTTACATTCAGCTCTTCATGAGCATCGCAATGACACCAAACATTAATAGGCATGGGTTGAGAGGAGAGAGTTGGCTGAGAAGAACTGGTAAAATGGTGGTTTTGCTGCTATATTGAGAAATATACGTTATCACACGGCATTGGGGTTTCCACATTTTTCCCATGACATGAGAGTACAATTACTGTGGGGTATAAAAGGGTAAGTGATCCGAACGTATAGGTACACACAAAGAAACACATACATACACACACACACACACACACACTCACGTGCTGATTGTGCTCAGGAAGGGGAGAGGGGGGAGAGAAGGCAACCCCCTGCAGTTGTGGTCTATCAGGATGTTACTGTTTTAAGAAGTAACTTAGACTGACTTAAAAGGAAGAGTTCTTTAAGATTATATTGGAAGTATCTGGCACCTGAACCTCTTTCAGATTGAACCAAACATTAGCCACTGTATAGTCAAGGATTCTACATCTGAGGGGCAGATCAATGCTTACCAATAAACAAAGTGGGCGTACCACACCCTACTTCCGCTTTTATCTGGCAAAGTCAAATGTGAATCCAAACAGTCAATCATTAGTTTGAGGTTTTAAGTATCTGACTGGGTTTTAGGTGACTTCTTGCAATCTTAAAGCGATGGCTGCTTATTTTAAGTAGGTATGTGACCGGTGGTCACTGATTTTGGGGTATTTATGGTGGTAGACCATTTGCCCTCTTGCCTGCTATGTGTGTGTATTTTTTTACTTATCTGCGCTTGTTCTGGTCCTGAGTAGGGGAAGGAATCCGAAAAACTCAGACCAGAGCAAATAACCATAAAATGCATGGTACTCTCCCGACAAGTATAAAGTATAAAAAGTTTGTTTTTGGAGGTGTAGGCTACTTGTTGGAGCATTGTGGGATGGTTCCTGCCACACACCCAGCACTTGGGTTGCCCCATTTCTCACTTGCCAGTGTTAATGGTGTCTATCTATGTTATCACTTCTACTAGCTTTTCTTTCAGGAGCCTTTCATGAAAGACCTCAAGAGCAAAGCAGTCACTCGCAAGGACATGGAGAAAGGTACCAAAACAGAAGAGAAGAGTAATGATATTGGTCATGAGGTTTCAATCACAGAGCACAGTGATGAAGAATGTAAAGAAATCGGGTACAGAGATACAGTGAAGCAGACCAAAGCAATACATCATGCTCTTGGAGGCGATCGGGAGAGAGGGTCTGACTACCATGGAAGTGATCCCAAAGCAGCAGCTCAAAGAATTCCAGGCTACCATGTCAAAGAAGCCTGCTGTGGTGAAGATCAGTCCAAAATGGAATACCAGACCAAAATAATCAATCGGAGAGGGCATGAAAATAATCCGCTATGCATTGACAGTGGGATGCGAAAGGAGCAGAAGGGAGTAGCCAGTGAGCAGATACAGCTTGTAAATGAATCTCAGGGACCAGAAAGTGAGTCTGCCTCTGAGCAGAACAAGGTCACCTTCAAGACAAGTTCAGTCCAAAAGGCAGTCCGAATCACTACAACCATGTCCATAGCAGAAGACACTCAAATTCACCACTTCCGCACAGTAACTCTCAGTGAAAATAAGATTGCTTGGAAGAACGGCTCCCCTTACTGTACGGAGAGTGAAACTACAGCAGCACAAACACTAATGCAACAACACAAACACTTGCAGGAACAGGAGAATACTACAGACATGCTGAAGCTTGCCTACACTGGGAAGGGAAGTTTGAGCAAACCTGTGGTGTCAGACCACAGTGCCCTCAGCTGGACGAGGGTTGACACTGCTGACATTCAAACTCAAACAGAAGTACAAAGTGGGAGCTTGGATTTCAGAGACATGTGTGAGGGAGGAGACTGGGAGAGTGTGACATGTATATGGGATAAGAGTGTAGCCACTCAGACAGAGGGTGAGACTGGAGGGTTGGGATTTGGAAATCCTGTGCCTTCCGGGGGCAGTAGGGAAGTATGCCATGCCAGCGTACAGACCGAGGCTCTAGACATCCAGGAACTCCAGGATTCAGCAGCAAGGAAGGAAGTGGAGATGGAGATCACAGATTCACTGCCGCTGTCACCCACGGGAGCAGGAGAAGGTGGGGCCGGGCTTTTGTTCTCCAGGTCTTTCCCCATCCCTGCTGACCCAGCCCGCCTGGCTCAAAGGATCCGGCGGAACCGTAACCGCATGTCGGCTGCTTTCGACGACACGGAGTACGAGCCCTATGGGCTGCCCGAGGTTGTTATGAAAGGTGATGGTGCTCGTAGGAATACATTTTAAGTGAAAGATGAAGTTGTAAGAGTGAGCAAGGTAGTTACATAGATGAATATTCACCGCATAACAATGCATGTGTGTATATTTATGCATGAATTTATCCTTTTGGTGTGTCTGGAATCTTGCTCTAAGGCTGTAGACATGCAGTATGTGTGTATAACAGTGCACAAATTCACAGGAGTACTGCAGAAGTATAAACACTGCACACACATAAAGAATAAACATTTTCCTTTTCCTCCACAGGATTTGCAGACATTCCCAGTGGCCCTGCATGTCCCTATGTCCTGAGGAGGGGCCTCCTGGGTACGCACACCCTGCCTCTCTCTCTGAGAAAGCAGGCTGAGGATGAGGGGGGCAACCCTGACCCCGACCTCTGACCCTTGACACACAGGTATGGAGGGAACGTGCACACCCATGTCTGCTCACACTCTCTTCACCTGCTCACTCTAGCACATGAATGAGCACCGCACATGCTCAGTCACATGCTCGGAGTGCATGCTGGGTGATGCTGTTTGACATCAACCTGACTTTGGTGCGGGCCTCTTTTATTCAGCTGAAGATCAGCACCTGGGTGTTTGTGTGTCAAGGTGAAAAATGTATCTGTCATCACTTTTGAGTTGTGGTGAATGGAAGCCACACATCTGGCCTCAGAGTGTATCCAGACCAATAGGCCTTTCTCACGTAAAGATGGTGACTTTTCCGGTCTGAGCCAATAGGGGGTATCTTTACGTCTGGTTAGCCATCTTCCCTATTATTAGCGAATCGACAATGGCACAGTCGAGAAGCAAGAAGTGGTGTTGTGTACCTTTGTGTACAAGGAACAAACAAAAACAGCCCTATTTAAGCTTTCACACATTTCCCCGTGATGAGGACACAGGCACGGCACACAGCTAACATTGAAAACTTGTATCGTTTTATTTAGCGTTAATTAAAAAAACAGCAGTGACAGTGCAATATTTTACTTAGGTTAGATGAGCACATTGTTGGTAAACTTACACAACTAAGCTCTGTTTGAACTAATCGTGACGTGACTTTGTCAGTGTCAAAGTAAAGGTTTACATACAAACGTGTGTCATTGAAAACTGCTGTGCAACATGCCTTAACAGTGAAAACATTCATGAAATTATGGTATCTTGTTATTGAAATAAACGTTCATTTCTCAGTCCTTCCAATTGAACCATTTCATCAGATGATAGGCACACAGAGAGGGCTGGTAAAAACGTTATGGATTTTTTGACGGTCCACCGGCCCATGGGATTTGTCCAGGTATGCCCGATGGCCAGTACATCACTGGCAAGAGAGTATGATTCAAGCCATCGAGAGAGGAAGGCCCACTGTTTAACGTCTGTGATGACACAGTTGTTTGTAGCATGCACTTTTGCAGTGACGACGTGTTTACAACAACTGGTGGTCTAAACAGAGTTTAAAAAGATGAAATGAGTAAAAGATGCGGTGCCTTGTATTTTTCCATGGATCTCTGACAGAACCCCAGCCAGGAAGTCCGTTTATGACAGGTCGACTGAAAGACTGGGGTTTGATGTTCGTCGAGTCAAACCTTGCTGTGGTCAAGAAAATGTTGATGTTGCTAGCGTTGCTAGCCAAAGCATCTCCTTCAACAGACCGATGCAAACAATTTATTCAGCACTCTTGCTCCTTTTGCCCCCTAACAGCTTCAGTGTTATCTTCACTACACCTCCAGTTTGTGTGGCTCCTCATTCTTTTTAAATGACCTGTAGAACCTTGCTCATATTACGACACTACCGTCTACTACGTCAGACACTATACCAAAAAGAACATGCACGTAACAAACATGAATGAAATATTAAACTGTCATGACATATGTTATGACAATGAACAATTGGATAATTTCATTACACAGCTTTATTGAAGTGCATTTACAAGCTGCTAGGTGGCTTGATCTAACGTTAGCCATCTCTCTGTAGCTAGCTGACATTACCTTCGTAATGAAAGATAAACTGTTCATGGAACAGTTTATATCCACGCTCCAATTTCGTTCTGTTTTGCAATATATATCCACCGTTTCAGCAACCTGTGAGAGCCGGAATTTTGGCAGATTTGCCAAAGATCTGGAGAACATCAGAGGGACACACACATCTTCGCCGAAGGTAGCTATTGTTGACCGGAAGTAACTTTACCCCCTGTTGCTTTCCAATATGGCGGCGTGAAAAAGGCCTAAAGACTCACAATGTATCCACACTCATAGACTCACAGTTTATCCCCACATGTAGACACTATGTATCCACAGGCATGCACTGCCAAACATGGGAAAGCCTGTCACATTCACACACTATCTTCAGAATGGAGTTGTTATCTGTACCAGGGAAAATCATAACACCGCAGTTAATATCCTTCACAGATGTGCTGGCCGTGTGGGGGACCATGTATTTCAAAGCAAGCTTTAGGGATGTGCTTGCATATGTGCCCACAGTTTTTTTTAAAAATTGGAAATATTCGTCCTGTTTTTACGATGCCAAAATGAAGTGACCTGAAAAGTGACTGTTAACCCATAATAACTCTTTGTGAGGTTAAAATATTTATATTGTACAAAATATGCCATCTTTTTCTGTCATCTTGTGGGCTGGGTAGAAGGCTGATTGCAGTTTTTCCCTACAGTGGTCCAATGCCCAGTATTAATTCCATTCATTTCTTTGAAGGGAAGACGCCAAGGGATCGATGGAAGGATGCGACTCACCCCTTCACTGCATGCACACCCTATGAACATGAGACTCAGGACCTCTGGTTGGATTGCTAACGGCTTCCCCTTCCTTGTACCCTCATTCTCAAGAAGGGAATTATATTTACTCTCATGGCCTAATGGTTTTTTGACGGAAACAGTGCTTTGAAATCGACCAGTCACCAGCTGTCCCTGCATAGCTCTGGCGCTGATGACACTCAGCATTGAATTGGCTGTCTGTGCACTTCTGTAACGAGCAACATACTTTAAAGTGCCTCTTTTTCTGGGGCGATGCAGACTAACTAAGTGCAGTGTATAGGTTATACTATGTGTTGCTTTTAAGCCAAGTCCTTAGAGGTGTTAGGGATGGTTATTTGTGTGAAGGCTGATAGTAGCATTAACGTATTGGGAGATGTGCGTAAAGTACCTGACATTTGCCCGCTGCCCACTAGTGGTAGTGAAGGGCACCTGCTGTAGGATTTTCTGAAAAAATAAACCAAGAGAAAGTTTCTTTCACTATAGCAATGATATGTAAATTAGCCTAAAAAAGGACATGTGACTGCTGTGTGCTTGGTATGTCCAACTGAAGACTGCCCTGGGGTCTGTTGCCTTTTGAATTTTGTATGAGGGAACATTAAACGCAGCGTCAAGCTCTGACCCATCAATACAACAGAGTAGTTAGTGACTTTTTTATAGAAATAACCTAAGTTTGCTTAAAGTCATATAGTTTAAGGTATTTAATGTAATTTATGTAGCGCAGGACATGGTTCACTAAACTTTAGTTACCCCATGGTTATATATGTGTGAAAGTATGATTAGAACTGATGCATAGAGCATTTACAGAATTTGCACTATGGGGTGACCTTACTTTAATTTCACAATGTGTGCAGACGTGTGTGTGTATGTACACCTTCTCATTGTGTTTCATTTTGTTGTGGTATTAAATATTAGCCCATTTGCCTCGTAGAAAGCTGCGATGCTGGCTCTTTGCTGGTGTGTGTGTGTGTGTGTGTGTGTGTGTGTGTGTGTGTGTGTGTGTGTGTGTGTGTGTGTGTGTGTGTGTGTGTGTGTGTGTGTGTGTGTGAGAGAGAGAGAAAGAGAGTGTGCATGTGTGCTTATGTCTGTCTGTGGACTCACAATAACCTATGACTGTGTTTCCACTCCATTTATGGTGATCAACTGTTGGAGTTCAGCTTGTTTCTCTTTTCCTCTCTCTTGTTCTCACACACACAGCTTTAAAACCCTGACTTGCTTTGGGGCACTCATTGTACCCATAAACACACATCTGAGTGCACTCACAGAATGTACTCTATATCCTCAGAAACTTTTGAACAATGCAATTTTATGTATAAGGTTCTGAACCCCATGACCTTATTTTTAAGATGGTATATTTCATTGTCATATGACATATTTTCAAAGATCATATTTAAAATATTTGGATTTTGGGGACAGACAGTGGTATATGACAGGGTATGCTAAATAAATGTGAATGTTATTTTACACATTACACAATCACATTCATTTTGGGTACAGCTACAGCTCTACACATTAGCTTGATTTGATCAATTAGTTTTGAAAATTTTCAAGAGGGCTCACCACAGATTCAGTCAGACCTGTAGATCCTCCAGGAGGAAATATCAGACTTTTTAACTCAAGAGGTGTGAGTGTTTCTCTCTGCTGCAGCTGAACATAAGAAGAGACTTTTTTTGACTACTGTGTGGAGTGCTGTATACAGTCCATTACAAGAATGCGGGGAGAGGGATTTGAATGCCCCAGAAGTCAAGATGTACTATAAAGGGAACATCAGGATCTTGTTGATTCTTATCTGTCAGCATACCAGCTTAGAAGATTCAAGCACACTGCTGAAATTATACAATGATTGAATTGCATATACTGACATACATTAAAGCAATATATACACAGAACGATATACTTGCACACACAAACAGGTACACAGTCATTGAATAATCTGTCTCACACACATGCAATGTAGCTGTGACATTTTGAGTGTAATTGTGTTTTATTTTTCATTGATATCTTTTTGTTGTGGTCCAGGGTTTGAATAAAGACTGCTGTAAGTAAAACATGTTGAGCTTCAAATGCCAAATGTCTGTCTTTGCACTGATTGTTTTTGTTTAGTCCCATAGTTTCCTAATGTTGTGTTTTTGCCAGGAATGTTTTCATTAGTTCACTGCAAAACCTTTGTTCTTCATTTATCTAACTTTTATACAAGCATCTCCATATATTGGTCATGATACTCTTATCATTGTGGTAGATTGAGAGTTTGTCCATTTTGTCCTGGCATAGTTTATTTATGAAATTGTTCTTCTGATCAAGCTTAAGAGAGGAGCTCCTCAACCTGAAGCAGATTATCAGGTAATTTGTCTCGGAGTTGAAGGAAATCAGAAAGCTGTGCCTTTGCAGGTAGAAATTAAAATATGGTTTTTCTGTAAATGGTGCAAAATGTGAGAACCTTATGCTGCTGAAGCAGTACTGTCAGACCTGGGCACTACAATAAATCCTTTTTCAGGTTGAGCATAAAATGGAACGCAACAAATATTAAAGGTTGAGGCCTAAAACAAATGTTCACTGTGTTCCATTTCGCTATTAAATGGGAACAAAAACGTGGCAAAAATTTATGTATTGGATATTGTTTCTCCAGTTACAGGTTACAGTTCAATCTTAGTAGGACTGCAGAGAGCAAATACATGATTTTTACAAATACTAAATTTTGCTCCAGAAAAGATGAGGATCACATTTATTCACATCCTTAAGTCATCTTTTAAATAAAATGTATAACAAAAATCAATCCTCACCAACCTGCTTTTCTGTAGTTCAGTGGAAACCTCAGAAACGAAAGAGGTAGGGAAAGCCTTGCTGTTTTTGTGGGGTAATAAATCAGGTAACAAAAAGTTGGAATTCATTAATGCCATGTTACTTCATGTAACATGATATTCAACCCAACAATAATGGAACCATATTAATTTGTTCTGCTTCTCTTTATAAAGCAAGCCATCACACAATGTCAGCAAGCACAGCACTAATATCTTGCGTACTAATATGGTTGTCAGTCTCACTTTGACCATATGAGACAGAAGTTGACTCACCAACCAGATCCTGGCCCCTGAATCCTGCTATCATCAAGTAGCCTAACACCAAGAAGGCCCCCGAAATATAAACTTTCAAGGGGCCACATACAGACACCACATTGTGGCAAACTACCCATCCGCAGTGCCTATATGTATTCCTCTCCAGCTGTTAGCCATATGATTTCACCATGTTGGATTTTCTGCCAGTTTTTTAATAAATGGCATGTCAGTATGAAGGTCTTGTTGTGAACTGCTGTATTACGAATCATCTCAAAGGAAAGCATTTGTTTCTATGTATGACATAAACCCAAAAATAAATACACCAAACGACACGTGCTGGGCCTATGTATAAAGACATGTTTGACGTGTGGAGATTCATTAACCCTTTCGCACATAACTTATTTTTTATGCTATGTAGCGCGTGTTATTTTACATGGTTCATTATGTTTTCATCAGTGTTATTAAGCTTCTCATAGTTTTCAGTTTGCATTTTCTATATTTTAAATGTTAAATCGCTGTTTCATCAAAGCTAAAATTAGCTAGGATTTTTCCAATCTAGTTTTCTAATCGCACCGGTTTTAGCATATGTGCTAGAAGGCTAATCACACCGGTGTGACCGTATGCGCGAATGGGTTAATAAGAACTCATTATTGAGAAAGTGCAACAAAATGCATGTTCCAATGTCCACGCTTGAACTCATGCTAAGTAGCCTATTATTAAAAATTCATTAGTAATCACTCATCATGACTCTTCCAAAGTTCTCTCTATTAGCTAAATTGATTAATGAATGGGTGATGCTCTGCTATTTATACTCATCTTAATTGATATTTCTGTTTTATTCTGATTGAACTAATTATTTATCAGGCTTGTTCACAACACCATGTGATGTAAAACTTTTTTTTCTGTTTTACATTTAACAATGTAATATAGGGTTACAAGAAATGTTACTGTAGTTTAAAAATAATGACACACAAATATCGTAAATTTTGAACTTTATTTGTACATGTATAATAATGTTAAAAGTAGGCCTACCGCCGACTTAAAAGGCAATATGTTGTTTCGCCATGTAGTGGCGCTTGACTTACTACAGCCCTCAGAAGCGCGCAGCTGAAAAG
The DNA here is from genome assembly GCA_019176425.1 of Megalops atlanticus. Taxonomy (NCBI): domain Eukaryota; kingdom Metazoa; phylum Chordata; class Actinopteri; order Elopiformes; family Megalopidae; genus Megalops; species Megalops atlanticus. Next base: position 454,845 of record CM032888.1, read on the forward strand.
TGCGTAAGTCAAGGGCAGACTACGCGTAAATGGTGTTTACATAAGAAACGCCTAGATTTTGGGGTTGCTCTGCCCGAAGCACGAAACTGCCTTCATGGCGTGCAAATCATAGACTTAAGTCAAGGGGAGAATACACGTAGGCTGAAAAGTGCGTAGCTGCGCACTTTTTTCACTTACTTGCATGGGAGAATACGCCCCTAAGTCTGATTATCACTCTGTTGCACCTAGCACAGTGTGATTGGAAGTGTGTGAGGACATCTTGGTACTGAGCAGTGTACTTGTGGTGCATTATCATGTGGTTGAAATTACTGAAGTGTGAAAATCCATGAAGAAAATGAACAGTTGACTGTGAGTGATCCCGTGGGACAAGCATGGTTTACTTTGAGTGATCTCATTAGAAAGATGTACAGTTCGCAGAATGCATGGGACTCTTGTTGGTGTCTTGCTCGAGTCTGGAAGGCTTCTCACCAGTGACAGATGGCAGGCTGCCCAGAGCAAATCATGCAGAGCTGCAGTGGTGTATGAAGCAGCCATTTTAATGTTGGAGTCCCCCTGTGGTACCCCTCAGGTACCGGCATCACCCTCTGCTTCTTTCCTTTTTTCTCCTCTTCATAACTTTTTCATTTCCTGGTCCTATGATCAGGTTAGTGTTGGATAAAAAGAAGAAGGAAATGCGAAACAAAAGAAGGGGCTAATGAGCCAGGAGATGTCAGAGGCCGGAGGTTCTTTAGAAATGGGAGACTGAGCTGAAAAGATGGAAAAGCCACAGAGAGCTTAAAGAGACAGGGAGAGGGAGATGCAGCTGGGGTGTGTAGAATTGGAGGATGGGGCTGAGTGGGGAGGGAGGGTGATGGAGAGTGAGGCGCAGAAGATGAAAGGTTGGCACAGAGATACAGAGTGAGACAGAGCAGACTTTCCATCCTCACGATCGCAGCATGTTCTGCTGCCACTCAGTTTAAACAGCAGGGAAATAACCTTGTTCCACAAATGGAGTCTTAGAGGTGATAGAGGGATGTCTGGCTTTACAGGAAGGGGGGCGATGAGGATGGAGGGAAAAAAAGAGATGAGTCGAAAGAGGGAATGTGCTTGTAGTGGTGCAGGTTTTTTTTGTGGTGGGCTGTGATCATCTTAAGACCTCAGAATAATGTCTCGTATACTCTCTACCCCAAACTCAACTCTTTAAAATCACCTGGAATTACTAACACTGTTTGCGTTGAATACCATAACATTGCATATGCATAGTAGATACTCTCATCCATCGTGTCTCTCATCCAGAGTGGCTCATGTAGCTTACAGTTATAATGCAGGTTGTGTTCCTTGCTCAAGGGTACAACACTAGTGTCCCACTTCAGAATCTACAAGGTACTGCTCCTGAGTGCTGCCCATTAAAACACCACATTTGTAAATGGGGCATGTCAGTCCACCTTTCTTCAACCATTTTTCTGGCTTTTGGCAAGTCTAGCCTATCATCTGCAGATATTTCACTTTAGGTGTGAAAGAAAAAAATTTGGTGTCATATTGAATGAATGCTATCCATTTTGCTCATCTAGAAATAATAAATGTAGTCTCATACTGAACTACAGTTCCCAAAACACAAATGGGTCACACAGAATCACACATTTCCTAGGATCAGCCACTCAGCCATTCACTGTAGGCCAGTTGTGTCAGTGCTCCCGCCCCCTAGCCGTGGTGTTTTGTGTTTTTTCTGTCCATGTGCTTTTGTTTTTCCCTGTGTTCAGCCCTGCCCTGCTCTCCGCCCTGTCACCGCCCACCTGATTACCTGATCATCCCCACCTGCCTGCCTGCGCACCTGCATCCCATCTCCTCATCAGCATTTCCCTACTTATACCCTGCTTGTTTCATGTCTCATTGCTAGTTTGTCACAGTTGCTTTGCCTGTTTCGTCCCCACCGTTTGTTACCCGTGTTTATTGCTGTTTTTCCGTTTTCGACCTGCTGCTTTGCCCTGTTTGCCTGTTTATCTGCCTTTCTGGTTTTTTGACCCTGCCTGGTTTTGTGATTACGATCTTGGTTGCGGACTTTAATAAACCTGTCTGAATATGACGTTTTCGAGGTCTGCGACTGAGTCCTTGTCTGAGCCCCTGACAAATTGTTAGAACACAACCACAATATGTCCTACCCAGAATCCACCTCTCCAGGAGAGTGCCTGGATTTGAATGTCCCCTACTTTGAATGTCACTCTGCTCTCACAATAGCCTCAGTGTGTGGATTCTGAGTGTGAATGGGGGCATGTTTGAAGGCTTTGCATATATGTGCCAGGCCTCTAAAAGGTCAATGTACTCAGGCTGGGGGACAGAAATAGACCGGTTCACTTTCACAGAGGCTCTGGATTGGGGACGTGGGGTGGGGGTGGGAGAGAAATGGACGGACCAGGGAACATTCAGGGAAGATGGGTAATGATTAAAAGCTTATGGCTGTGCTGGAAGTTCAATCTGTAACTACATACCCCTGGGAATGTAAGCTTACCCTCCATGTCTTGCAAACACAGCAGTATTTGCAGGGGATGGTGGAGGGGGGAATGGCAGGGGGGTTTGGGTAAGGTTCAGGTCTGACCCTGGCTGGTGAGTGCTCTGCCTTTGAGGTCAGGGTGTGTTAGAGCAGCCAGCACTAGTTGCCAGAGTAATGTGACTATCGCAGAATAGGCGGTGGAGTGTAAACTTATCCCTATAAACATAGTGACAGGTATTCAGGCTTGTTCTCAGAGTAAACAGAGACTAAACACATACACGCACATACGCAGGCACCTACACCCACCCCTCACATGCGCACATGTGCACACATATGTACAGTGTTGTGTATTGAACAGTTCCCAAACATGCAAAGGCACACACACACATGGGTCCCAATACATGTCAGGATAAATCTCTACATACTACTCGCCTGTTTTGGATGGGGTTTCCTAGACTCACCATGTACCAGTTCCACCTGCTTGTGCTCACTCTGGTAAGCATTACACTGGATAAAGGGCTTACAATGTATACATGACATATTAATGTAACTAATACAAAGAGCCTTGTGAAGTATCAAGTAAGCATCCTCATGGTGATGGTCCTCTTGCCCTGTCTCTCTCTGACTTCGTTATGCATATTACTAAATGTTGTTCTCAATAAGAATGCATAACACATGTAACTGTGAGACATTAACCTGAAACTGTACAGTGATATAAAAATATAACTGACAATAATAAATAAGCACATATATTTAGGTGAGGAAAGGATATGGTGCCTATAACAGGAATAAATCATTCACACTCATCTCTTTTGTAAGGCTGAACTGAAAATGAACCAAATGATAGGCACAAGATCCAATGCCGTTTGAAATCATTGTCTCATTGTTTCTTAGTTTTATCCTGTAACTGGAGTCTAATTGTCATTGGTTCTGATTTTTCTGTTATTGCTCAGGCATTGGTGCCCACAAAATCATGTTTATTAATAATTTCTGTCAGAAGTAGTGATAGACCCAGTGAGATTTATTCTTAATAATAAAATTGATCAAGTTGTTGTCATACTTTATTGTGGACGTGCGCATTAATGTGATGGTGCCTTACATTATTTCAGTTAAAGGAAATGAGTTCTGTTTGTCTGGATAAAAGTTTATAGTGTATACTGGCAACAGTAGGGAGGGAATGCAAAAACATAAAGCACAGATATCAGCAGGAATAAGAGCCAGGGCGATTTATGTTCACACTCATTTATATGCATAGCATACACCTAACCTGGTCATGTACACGGGTAGTACGTGAAGGTCCTCATTAACAGGCTGGATCAAGCCTCCTGCTCCATACTCTGGTCCCCACTGCAGGCCCCTTACCCCAGCAGGCAAACATTCTACCATGTGTCAGTTACTCACTGCGGTCCTGTGGGGGAAGTGGTATGCTCTCTATGTGTGGGGGGCTACATGGCAACAGGTTAAGATGAGGTCACTCCGCTCTGCTAATCTATTTTTCTATATCTCCCTCTTTCTTGCTCCCAACCCATTTCTCTATATCTCCCTCTCTCTTTCTTGCTCATATTCTTTCTCCCCCTCAATGTCTTTCTTTAGCTCTCTCCAACTCTATCCCTCTATCTCCTTCTCTTTCTCCCTTTCTCCCTCTCTCAATTCCCCATCCCTCTCTCTGGGCGCTCCTCCTGTTTCTCCTCCTTTCTCTCCTTCTCTGTCTCTCTCCCTCTCTCTCTCCTCCCTCCCTCTCCCTCTATCTCTGCCTCCTTGCTGTCTCTCTCCCTCTATCTAATGGAAAGCATGGCAAAAATGTCACAAGCTGTTCTTATTATGGTTCCTGCAGCCCTGTCCTTTGCCGTTGGCTGCTGCTTTTGGGCTGTGAATGCTAATGTAAGGGAGTGGAGCAGACTCCATACATGGAGGGGCCTCACATTGCTTCACCTTTTCCAGACCCCAAAACTCTGCTGACATCACTTTGGCCACTAGTTTTATTTGATAAGCTTTAAGGTTTGAAGAACATTGGAGTGATTATTACTCAATAATACTTTTTCATTGTGAAATAACAAGGACTGAGAAGGAAAGTTTGGTGAAATCAAAGTGGTTGTGTCAAATGCATCATGAGGAGACATTTGCTTGGTTGCAGGGATTTCCCTGGCACAGACAGACCATACAGATGCTTCCAGAGTCAGCAGATATGCATTAAATGCTAACTCAACCATTGCTCCGCTGCAGGCAAACTTGCATGACCTGACAATACCAGTGGGACAAATATACTGGGATGCATGTGCGCAGAAGTGCAGTGCTGAAAGAGTACCACCACCCCACCTTCAACCCAGGGAGCACCAGCCTTGCCACAGAGGGAAAGGGATAAACTGATGAAGGAAGATGAGAGAAGAGGGAAAGAAGAACAGCAGCAGCCCAGCCAAACCCAGCGTATCTGCATTGACCACTCCCTCCTCTCCTCTTGTACTGAGAGACTGAGAGCCAGGCTGATGTAGAGTTTTCTCACTTCTTGGATGCCAGAGAGCAGCTCCTTACACACGCGCACACATGCGCACACACGCTCCTTAGCTGTCATCTGTGTCGGGACAGCGCACAGACACCCTGGCACTGTGGAGTTTGTGGGTGATTAACGCTGAGGTAGGACACAGCTCTGGTCTCTGAGCATTGCGTTACATGTTCTTCAGTGGATGGTGTGCCATAGCTGAAAGAGCATATGCATAAATGCATAATGGGGAATTGACTGTTCTGGCCTGCATGAATGTGCTATGCTGACTTGTGAGTGTGTATATATGTTTATGTGTGAATGTGTGTGTGGGTGTGTGCATGTCAGAGTGTCTGTCTGCGTGTGCATGTACACATACTCCAGTAATGACACCTCTTCCATGAAACATTAACCACAACTAAGCACTCAGTTTCTGATTTACTTTTTTAAGGGATCATTAACCTCAGAACTAAAGAAGCCTCAAATGTTAAATCATTAATGAAAGTGAAAAAGCAACTGTTCCTTGAATGATGCAAAATGGCATTCATGCATTTCAGCAGCTGGAAAAGCTTCACGTAGATGAGTCATGGAGCTTGAGTGGTGTGTATATGTGGGTTTGTGTGTGTGTGCGTGTGCGTGTGTGTGCGTGTGTGTGCGTGTGCGTGTGTGTGTGTTTGTGTGCAGGGGGTGGGATGATCTAGGTTTTAGTAGATACATAAAGGAAGTTTGTCTTTGTGTTTTTCCTGCAGTTACCAGGTATTTGTGCATTTATTTTAAACTATTCATCTGCTTGTTCCATGCTCACTTGTCCATTCATCAGCACTATTACAGAATGTACATATTGTACCGTGTTGAAATCACATATAACCTTAACTTGCATTTGAGCTTTCAGTGGGTGTTTTTGGTTGTGACTTACACTAAGCTACTAAGGTGATACAATGTGTTCCATGTTCCATACTCTGTTTCTTGTGAGTTTTGTTTTGTGTTCTGTTGTGTGCACTGAGTAGTCGGTACACATCCTGGATATATTATGAATGTCTGATATGCAAACAACAAGCGCCATCTTCTTTGTCAAAGCTGTGCACAGTGCAGGCTGCATTGAATAGAGCCTAACACTACTTAAGCCCTACCACAAGTTAACTTGTGCAATCTATCAGAAGCCAAGTATAATATGATACAGCAGTCCCTAGAACACAGAATCAAAATACGTCACAATTCTACACATAAAATAAAATACTACAGGTAGCAGAGACACACACACACACACACACACACACACACACACACATATATATAAAAGTCTGTGGCCAGTTCATGCTCACAGACACACATCTTCAAATAATTCATGTGGTCAAAGGTGTTGAAATGTATTGTTGAAGCAAAATCTATGTATAACTTTATCAGGGAAAAGTAATAGGTTAATTGTGAATGTAACTAGAGAGGTCTCAGCAAAACATGACACACAATGCATGCACACTCTTACCAGGTAATTGCTGCTGAATAACACTGGTCTCACTGGACCTCCAATGGTAGGATACTTAGTGATCATTGAGCTCTTTGATAGGTGAAAAGTGAAATCAGGTTTCACTTGTTTATTATTCTGTTATTTCTCTTTTCCCTCTCCTTTGTAACTGCTCTGTCCCTTGTTCAAGGCAAGTGACCCAACGACTGACACCTTTCACCTCAGGTACGCAGTGGCATGAGGAGACAGTGGACCATAGGGAGGGAGATACACAGCGGGAGGGAGAGAGGTACCACAGTAGGAAGGAGAGAGGTATGCAGTGAGAAGGGGAGATGTTCAGGTTGGGACCAGACTGGGGTGAATGTTTAGGGCGGGGTCACATTGAGATAAGTGGTCTGGGATGGGATCCATTTCAGTTGAGTGTTTAGGTATGGGGTCAGGTTGGGGTGATATGTTTTCAGTTTAGATTTGGGGGAAGTGTTTAGGATTGGGATCAGGTTAGGGTGAGTGTTAAGAATTGGGGTCAGGTTGGGGTGACTGTTCTTGGTTTGGATTCAGATGGGGTGAGTGTTTAGGATTGGGATCATGTTGGGCATTCTGTGCTGGGGTCAGATTAGATATATCTTTTGATATGGAATCCGTGTGCCCAGCTGATATATTTCACACAGTGACATCAGATTCTGTGTCCTCCCTGTGCCCCACAGTGCTCTAGTGCCAGTAGCAGGTAAGGGCTGGAAGTGGACGTGGCCATGCGCTGTTCCACCCTTCTGGCCATCCTGACAGGGGTGCTGCTGTACCTGGTCCTGGGGGCGCTGGTATTCCGCACCCTAGAAGCTCCCCAGGAGAGCAAGGAGCACAGGCACCTGCAGAGTGCCCGCCTCACCTTCCTGAAGAACCACTCCTGTGTCAGCCCTGACCACCTGCAGGAGCTCATACAGGTATTCATGCTAGTGAGCTGTACTTGCCTGTACACAGGTACATGCACTAATGAGCTGAACTCACCTGGACAGAGGTACAGACAGTAATGAACTGAAATCTGTTCCAGGTCTATCATTTTGATAAATATTAAATATATTTTGATTAAATATATTTGCTCTTCCTTTTGCATATTATTTTTACATTAATGTATAAACGTCCTTGCATTTCTTTTATTTTTGCCTTAAGAAATTCATCTTGCATGCTACTGTCTGCAAGATTATATACACTCTACAATTGTCAAATTTAGTGAATTGACACTAAATTGATAAAATTTAATTCAATCTGACATAGACAAAAAGATCAGAGATGGCCATATACAGTGCAGTACTTTAAGCACCTACAGTAATAACATTTGACAAAATAATTACTTAATTAGAAAAGCTGGTTTATGTTGTTTTACTACTTTGTGCAATAGCACAACCCGTATGATCCTCTGCCTTTGATCTTCTGTAGTAGGTACCTATGATTTGTATGGCCAGGTTGCTTGACTGATTACCTGACAGTTCATTTTAGTGTATTAGGTTAGTTACTAAAATGACTGAAAACACTGCTAACAGTGTGACTAAAAGTATCAGCGGGCTCAGTACCATGCCTTAAGATGTCTGGTTGCAAGTTGCTAGTTTGTAAGAAGAGGTATGTACAGTGCATCCAAGGCAACTTCTTTGCATTTCTGTGTTACATGATGAAACACTGTGCTTGACTGGAGAGAGTGTTGGCCTTGTATTAATTTGTGTATCTCCCCTTTTTTGTATGGCTTGGACGTCACCCTTGGTTTTTCATGTAATTTTCCTATGCCAGAACTTTACATTCCTGTGACCCCCCCCCCACTTTGCCTCTCACTGTAGTCTGAATGTAAGTGCAGCAGATATATACGGGGTGAAATGCACTGCCTTGACCTTATAGCTCTGTTAAGGGGCATGAAAACAGGTGGAGACAGTAAACAGTAAGGGTAGAAAAGTTTAGCATCATTTGCAGGATAGTGAAAGTGGAAGAGAAAAAAATATTTTTGTTGTAAAAACTAAGATGTTTCAGCTAGAAGCCTTCATCAGAGTCATTTCAGCATCCAGTTACAGTGTTACAGTGAAAAAAAAACATGGAAAACTCACTGGTCAAGTGTACTTGACTGCTGTGCTTTTTGGCCTTGCGTAGGCATGAAGAAAGCAGAACTGTGATTTTGTTATATCTGTCTCCCTCCCTTCTTTTTCTCTGCCCACCCCACCCCCTCCAGGAGGTGGCCAAAGCCATCGGAGCGGGCGTGGACCCTGTCAGCAACTCCTCGGACTTCAGGAGCCGATGGGACCTGGCCAGTGCATTTTTCTTCTGTGGAACCATCATCACCACCATTGGTGGGTTGCCATTGAGACTAAACAATGGCTATAATAAACTCTCTGCCTCAGTCCCATTCTGTTTCACTACATCTAATGTACAGGCAAGACAACTAGATATAATACTTTCATGGCAATGTGACTCAACAGTCAATAGTACAAACTGTCAATAGTAGTAGTTAGTAGTAGTACTGCTACCGCTAATTCTGCTAATGCTGCTGATGCTAATGCTAATGCTAATAATAATGATAATAAAAATAAAAACAACATGTGGCAGTTTGGCTTTGTTCTGCCCAGCACAGGGGTGGGTAAGCTGGCAGGGGTTTGCTTGTCTCACTGCTCTCAGGTGCCTTGCACCTGCAAGTTGCTCAGATGGCATCAAAGGAGTAGTGTCTGTCTTCCAATGAGCACCCACTTTGCTGTAGTGTTCTGTGTGACTTACAGTGTGAAGAGCAACCGTTTGCTGTGGGCACATGTGTTGTAGGATCACGTTTGTCTGGCCTCAGCCTGCCTGCACAAATGCAGAGGCTGACATGGTGAGCTTAGTACAGAACAGGAAATTCCAAAGGACGTTGCATAAATGGGAAAAAAAACCACAATAATGCGTATCTGTGCATAGGAGTAAGGAGCAGGGGCGTAACCCAAAGGCAGCCATTTTAATTCTCATGTGCCCACTGCTGTTTACCCCTTGGCTAGGTACCTAATTTGAATGACCTCAGAAAATACCTGTACCTGTACTCTGCACAATGACAATAAAGTTGAATCTAATCTAAAAAAATATGTATCTGTATGGATGGATGATACATAAACTGTTTGGCTTGCTCTGGAAAAGGGCATCTGCTGTGCAAATAACACAAATGTAAATATGTTGTTCCATAATTGTAAGTGAGAGCAAAACTGACTACCTTCCCTTCTGGCAGGTTTTGGGAACATCTCCCCAAAGACAGATGGGGGCCAGCTCTTTTGCATATTCTACGCCCTAGTGGGGATCCCCATGTTTGGCATTCTCCTGGCAGGGGTAGGGGATCATTTGGGCACGGGGCTGAGGAAAGCCATTGGCAAGATCGAAACACTCTTCCTGGTGAGGGGCCATCCTGTAGCCACAGCTGTCCCCAGCTGATGTGATCACATGGTCGTGTGACATGAACAGCTGATAGTTGTTTCATTGAGCAGGGCAATTTACTGAGCTTTCAGTTCTAAACTGAATGCATTCTATGACCAGAACAGTATCTGTGACATTCTCCCATTCTCCTGACTCCTTCCCTCTCTCCCTCCTTCTTTCACTCTCCACCATCCATCCACACATCTGTTCACTCTAGTTCAGCTTGTTTTCTTGGCCTGGCAAACACATGCTTATGTTTCTATTGTGTGTGTACACAAAAGTCAGCAGACACTGTATTCCCTAAGAGGAGTGATGCTAAGCATTCACTTTCTGTCACCCTCTGTCTGTGGCAGGCAGCAGGGTGCCAGGCTGCGAGTGACTCAGTCTTTCCCTCCTCTCCCAGACAAACTGCAGGTTTTACTGTACTTTGTCAGGGTGCTCTGAGATCATTGGACAGTAATAGCAGTGCCCTGTGTTTGCATTGTCTTTTTCCCCCCTGTTCTTGCTACTGTCCCTTACTTCCCTCTTTAACTCTCCCTCCCTCCCTTCTTGATTCTTTCTCCCTCACTCTATAACTCTGCCTCTTCCTCACTCAAATTCACATTCAAATTCAAATTCAAATGAGCATGGCATGACAGAGAATTTGTGTTGCTGAAGCATTTGTGTAATTAATGACAGAAAGTAGAAAGTATTTTTATAATTGTCCTTCACCTTGTGGCAGACATACACATATACTCTCTCTTTGTCCCTCTCTCCCTCTCCTTCTCTGTCCCTTTCATAACCTGCCTCTCTATCCCTGTCCCTCCCTCTGTCTCTCTCACTCCTTGCCTCTCTCTCCCTTTCCCTCATTGTCTCTCTCTCTCATTTCCCACTCTCTTAATCCCTGTCTCTCTCCCTCTCTTTCAGAAGTGGCGTGTCAGTCCCACGATTGTTCGTGTCATCTCCGCTGTCCTCTCCATCCAGCTGGGCTGCCTGCTCTTTGTTGCTGTGCCAACTGTGATGTTCAAGGAGATCGAGAGCTGGACCCTGCTGGAGGCGGCCTACTTTGTGGTCATCACACTGACGACCGTTGGCTTTGGGGACTACGTGGCGGGTAACACAACCAGTCCTTATCGTAGCAATAATAAGGCAAGATGCACTGAAACTGAAACAAGCAGCAGGGCTCATAACCCAAAGGCTGTCAGCTCGATTCCCTGGTGGTCCACTGCAGTTGTACCATGAGGCAAAGTACTTAACCAGAATTTCCCCAGTAAATATCAAGCTTTATAAATGGATAACATGTGAATACTGTAATGAGCCTCCAGGTGGTGAGGGTATTACTTGATATGTAAAAGAAAGCACCACCACCTTTCCATCTGCGCTTAGTTAATGCCCTGCCTAGTGTGAGCGTGGACTGTGTTCCTCCCTGGCAACAAATACACTGATGCTCACTCTGGTCCTTAAGTGTTGGCTTGCATGCTTTGAACAGTGAAGCACACTTTGGCACTTACTCAGGTCAAGCATACATGGCTTAATTTTTGCCTGTCGGTGGAAGAACCATATGAATTTGTGCCATTGTTTAAGCCTCTTGCAGTTCAGTCTGTTTCAAGGTGTTAAAGGTGGAGGCTTCGCTTAAACATTTTTGTATTATGGTCCCCGCCCCCTCCCACCCCTCCTCCCCCAATGTCGGCTCCTTCTAGGTGATAGTGCAGAAAGTGACCCCTTGTACAAGCCTTTGGTGTGGTTCTGGATCCTGGTTGGCCTGGCCTACTTTGCCTCCATCCTCACCATGATCGGTAACTGGCTCAGAGTGCTATCCAAGCGGACCCGTGCTGAGGTGAGGGAGAAAGAGGGTCACAAACATCATCACAGCCATAAAATCACACGCTGTGAGGCAAATTTTGAACATGATGCTATAGTTACCGTTGACACTCCCTTATAGTGCGTTCTCTTCTTTGCCCCATCTCCCCTCCTCCCTCCTCCTTTATCTCTTCTTCTCCCCTCATTTTCTTCCTCTTGCCCTCCTTTCTTTCCTTAAAGATGGAGGAGCTCAGAGCCCATGCCACCGACTGGACCCAGAACATCCAGAACATGTCAGTCGACTTCCGCATCCCCAACCGGCTCGACCTCAACGACACCTTCCACCGGCGCCGCAGGAAACGGCACTGTGGCCCACACCCCCGCAGCCATGGGAAGGGGCAGAGCTGGGCAGGGGAAGTGGGGGCTCAAGAGGGCAGAACCGGTGGTGAGAACGGATACCTCTCCTGCTGGTCTGAGTCGGGATCCTCGCTGTCCGACTCCGAGGAGTCTGATGAGTCAGCCTCTGGCTCTGAGGCCCCGGAGGCAGCTCAGGCTGGTGTGGGAGGTGACATAGTGGCCTGCCCTTCCTTACCTGACCCCATCAGTTCCCAGCCCCTGGACTACTTTGGGGAGCATCTGGCTTACATTGACGAGTCCTCAGATACTCTGAGCGAGAGGGTAAAAATGGACCCACTGCTTGAACATGCCCACCGCAATTCTGCCACCCCGTGCAAGCCCAAGAGGAGATGCTCCAAAAAACTGCCCCAGAAAAGCCCCAGGACCCGTTTCCACAGCAACCTGGACAGGAAGGCACCCAACGGTGACATCCATCCACCATCTGACCCGCCACCACCTCCTCCAGAACCCCCAGAGAGGAACTGAGAGTCGACATGTAGTGCAGGTCCTCATAGGAAATGTAGTTGGAAACCCAGTCAGTATAAGCAAGCATTGAGACCAGCTTTTGGAAGAGCTCTCAGGGCTGTGTCCCTCTGGCCCTCACGTCATCTTAGATCCACAGTTGAGGAATTTGAGGCATGCTAACACTGTTCTGACATTTAGGGTATGAAAGAGCCATCCCACCCCCTCCCTATTTACACCCCTAAATGGAAAACTGATCACAGGTTGGATTAGAATTCCTGTGCTTCATGGGGGTGGGGATGTACCTGGGGAAGGGGGGATGGCATTGAAACATGTATGGCTGAATGTAACCCAGCAAAAGTGGGGTATTTGTGCGTGTGAGTAAGAGAGGGAGAGTAACATGTTGGTACCCAGTTATCATGTGCACAAAGCTCCTAGCCACAGGAAGTGCCTCCAAAACCCACCGCCAATCCCTGACCAGCAAGCTTCCACAGTTACCAGCATGGGAACTCGATTCAGTGGGATTCAGTTTCTTCTCTTGTAAACTGCCTTACCTCATCTCTGCATTACAGAACTGAACCAGCAGTGGGCAGACCACAGGTCCCCTGGCTTCTCAGGCCCGGAGGGTCATCTCTGCAGTGCCTCGGAGCAAACTCCTGTGTCTGAACTGCAGGTCTCGACAGCCAAGCGCAAGGGCACCCCCTCCTGGATCCGGGTGCAAGTACAATTGTCCCACACTTGCTCCAGGGTCTTTCTTCATTCTCCTCTGTGACACTGAAGGAGGCTTTATTCCTCCAGCCACAATTTGGTCTTACTTTTCAGTAACAAATTTCAAATGTTTGCTACTTACAACACGTTTTTTGTATTTTAGCATGATACAGTTGTGTGAAAACAGCACAAAACAACTATGGATTTAGTAACTGATTGTAGAATGTACACATGGCATGTTGACTGCAAACATGGAGGAATTTCACATTCTGGCAGTGGCTACGCAAACATTGATGATGCAGTTTTAAGGAACAGTTAGTAAGGGGGGTAGGAGCTTGAATTTGGTATATTTTACTTTGAATAATTATATATATGTAAAGACATGGACAAATTTGTTGGTACTCTTCCACAAAAAAAGAAGAACCCACAATTTTCTCTGAAATAACTTGAAACTGACAAAAGTAATTGGCATTAATCATTGTTTATTCCATATTTAATAAAAAACAGACTTTGCTTTTGATTTTTGATTCAACAGAATATTTTAAATAATAAAACAAATGAAAATGGCATGGACAAAAATGATGGGACCGTTAACCTAATATTTTGTTGCACGACCTTTAGAGGCAATCACTGCAATTTCTGTAGTTCTCAATGAGACTTCTGCACCTGTCAACAGGTAGTTTGGCCCACTCTTCCTGAGCAAACTGCTCCAGCTGTCTCAGGTTTGAAGGGTGCCTTCTCCAGACTACATGTTTCAGCTCTTTCCATAAATGTTTGATAGGATTCAGATCAGGGCTCATAGAAGGCCACTTCAGAATAGTCCAATGTTTTGTTCTTAGCCATTCTTGGGTGCTTTTAGCTGCGTGTTTTGGGTCATTATCTTGTTGGAGGACCCATGACCTACGACTGAGACAGAGCTTTCTTACACTGGGCAGTGCATTTCGCTTCAGAATGCCTTGATAGTCTTGAGATTTCATTGTGCCCTGGACATTCTCCCAGGACATTCTCCCAGAAGCATTGTGGCTTGTCAATATGCATTTTAGCAAATTCCAGTCTGGCTTTTTTATGTTTTTTTTTTCAACATTGGAGTCCTCCTGGGTTTTCTTCCATTGAGTCCACTGTCGCTCAAAAAGTGACAGATGGTGCGATCAGACACTGATGTACCTTGACCTTGGAGTTCAGCTTGTATCTCTTTGGAAGTTTTCCTTGGCTCTTTGTCTACCATTTGCACTATCCCTCTGTTCAATCTGGGGTCGATTTTCCTCTTGGGGCCACGTCCAGGGAGGTTGCATGCCCACGCCCTAAACTTCTTAATAATATTTGCAACTGTAATCACAGGAACATCAAGCTGCTTGGAGATGGTCTTATAGCCTTTACCTTTAACATGCTTGTTAGGGTGTACCGAGGGCGGAGGACACAGAAGATGATCGAACAGCGATGAGGTGCTGATGGTGGAATTTATTTACAGGTGGCAAATGGTGGAGAACAGTGGCAGTGCAGGAATATTCTGTGATAATTATTTACAAAACAAAAACTGTACAAAATAAACAGACAAACAAAAAGAAAACTAAGCTTGCTTGGCTATATCTGAAAATCAGATCCAAGTCTAGCAGCCCTCCTCTCTAAACACACTTCTTCAACAACTCTCCAGAGCTCTAAACCCCACTGGCTATAAGGGTGTAGCTCCTCCCACTAGGCGCCTTCCATTTCCTCAAAAATCAATTAACACAACAAAACAGAAAATAATAAAACAATACATAAAAAACATGGCCATGAGTTAATTAGCAAACAATCAAGAATGAAAGAATAACAAAGGAGGTACTAAACGCAAATAATAACTAACAATTACGAATCTGTATAATTCCCCCCTTAAAACAACAAACAGGTGGTAGTACCCACTACTCCCCCTGCATAAATAGTACCTGGTTCTCCCCACTTCCTGTTTGGCAGTGGATGAAACGAACAGCCAGGTAAATATTTGTTTCCATTTCTCTTACTCAGTTTTAAAGTTAAATTAACCAGTAAATGTTCTTAAAAATACTTTTATTGTTCTGTTATCTTTTATAACCATTACCTGCTGTTGTTAAAATGTAAGCGTGTTGTTATTTAAAACGCTAATACCGCTGTTCTAACAGGCCTTATTCAGAACAGGGTCGCAGGCTCTTTAAGTGGCTACATTAACAACAAAACACAGCTAGTAAACACACTACACAGATAATACACGCAATACAAACACACACTTAATACAACTGTTGTTGAGTTTGCCGGCAAGATGTAAAAAGTGTTGTTGCGATGTTCGTGTTTTGCGCGTCTGTAATAGTGTACGTCTCAGTCTCGTGGCAGCGCTAGACCGTGACAACGCTTGTCTATAATTTTCTTTCTGATCTCCTCAGACAACTCTCTCCTTTGCTTTCTCTGGTCCATGTCTGTATACATATATATAAAACCACCTATCCTCTGTTGAATCATTCACTACAGAGTTCCAAACTGTCTCTGGCTGCATCATCAGCACAAGAACTGTACGTCAGGAGCTTCATGAAATGGGTTTCCGTGGCCGAGCAGCTGCACACAAGTCCAACATCACTATGCGCAATGCCAAGCGACGGCTGGAGTGGTGCAAAGCATGCCGCCACTGGACTCTGGAGCAGTGGAAACACATTCTCTGAAGTGATGAATCAAGCTTCACTATCTGGCAGTCTGATGGACAAATCTGAGTTTGGCGGATGCCAGCTACGGAATGCACAGTGCCTACTGTAAAGTTTGGTGGAGGAGGGATAATGTTCTGGGGCTGTTTTTCAGGGTTTGGGCTAGGCCCCTTAGTTCCAGTGAAGGGTGACATTAATGCTACAGCATACAAAGACATTTTAGACAATTGTATGCTCCCAACTTTGTGGCAGCAGTTTGGGGAAGGCCCTTTCCTGTTCCAGTATGACTGTGCCCCTGTGCACAAAGCAACATCCATAAAGACATGGTTTGATGAGTTTGGTGCGGAGGAACTCCAGTGACCTGCACAGAGCCCTGACCTCAACCCCATTGAACACCTTTGGGATGAATTAGAACGCCGATTGCGAGCCAGGCCTTCTTGTCCAACATCAGTGCCTGACCTCACAAATGCTCTTTTGGCTGAATGGGCACAAATTCCCACAGACACACTCCAAAATCTTGTGGAAAGCCTTCCCAGAAGAGTGGAGGCTGTTATAGCTGCCAAGGGGGGCAACTGCATATTAATGCCCATGGTTTTGAAATGGGATGTCCAATAAGCTCATATAGGTGTGACGGTCAGGTGTCCACATACTTTTGGCCATATAGTATGTATATATATGTGTATGTGTATATATATATATATATATATATATATATATATATATATATATATATACATATATATACACACACACTCTAGAGAAATTTAGAGTAATGTTGGGACATGGAGCATATGAGTGCCCCAGCATATGTATCCACAATATTGCTGTTCACGCATTCCAAGCGTGCGCAGACATGAGTTAGGGGAAGACGGAGTTCATGCAGAGCTGTAGACAGGGAGACTGTGGAAGCCCAGCAGGGGTTGCTCTTGTGCAATACGACGGACAGACCCTGTCACAACCTACCCACCCTGTGGAACAATGCCAACTTGTTTTGCCGATGTGGGCTCCCTCTTGGTTATCCTTGGCTGATGACAGGGCTGGGACTGAACCCAGGCACCAGGGCTCAGCTTCTGTTCGAAGCAAATGCCCAGCGAGACTTTTTTGTTCTGTTCCACTTTGCATACAAAAAGGCTGCATCTGGAGAATCTATACGCGGTGTTGTTTGGATGTAACTGTTTACGTGTCCCTGTAGTGTGATCCTAGGAAGTGGTAGTGCAAGTATTCATTCACTTGCTAGTTGTTAGCAGTTTATCTTCATGATTTTTTTAAACAATTTTTGTGTCTTTCTGCTCGGCAAAACTAATGGACATCTAGCCATTTTGAGCAAGAAAGTATACATAGGATTTATACATAGTACCTCAATGAAGTTATAATCCCTGTTAAAACTTCAAGTTCCTATTTAATTACAATAAGTAAAACAGGCACTGCTGTGGAGGCCCCAGGCCTTTACAGCATTGCATATTCTTCATCAGCTTTATTATAATTTATTTTAATATACTAATGTAATAATAACAGCATAATAACTGTACGCTAGGCATTATGAGAAAGGTTAAAAGTCAGGAATATTGTGGATATGTGCATCCGGAGGTCATCCTGACACAGTTATACCTTATTTTTTCCAAGTACGGCTGCTGTGAGCTTTTGTAGGAGAGAGTATAGGTGCCCTTTGAGTTTTTTCTGTGTACAAAATGAAATTCTGAACATGTCGAAACATGTAGTGCATTCTTAAACTTAAACCCGTGCTGAAAAGAAAAATACAAACGCCCACAATTTTGCCTTAGCCACGCATGTGTTTTTGAATGTGCGTGTTTGCATCTACTATACTTGTTAACATTTGTTTACACAAATGCACTTGAACATTTGGGGCCGTGTGTATGTAAGTGTGTGTGTGTGAGTGTGCACATGTGTGTTTATATGCATTCATGTGTCTGTCCCTCTGAGTCAGACAGTCAGTCCGACTTGACAGACGTGTCTGTGTGTATTGTCTCTTGCTCTGAGTGACAGCATAGGCTGGGGGGTGGGATGGTGTCTCCTCTAACATTATGTATAAACTCTTCACAGGTGTGCCTCTAGCCTACACATGAGGGCTTTCAGAGCATTACTCTGCTGATTCTTACCACAGACTTTCACCTCAGCCCCCTCTTGAAGTGGAGTCCTGATAGACTTCTACAATGACCGACTCATGCAATAAGGCTGTTTCTGTCGTGATAACTTGTAGTGGTTTAGAGGGAACAGCCTGCCCAGAAGGTTTCACTTGCACTTTCCTTGCACTGAAGATTAGAGTCAGCTCTGAATGAAGATGGAATTTGTGTTTTTTTTAATGAAGAATTGGAACTGGAAATGAGGAAAAAAAACAGAAGGATGCAGAATTTGAATTAGAATGAAAGGAAATTAAGAGAATTTCATTTCATTTCCATTTCATTTCCACAAAATTTCTCTCATTTTCTAAATATATTTGACACTACACTTATTTCATATTGTTTACAGTACACATCAACACTGACTATTCTAGGATTAATTTATCAATGTATATCATTTTATAGGCTGCATCTAAATTACAGGTCAAAGAAAACATTTTTGCAATGAAATGTTGACAGTATTGCTGGTTGTTTCTTGAATCTTTTATTTAATGCTTTGGTAATTCTCTCATATTTACCTGAAGGTCCCATCCACACACATCAAACCCATTTGTTGAAATGTAGTTTTTTAGGAAAGAGTAGAACTGAATTGAATTTACATGGAATAAGCCCCTCCTGGAGGGGGATTAGATGGAATTGGATCTCCTTTCATTCCAACTGAACTGGAATTTACCAGTATATTTAAAATTGACCCTAATTCTTGCAACCACTAGCTGGGGTAAAAAAAAAAATACAAAAGGTTAAAGCCTGAATGATGTCTAAAGTGAACACAGAACATTTACTTTGGGTGCTCCAAAAGTATAACTGTATAGAAAAGCACAGGCTCCACAGGTCCTGAAACTGCCGAGGACAACAGATGATTTATTAAGAAATAACTATCAGTACTCTGGCCCCCTAGCTGTTGTGTTTATGTTCTCCCCATCTGTCATTGTGTCCATGTGCTTTTGTTTTTCCTTGTGTTCCAGCCCTGCCGCGCTCTCCGCCCTGTCTCTGCCCACATGATCATCTCTACCTGTCTGCCTGCACACCTGCTTCCCATCACCTCATCAGCCCAACCCTATAACTACCCTGCTTGTCTCTGTCCTGTTTTCCAGACTGTTGCAGTGTTTGTCCTGTTTAGTTCCCGCTGTCTTGCCGTTCCTGCCTGTACCTTTGACTTTGATTCTGCTCCCCGCCTTGCTCTGTTTGCCTGATTATCTGCCTGCCTGGTTACCAACCCTGCCTGTTCCTGCTTTCGACCCTGGTTTGCCCACGGACTGCCTGCCTGTTACCGACACTGCCTGTTCTGATTTTGCTACTTCGCCTGATGTCATTAGTAAAGCTTTTTGGAACCTGAAGCCCTGGTGTCCGCGCTTGAGCCCTGACAATAATAAATTTGAAAATGCTGTTCATCTACTTCTACATTTATATATTTCTACATTTCTTTTATGTTTTATGTCTACATTTCTTTTATCTATTTATTCATTTACGGTGCCTTGCAAAACTATTCAGACCCTTGACAAATTCTCCCATTTTACTGAATTATAAATGTTTGAAATATTGTTCTGTGTGATATTTTTATTTAAAAACAATGAAACTCAGTATTAACTATTTTGAGATGACATTTGTTTTAAGTTGAAATAATTTTAAGAAAAATAAAAAGCACGGAAGCTCCAAGCTTACCCAGATGAAACAATTGCCCTAACAAGGACACGATTGCCTTACTATTGATCTTAACCTGTGAACCATTAAAGTAATTGTCACATTTTCTGGATGAAAGTCCCACTCTGTTTAAGGATCATTGGGCAGGGTGGAAGAGAAAATGAAGACTAAAGAGCATTCTATTAAAGTTAGAGAAGTAATACAAATGCATAAATTAAAACAAAAGGTACACAATAATATAAAAGGGTTAGGATACCGCAGTGAGTACTGTTGGATAAATAATCAAAAAATGTAACCTGCATCACAGTTTGCGTCTAAGTACGTCTATGAATATTCCCAATCCACTGTCTCAAGTACTGCAGATAGTGACAGACCATCTTGGTCTCTCAGTCCGGTATAATCATTGGTAGTACTACTAATGTCAAGCAGCAACTTGCTAGTAGGTGCTCCTGTGCAGCTAGTTAGCTAACATGTAGCCAACCAAAATGAGAGCCCCTTTTTCAAAATGTCACCATAAGACAACATTCTGAAAACTGCTATAGACTTTCATTTTTAAAAAATCAAACAAAAAAACCACTATGTTAGTTGCTTTCAATACCAAGCCAACTGTATCCTGATTTAAATTTTACATTAATCAACCATTGCCAGATTTTACACTGTCGTGATGCCCATGCATGTTCTGCTAGTCTTGTATAGAAAACAATGAAATTCCAACAACTACAGCTAGCCTCCCTCTCTTGACATTGAGAAAGATAGATGCATATTGCCTGAAGTAGTTTCAGTCAGCAGGCTGTTATCAAGTTGAAAAAGAAGACAAGCTGAATGCGAATTAATGCTAGATCCAAAAGATACAGGCTTCTGTAAGATGGTGAGATCAGGGGTGCCATAAGGGGGGGGAAGGTTGGGACAATTCCAAGGGCCTCAAGCAGACAGGGGCCCTCAAAGATTCTACCATATATTTTTGTTACATATATATATAGGGGCCCAGTGCATTAACCTTTCAGGGGGCCCAGAATTCCTACCGGAGCCCCTGAGTGAGATAATGGCTAACATTACTGATGTATTTAGTGGTTAAAATTGTTGTTTTAGTGTGAGAAACTATGCAACTTCCGTTCTTATAAAACTTTCATAAAACGCTTTGTTTTTTTTTCATGTGAAATGTTATCATAATTAAAAAATATAGACTGTGTTTTATGTATTGCAATAAAAAATCACTCAAATTTAGCTATTTAGATTTTGACATCACTTGGACATATAGGACGTATATGCCACATTCACACTTTTACTTACATAGCCTACTTTTAAAAATGAAAAACACAGTGTTCAGAAAGTAATCCAAAGTATTTAGATTATGTTACTTACCTTGAGTAATTAGAATACATTACAAATGACATTTTAGGGCAAGTATTCTGTAATCTGTAGTGGTATACATATTAAAAGTAACCCTCCCAACCCTGACAGTCGTACAACATTATCAGGAAACGTTAGTAAGCTAACCAAGTTGACTTTAGCTACATGCGCTTCATAGTCCTAAGTGTAATGTTCACTAATGTGTGTTCTGTCCCCATGTTTGACTGTTGCTGATCAGCTGATTACATTTACATTTACATTTATTCATTTGGCAGACGCTTTTATCCAAAGCGACTTACAAGTGAGGTACAATACAACACAAGCAAAAAACCATACAGAGTCAACAATATTAGAAGTACTGCATGATTAAGTTCCAAAGGTTGGCCAGACTAGGTACCAACTAGCAGGTAAAGCTAGTGAGTGCGTTAAGCCATAAAACCAAACCATTACACCAAATCAATATGTTAAACTATTACAGCCAAACCATTGCACCCAATCAATATGTTAGACTATTACAGCCAAACCATTACATTTTTTATAATATAGTTTAATAAGAGTTTAATAGGAGATAGCATAAGTTGATTAGCATAAGCATAAGTGATTAACATAAGTGAATGAAGGATATCTGGCCAGCTTTGATGGTTTTCTATTATTGCTGTTGTATTAACTTTGTTGTTCAAGTGCAAGTCCAGATCTTATTTTACAAGTCTGATAATAGGCAATTTTGTAGGACTGTTAATTGCTCACTTTGGAGTCAGAGGGGGGCAGCAAAAGAGCCGCATGCTGATCTGCATCTTGTTGCAGGCCCCTGACTTTGCCTATTCATCATGTGAAAACATTTGCCTAAACTAACTATAATGAACTAACACAATGACAAAATTTTAATTAGATTAATGTAGATGAAGAATTCCTTTTTGTTTCCAATTTTCAGTGCCCTTTGACACCCATAATGCCCATAAACCAGAATACAATATCTTTATGTGTTCATTTAAGATATGGGGGTGAACTACGTTTCTGTGCCATCTTGAACATTATACTAATGTTAATTTGAATGGGAACTGTAGTTCTCTGCTGTAATTTTCTCCTCAAATTTGAACACTTACAGTTCACAAACCAAAAGACATATCAATGTAATATTTGGTATGTAGTTCCTACAGACTAGTTGCCATAACATTAAAAATGTATGGGTAAATTAAATATTTTTAGTTGTGTCTTTTCTTAAACATCATTCAGAGGCATTTAGAAGGGCCTACCAACCTTATTCTGACATTATTTTTTGGAGGACTTCAGTATGCACCTACACAATATACTGTAGTTCAGTATTTTTTGTGGTATCCTAAAAGAAAGTGTTCAAATCTTCACAAAAAATGCAATTTCTAGGGGGTGTCACAGAGCTTCAGTATAATACATGAGTTTTATGCTAACATCCTGCTTAAATGTTGATGCTGAAGTGTTCACTGCTGCTTAAGAGTTCCTTTCCTGTCACCTCTTAGATGTACACAATAACAGTCAAAAGTTTGTACACACTTTTCTTTATTTTCACCTTTTTCTACATTTTAGAATAATAGTAAAGACATCAACAAATCAAAGCTATCATATTTTAGATCAATGTCAAAACAGGCAAAAATATTTTTTAAAATGAAATATTTTTTGGAAAGAAATTCAGACATAAGCATAATCTTCAAGAGTTATATTTGGCATTTAAAAAGACATTCAAGGGTTTTAAGTGTTACCTCCCTGACTTGGTGGGCATCAGAGAGGGGTGTGAGCACAAATCCTTCAACTGTAATTATAAACAGAAGAGGCACATGACATGAACTTGCATTCAGCTTGAGCACAGGATTTATTCTTTCAATTACCTGCATACTGTATACATTGTTCTATTTGCCAAACACACTATGACACATTGTCTGTTTCACAACAACCTAGGCATATGGTCACATAGTGCTGAACCACGTGAATACAAGCTTCTGGCCAATACATAACCTTAACAGTTTCTCTAAAGGTTATCATAGAAACTATACACAATGTAAACACCAGATGGCTTCTGTATAATCAGAAAATAAAACATTTTGTTGGGCATTTAGATTCTCTTTAAACACAAAACCTCTTGCTGTATCAAACAACTCAGTTATTCTTTAATACAAAATACTGTTTCATACATTTGCAATCATTCTATCAATACATACATTTAGAAATATTCTTAAAACTTCCTTTTACTCAGTTGTGCAATAAAAACTATCAAGACATTTACCCATGTTCTTCAGTACTTTTAACTGCACCAAAATACCATAACAAACAAACATAAACCAACGTAAAATAAGCCCTTCAACTTTGCTCATTAATTACCTTTAACCCAAAAATTCAAATAGTTCAACATATTCACAATTCACTGCATAAGGAAATTAACTAAATAGTCATTTCTGCAATGTAAACATGACGTCACCGTTTCTCCCTAGCGCGGGTACTTAATACTGTTGAACAAATGACCGGTTAACAATTCAGTTTCGGAGTGTTTACATCACCATGGAAACAGTGAGGGGTCCTTCGGTGACGTATGTGAGGGAGAATGTAAATAAGGAAGTGAGATGTACATTGAATCAGTTCTATCAGATGTAGTTATAAAGGTGATGTGAGTGACTGGAAAGGTAATAATTATTGTAAAGATGGCATTATCATAATATAGGAAAATAGAATAATATATTTGGATATTTTGATATTGTCATGATACTGTCCCTGTTAATTTGTGATTGTTTATGAGAATTTGTTACACACAATGTGCATTAAGTACTCAGTTTAATAATGTAATTAGATACTGTTCTTGAGTTGGCCATTGGAGGCGAGACCACTGAGGAGACTGTTGAAGTTCCAGCCTAGCTCACCGCTGAAACGTTTGTTTCCTTGTTTCAGATTAACATCCAACATTAAATGTGTTGCACCAGATTGAGATCTGAGATCTGAGGGGGCAGTAAAGAGACTAGGCAACCCCCTTTATTTAGAGATGAGCCTGGATCAACTATGGACGACAGCAAGCCTATCCGCGACAAAGTGAGTGCAGCCCTATGGCAGTTGAGTGTGGATTCTCTTCTTGATGTCTGCAGGCATCTGAAGTGTGATGGCCTGGAGAGTGGAGAGTACCGCAGCAGATCCCGGAGAGTGCTCATCAACATGACTGAAAGAGTGCTGGATGAGATTGAGGAGAACCAGGAAAGAGTTCTAGAAAGAAAGAGTTTAGTAAATTCCTTGCTGAACTGTTGTCTTTCATGTCCGAGTTGGAGCATGGACATCCATACAGGAATTCAACTGCTGAGGAGCCCACCCAGACAAAGTGGCCAGAGGATAAGTACTTCCTGTCACTACAGATGTGGGAGGAAACAGAGAAAACTAAATGTTGGTACACCGCTACCAACACCAGAGACAGAGGCAGGTTAGAATCCACAAACAAATTGGCTGAAGTGACTCTGCAGAGAGAATTTAGGATTAGTGGACAAATTGGAGAGAGTGGACAAAAAGACAGACTGTCTTATCCCAGTTTATTACGTCAGATTGAAGTCGGGTTAGAAAAGGGACCCTCAGAGACTGAGATTATTGAAGTGGTGATCAGAGCTGTTAGCCCAGGACTACCACTGAGAGACATGTTAGAGATCAAGCGTGTCAACACTTTTCACCATTCTTAAGGGTCACTACAAGGTTGACAGCGCTACTGACCTTTACCATCAGTTAATCAACATCTCTCAGGAGCCTAAGGAGACAGCCTTGAACTTTGTCTTCCAAGCAATGGAGCGGAAAGAGAAACTTCTATGGAAGGCCCTGAATGAGGACACTGATGAGCAGTACAGCAGAGCCACCATCCAGCGTAAGTTCCTCTGCTCACTTGAAACAGGGTTGCTCAGCAACTCTGTTAAGTTCCAGATCCTGCCCTACTTGAATAACATTAGGACAACAGATGAGGAGCTGACTAAGAGGGTGAACGAGGCAGCAAAGGTGGAGGGAGAGAGGCAAGAGAAGAGAAGAAGGCTCACCACCAGCAAAGGTCCCAGAGTCCATGAGCTCCACACAGAAATCGAGAGAGACCCTTCACCTTCCCAGGCCTCCCAGTCACATCAACAGCCTGGTGCTACCACTGTGGTCAAAATGGTAAAAGGGAAAGAGACCAAAGTGGAAAGTCAAACTTCACAACAGATTGTGGAAGAATTGAGAGCAGAAATGAAACAGATGTTCCTTACTGCCATGGAGGCCAGAACAAAACCATCGAGACCTAGATGGGAGAGAGGCTGCCAGAAGTGTAGGGAACAACAGGTGGTGCAAAATTGTTACGACTGCTTCAGATGTGGGCAGGAGGGCCACTTCTCTCATGGATGCAGAGCCCAGAGCAGCCAGTCGGGAAATGGGCAGGGACTGCTGAGGCGGGACCCTCAGTAGTCTACCAGAAAATGTCCCAACACCAACGGCAGTTATCCAGTGATGACAGGACAGACGTGTGTGGGAGGGAGCACAGCTCAAACGATCTGTTTATCCAGCTAACTCCAGTGACTGAAGACACAGCAGCATATGTTTCAGCGAGCATGAACTCTGTTCAGTACCTACCCCCTCAGCACAAGGCATGGCTAGGTGACATTGTAGGGAGAAGATGTATGGTCAGCTGTTACCTCAACAATTGTCCTGTAGCTGTATTGCGGGACATGGGGGCACAGTCCAGCATAGTAAATGACCCCTGGCGATGGAAGCACCTCCCTCACACAGTCATCTGACCCATTGAAGAGATCCTGGAAGAAGAATCCCTGACAGTTTTAGCTGCCGATGACACACCCAT
Organism: Megalops atlanticus; assembly: GCA_019176425.1. Lineage (NCBI taxonomy): Eukaryota > Metazoa > Chordata > Actinopteri > Elopiformes > Megalopidae > Megalops > Megalops atlanticus. The sequence goes on from CM032888.1 coordinate 480,587, forward strand.
ACCCTTCATTGGTTGGATCAAGGTGAGCTTCAGGTTAGACAACGACTCTCAGAGAACAACCGAGCTGCGTGTGCCAATGCTAGTGTCCAGTGACCAAGCTGTTGCTGCCAATCCTATAATAGGTTACAACGCCATTGAAGCAGTCATAAACAGGTCTGAGGGCAGAACCAGAGAGGGGAGGAAGCGACTGGCATACAATGTGAGCAAAGCCTTGGCCATAACATTTGAAACTGCCCAGACAGTGATGAGGCTGGTGCAAAACAGATAGCCTGACCAGGAGACTGGTGCGGTCAGAACAGGATGGAAGAGTGTGCCCTTACCGGCTAAGCAAGTCACTACAGTGCACATCACGGAACATGTTGCTTCACAGTTTAGGGGCCAAGACACGCTCTTCTCACCAGATGTGCTACACCCTCTGCAAGAAGGTCTCGTCCTTAATGAAGTGTTGGTGCGTATCCCTGAAAGGAAGGTGATGTATATGCCCATCCCCATAACAAACACCACTGACCACAACATTTACCTGGAACAGAGCAGTCTTGTTGGCCGCTGGAGTCAGCGATAGCTATGTATTCAGCAGCTGTCCGGCCCGTAGAGAACAAGCCAGCACCTGATGCAGCAGTGAGCAGTGAGCCAAAGCCCAGAGAGACACCACCACTCTGTAAGAATGACAGAAAGCCACAAGTGTGGGACCCACCTGTGAATCTAGATCACCTCACAGAGGCCCAACAGGGAACCATAAAGAAAATCCTGAGAGAAGAGTGCCAGGCCTTTGCATTTGATGACAATGATGTGGGCTGCATCCCATCCCTCAAGATGCACATAACACTTCATGATAAAACTCCAGTGCAAAAGACTTACATGTCTGTGCCGAAGCCTCTCCACAAGGAGGTAAAAGAGTATTTACAAGACCTGTTGAATAGGGGGTGGGTAACACCGTCTCGTTCACCATCCTCCTCACCGGTTGTCTGTGTTCGTAAGAAGAATGGTAGCTTACGCTTGTGCTTTGACTACCAAGAGCTGAATCGGAAGTCAGTCCCTAACCGCCACCCCCTACCAAGAATACAGGACATGCTGGATGCAGTGGGAGAGAGCTCCTGGTTCTCTGTTCTAGATCAAGGTAAGGCATACCACCAGGGTTTCCTTGAAGAAGAAAGCCAGCTACTGACAGCATTCATAACCCCTTGGGGTCTCTACCAGCGGGTGCGCATACCCTTTGGCCTGAGCTCTGCCCCTGCAGAATTCCAATGGAGCATGGAGCACTGCCTAGAGGGCTTGAAGGATTCCATCTGCTTGCCATACTTAGATGACAACTTGGTACACAGTGGCAGCTTTGAGGACCACCTGGAAAATGTCCCTGCAGTGCTCCAGCAGTACAAGGAACATGGAGTGAAGCTCACCCCAAAGAAATGTGAGCTGTTCAAGCGCCAGATGAGGTTCCTTGGCAAGATGGTGTCCAGGGAAGGGTACACTATGGACCCGGCAGAGATTGCTCCTGTGAAGGCCTTAAAAGAGAGAACACCAGCAACAGTTGGTGTCCTGTGCCAGATGCAGCTCAGGGAAAAGCCCATTATGATAAGAAAGTACAGGGGAGAGACCTCTAGCCTGGCGACAGGGTTCTCATTCGCAACCTCACCCCAAGAGGAGGGCCCGGAAAGATCCAGTCATACTGGGAGGATCAGGCGTACAAAGTAAAAGAGCAGAAAGGTGACAACAATCCGGTTTATGAAGTGAGACCAGAGAATGGCAAAGGGAGGAACAGAATTGTCCACAGGAACCTCCTGTTGCCCTGTGATCACCTACCACTTGAGCAACCTGCAGACTTGACCCCCCGACCGAAGAGCAGACCGGCAGACCCGACCTCCCAGCCAAAGAAAGGCAGGGCCCCCTCAAATGGTAAGACTGCGCCACCTAAGAACCAGTTTCAACAGCCTGATCCAGAGAGAGACTCAGATGAGGAGTATGACATCATCTACCAGTGGCATCAGAGCACTGACATCGGAGATCAGCAGAGGCAAACACCACTGAATCCGCATGCTGAGCCATTCCAGTCTTAACGATGTCTTCCGCACCACTGCCCAGTCAAAAGTGATGTGTCACAACACCTTCAACGTGAAGAGGATGTGCCACTACAGAGAGAAGAGGATGTGCGACTAGAGAGCGAAGAGGATGTGCCACTACAACCTCAGAGACCTGAATTCAGCTTAGTTAGTCAGGACAGCGATGAGGCAGACTCCTCTGAGTTGGACCCGGGCCTGTCACAACTGGTGAGACAGCACCCACAGAGACAGAGACAGCAGCCCATTATGCTGTGTAATGAGACCTTAGGTCAGCCTTCCTCAGTCACCAGAAACTGTAAGGTAACAGGGGCTCTGGTTAGTGAGCCAAAAACCTTCTGGAGGCCATGGGAGGGTTGAGGGAGTGTGTTAATGAACTTTGATGAACTTACAGAAATGTCAGGAGACATTAAATTTTGTGGGGGAGAGAGTGGCACATAGGCTTTTATGTGCATTGATGTGAGTTGGAATATTTGTGTCTACGTGGTGCATTCACGTTTACCCCTCCTTCTTCGTACGTTATGGTTGTCTGTTGTGTCTCTGCCGTTGTTGTGTCTGTCTGCTGTCCACTCTCTGTGGATTGGCAGTGGGTGCAGTTGGGGAGCTCGGGCTGGGTTCTTGAGCTGGCCGTTGGAGGCGAGACCGCTGAGGAGGCCACTGAAGTTCCAGCCCTGCTCACCGCTGAAACGTTTGTTTTCTTGTTTCAGGTGTCATATCCCAAATGTCACTCCCAAATGTTGTAGTGTATTCTATAATCATAACTGAGATGTTGCAATGCCTTGTAATTGTCTGTTTCTATTTAATGAATAATTTTGTTTAATTAGCTAGCATCCTAGTGGTAGCTTAAAGCCATTAGCTTGTCCACTAGCAAGTGAATGCTGTTAAAGTTGTTTGTTATTGTTTAAGGATATTTAAGAATTTTGAGCAAAATGTAACATAGTTTTACTCCCATGGTACTCGGGTGAAAGTATGTATATATATCTGATACCTTTGTAGGCGTAAATGAGTGATAGGTGAATATTTTGTAACTGTTTGGGTTACAAAGTATTAGACTGATTGAATACTGTTGAACAAGTGACCGGTTAACAATTCAGTTTCGGAGTGTTTACATCACCATGGAAACAGTAAGGGGTCCTTCGGTGACGTATGTGAGGGAGAATGTAAATAAGGCAGTGAGATGTACATTGAATCAGTTCTATCAGACGTAGTTGTAAAGGTGATGTGAGTCACTGGAAAGGTAATAATTATTGTAAAGATAGCATTATAATAATATAGGAAAATAGAATAATATGTTTGGATATTTTTATATTGTCATGATATTGTCCCTGTTAATTTGTGATTGTTTATGAGAATTTGTTACACACAATGTGCATTAAGTACTCAGTTTAATAATGTAATTAGATACTGTTCTTGAGTTGGCCGTTGGAGGCAAGACCGCTGAGGAGACCGCTGAAGTTCCAGCCTAGCTCACCGCTGAAACGTTTGTTTTCTTGTTTCAGATTAACATCCAACATTAAATGTGTTGCACCAGATTGAACTTTGAGATTCTTTCTGTGTGTGTAACATTTATGTTGCCTTTTTAATATCAATAGTAAAATATAGCTGCAAGCGGCGATGGTGGGCCCTCGCACCTCCGGCGAGTCGTGACCCGTGACATTTCGTCATCCAACAATGCACTCACATCTGATGCCAGATTACATGGTCATAGCGATAGCTATAAGGATTCTGGCTTAAAACCACACAACCAGAAAATATGAGCAAGCAACCCACTTGCTGAGGTATTTGCAAACAAACAAAAATATGAGCAAGCAACCCACTTGCTGAGGTACTGGCAAACAAACAAAAAAATAGGCTACTACTGTTACATTAATGCTCATGTCTGTCATTAGGTGATACAGACAATAGTGTCATGATTCTAAATAAAACTAAAAAAAAAAAGTTTCTTAGTAAGCATACTATGGGGGCTAGCATAACATGCTAATCGTTCCTTTGAATATATTAGCTTTAATAGCTAATATAAATACATTTTTAAAGCTGAATTTGATAGTAACTAAACACCCATACATATTGTGTTCGTTTGAGACAGCGGTGTTTCGTATTGAATTATGTTGTGATTAAATCGACGAGTGTTGTTGATGATGACATCAGGCTACACGGTCATAGCAACAGCTAAAAGGATTCGGGTTTATCAACAGAATTATTCTTACGTGAACCAAGCAATCTGCCAAAAGTAGTACCACGAACAGGTGGGCTTTTTTAGATTAACTGTGAGATTTTCTCTGTACGCACGCAGGCGTATGCATAGACTTAAATGTATAGTGAAATGCATTTGCGGAGCTAATTCCACGACTTGAAGCGGAATTTCCCTGCGCCATGTGCAATATTTTGACAGTTCGTTAACCTTCCTCCCGATAATGAAATTAACACAACACCACAATTAACCGAGGTAACTATACACGATGTTTGCTTCTCATAAAAGTAAGGATGCGAATATTTCTTAGTAAGGATGCGAAATGCCTTCCGACATGGGTGAGTTCGCAACACCGCGACTCGAAGCTGAGTTTGCCTGCGACTCGTCAAAAATGTTCCAACCGGGACAGTTCGTCCGCAGTTATCCCTGACTTAATCAGAAATTAACACAATACCACAATTAAAGGAGTTTGTTTTTTACTAAACATGCAAAATGTCTCCAAAATCGGTGAATTGGCAACACTGCTAACGTGCTCAAAACACATTAACAAACATGGCCGCTGTTCGAGTATCTCAAGAGGTACATCCATGACGTTGCACCTCAATACAACCCCCACGCTACAACTCATAATTTGATTGGTTAAGCATCCTGTCATTCATCAGACTGGTGAAACTGGTCAAAAACTGTTTAGAGGTGCCCAAATTCAACCTTTACCCATGGCTACGCTGTTCAACGTATCAAAAAATGTGACCGCACGCATGATTTAGGGGCACATTCGCAAAATTGGCATTTTTGTTTTATCACAAGATAATAAAGTACAGATTCAGAGCTACAAAATGAAGCATCACTTGCGAAGATTGACCAAATATTTTGGCTGTAATGCTCAATAGAACATCATGACTTTGCAAACCACACTTCTGAGAAATCAGCCCTTTTCTCTTCTGCTGTCATTCTCACCTACCCAGCTGTGACAGACAAGCTATCCCAGTATGCAATTGACTATGAAAGGCTGGAGGACTAATGGCTGCTGATGGTTGGAAAATCCTTGCCATTGTTCATTGTGGGTGTTCATTTGTATTTGAATAGTTGGAGGACTACCTAGGAGGACTACATGGAGTTTAGCAATTGTTTCAGCCACAGTGTTTCTCTAGGCTCATGAAAGAAGAGCTATGATACTCTGAATTTGTGAATAAGAAACTTGACAGACTTGAACACCTTCAATGGTATACTGAGTCCACTGATGCTTTCTCTTGGTGGCAAATCGTTTGTTGTCGTTCGTCATGTCACTCCTTCTCCCGTTACTGAAAAGTTGTCCCATGATGAACATGTCCTTTTCCGACTGTGACAACGCGCTGATCATACCGCATAGTTCGTATATGCGTTCATAAGACACTTTCTTTGTACAGGATTCGTATCCGAGTTTTAAGTTTTCTTTTCGCCTTCGACCGCAACCGCAGTTGAAATTGAGGATTGCCTCCATTTTTGGTCACACTCAGAGTCTCGTAGTCCATGATGATAACACCAAAACTTTTACAAGAAGTAAGAAAGCATGATTTGGTGCCATTTTATTTGTTACCTGGAAGTATGTGTCAAACTGTTGACAATCGGCACATGGATATGAACCAATGAATGCTCAGCATTGTGTTACGACACCACAAAAGAAGAAAGCAATCTAAACTCCCACCACAGAAGAAGAAAGTATCGAAACTCACACCACAGAAGAAAAAAAGCTGTCAACATTCCCCCATAGAAGAAGGCCATTCCTTCTGGTTTCAGTCATAAATCCAGTTTTGTTTAAATTACATTTTTATCAAAATGGCTTTGTGTTGCAAATTGACACCACAGCGAATGTGAGAGGGTGATCTTGAACTGCATGACTGTATTAAAAGACGGAAGCATACGATATGCCAGCGCTTGTTTTAATAATGCAACATTGACGACGTTTTCTCCCCCGTCAGTTCTCGGAGGACCAACTTGCCTTGATATTTATTGTTTTTTTTCATATTTACAGATCACTTTCAGTTTCAAAAAGAAAGGGGATGATAGACAAGCACTTTAGGAATTTGAATCGACCACTATCTCATTTTTCACGAAAAATCGTTTTTTGACCGTTTTTGTGGTCTCCTGTAAAGTTGACGCGGCCGCGATGTGGAGGGTTTACTCGCGTCGGGTCACAAATACCTTTGCAGAATAAAATCAAGACATCTGTGACCACATGTACACCAAATCTGAATTGAATCCGATGAACCGTCTAGGAGCACTAGAGCTAAGATGGCTGAAAAAGCCACTCTTTCTGTTGCCAGATGGTGGCGCTATACCAGGGTGTCACTCTGGGCATGTGGATATCATCATAACCATCATAACCAAAAACCTGTGAAGTTTGAGCCGTATCAAGCAATGTATGGAGAACTTATGACAAATTCCCTTTTTGTGTGGCGAGACATATAAATTCATTGTTTCGCCCTTTCAACACCATGCAAGATATCGAAACTCCCTCGGCAATTTAAAATCTGCCACATCTTGACCTCATATATAGCTAGTCTGACGTGCATCCCATGAACTGTCTAGGAGGAGAAAGTCAAAATGTAATACATGTGAAAACACACAAAATCCAAAATAGCTCACTTCCTGTTGGGTATGGCTAATAAGATGTAATTGCAAATTTGTTTGTCAAAATGAGACCCACAGGCCTACAAAATTTGGTGCGTGTAGGTGAAACTACATGCCAGGCACAAGACTCATTGTCACATGGGGGCGCTATGGAGTCCCTGGGCCACACCCGGGGCCAAGTCTCTGTCTCTGAGTAGTGGTCACAAACACTGATGTGTGTACAAAATTTCATGAGTTTTCGCCCATGGGAACCACCTCAAAAATGGCCAAGTGTTGAAGACAAAGAATAATAATAATAATAATAATAATAATAATAAAAATAATAATAATAATCCTTATGAAAACAATAGGGCCTTGCACCTATGGTGCATGCGCCCTCCGGTGGACACCGGAGGCGCAGCACCTTCGGTGCTCGGGCCCTAATCAATACTCATTCAGGTTGCAGTTGTGTGTAAGAAAATAGCAGAGAAAAATTGCTTCTTCAACCACTTAAAATGAATGCAGAATTCAAACCATTGGTTTTATACTACAAGCTAGTGTGACATCACAGTATATAGACAACGGTCACTGGTCTTTCATTGCTTCAGCAGGCCCATTAAAGGGGAGTGAGAAGAAGGGGAATGACGAGGAGAAGTGGGCAGAGGGAAGTTAATGGGAGGGAGGAGGGAAGTGAAAAGAAGTTTATGGGGAATGAGGAGGAGAAGGAGAAAAGACCAGTAGAACATGGAAGGGAAATGGAGCTTAAAATGGTGCAGCTCCACATCCAAAACTTAAAGTGCACTCTAGGAACCCATTTCTTTAGAAGGATTCTGATAACCTTTGATAACTGTGATGATAATTTGAATTGGTAGCAGAGTATTTATACTGCCTGTAAGCCATTATGACATCATCATGTTTGAGCTCACAGTCAAAAGATAATTCCTACCGGCCTTTGATTGGTTCAAAGGCCCTCTGCAATTCCTGGGCTCTCTCTCCGAATATTCACTCACTTGCCCTGACAAGCTCCCCCAAAATGGGACAAAGACAAGGAAAGGGGAGGAGAGGGATGATGTTAAGAGGGGACAGGCAGAGGGAGGAGTAGGAGAAGGGGAGTGAGAAAGAGAGGGAGGATGAGTGAGAAGGAGACCTTTGACTTTTATAACCCCTCTTCATGTAATAAACCTATTCAGGACCAAGCTTTCTCCCGCCATCAAAAACTAGAGGTTACAGGAGAGCTGTGTCATTTGTATCTTACTGAACTTATTATCCCAAAGAGGAGAAGAGAGACGATGGAAGGGCAGAGTGAGGAGAAAGTGAGGGGGGAGTGAGTGAGAGGGAGAGAGAGAGAGGAGAGAGAAGGAGTGACACATCCATAGCTCTAACATGTTGTTATAAGAACAGTTCAGTCTTTTTTCATATCAGCTCAAATGATGTTTTATGTGACTGTTATGTCTTCTTTTTTCATTATTAAGAGACCCTTTTGCCTGGAGCTTTAACCAAATGGTAGGATAGGTTGTGCTGTGTGTTTTTCTTTTTCTCCCTCATTCCTCTTGTCATTCATTTACTTCTTTGTTATATCTTTCCTTGTTTATAATGGCATGCATTGCTTTGGGGTTTTGTATTCTTCTTGCCTGGGCTTGAAAGAAAATATCAGCAGGTTCTCTTGTGATTTCTATGCAACAAACGACAGTAACTCAGTGTTTTCCTTTTTAGTTTAGAATTTTACCTTCAATCGTACTGATAGTATCATACACTCTACAGACACCTTAAAGGCAAAAGGCATTGCAACCGTTTCAGCAGCTCCAAATTTGGTATTCATTCATGGGAAGAAAAGCAAGTTGTGGTTTCAGTCAATATTACCTTTAATAATGTAAAAACATTAAGTCAATACCACCAGGTAGCACATTCACACTGTGACAGTAAGATTCATGATCAGGACCAATTACAATATGCACCCATGGTGATTTTGCAAGTGATAAGACGAGAATGTTTTCCATTGAACGCTTTTTCTCAGCTCCACCAGCCTTCATGGATTCCCTTTCTGAAACATAGAAGAGATATTTTCTCTGTTAAAGCATCAGTATATTCCATAGAAAGATGCAGATGCATACAACGAAGAAACACAGATCCAGAAGGATATCAAATAAAATACTACCACACACTATCATACGACAGGGAAAAATACGTTTGGACATAAAGCCATCGCTGCAGGAGATGGCAAGACAAATTTCCCAGTAAAAGATTTCCCAGTGTTTCTAAAGAATGTATTGAAAGTTGATCCGTACTCACAGCAGCCATAAAGCCTGTTGATCCTCTGAATGTCCAGGTCTGACAGATTTTGCCTCTGTCCAATTGGCTGATTTGGGTCGGGTATGGGAGTGATAGTTTCTTGTCCATACTGGGTTGAGAAAGCCCTTCTGGACAAAAGGAAGCAAAAGGAATTGCTTGTGATGAAATCCATTTCAAATCCATGGCTAATTGGTGGAAGTCTCAACGTGCATACAACCCCTGTCCTTACCTTCCATAATGCATGATAGAAGAATAGTCATATGGAGTGTTGAGGTTATTAGTGTCCTGTTTCTGAAAGTTGTAGACCGAGTCTGTAATAGGAAGGAACTCATAGTTATTAGGTCACTGTGGAAAGCTTGGGTATGCATTTCTGCCTATTTAAAATATAGGGTTGTGGTAATTTCATGCTTAGTCAGTACATCTTCCGGTATACGTGTTTGGAAGAGAGCTCGGCTTTATTAAAACAGAGGCCTGGTTCTTAGTAGGAAGGGGATTTCCTCACGTGGTGCGACGTATTCCCAGTTGATGCGGACGTATTGGTCTCGGTCGCTCCTTGTGTGCTCGTGATAGAAGCCCAGCGCGTGGTTCAGCTCATGCTGAATGATGCCATTATAAACGCAGCCGAATCTGGCCAGAGAAACTACCTGTCTGCCTCCGATTCTCCCGAGATACGAATAGCAACTGCAGGGAGAGAGAAGATGACCCTTTCAGTGTTGCCCAAACGCCCCAGATTCAAAGGTGACACAGTCAAACAGGGCTGCTTTGAGAGCTCACCCGTCTTTGCTCTCAATGCTGATGTAGTCTGACTGACTCTGCCGGGGACAAAGCGAATGCAAGTTTTTGTGTGGAACGTATTCATGGCGTACTCAATCCTCCACTTTTCAAAGTAGGCTGTAGAAGCAAAAACATACATGAGATACATAATCATGGACACCCCTCAGCACAATACTTACAACCACATCTGGGCTCCAATTTGCTTTCCTGGAAATAGTCTGAATTACCAAGATGTATCATTTCAAATCACTCCTCATATTTCTGGAGTATCACAAATGATTCATTTTCTTTTACTGTTCCCAAATCAAAGGCAGATTTGCCCTGCACCTACAGAAGTCATCGCTCACTGTGTACGGCACTTGACAAGTCCGTTTGAGGATTTCCTCCATAAGCACTTTCTATGCCAGCAGTTCAGGGCGTTCCTGGTGTTTGATACGATCAGGTCCCCCTCCGTCAGCATCTGACTGGATCCTGTGAGGTCGGAGCAGAGAGATTTTCAACATCATGGGATCGATAGAAGGTGCTGAATGATCATTCAGAATTATTGAAATTTTGGCAAAGCAAGCATTTGCTCTTCCTTCTGCACATTTCAAAGTGATTGTGGGAAGTGTGCACATTATGGAAGCTGTCGAGATAAATCAAGAGTAATATAAACTTTAGTGAGGAATTCTTTGAATCGTCATCCGTTAACAAAGTGGAAATGAAGCACGAACCATTGTTTGACTCCAGAATCCGGGTTGTGATGTCCAGATCTTCGGGGTCCTCTATCTGGATAACTTTGAAATAGATTTCAAAATTCAGGATGCATAATGACCCTATAGTCTCATTCTGCTTTGATGGAAAATATTCACATTTAAAATGAAGTCAGACACAACATTATTTCTCTGAGGATGACGTAGCAACAGAGCAATGGGGACTCACCCTCTCCACTCTCAAGCTTCTGAAATGGAAATGCAGGCAGACACACAGTGAATAAGGTTGAACAAGTGGTTGAACACTGGAGTGAGAAGCTCCACTGTGTTTAGAGGACCGTCTCTTACCATGGAAGGATGTGCCTGTGAGAGGCTCAGCAGCAGCACTAGCACGGTGGAGACGAGTCTGTGGTCCATCTTCTGTCAGCGTACGGAGACACTCAGGATGGTTCCCTCAGGATGACTTGATGTCTGAGATCCGTCAGGCCCAGTCTTTTATACAGATTTCCACAGGTGTGCCAGCAAAGGGATCAAGGTTTACCGTCAACACTGCACACCCAACATAAGCCTTTAAGACAGAGACTGCTAAATTTGTCATCAGCAATTCAATGAAAAGTGGAGGCATCACAGGTGATTGCTTTTAAAGTGCTCATCTTGGCTAATCGGTGCAAACCAACCATCTCCTACAAAACACACAAATTTTGCATACAAAAGGTTTTGAGTGCGCTCTTCAAGTAGGATTCTTCTACACATCATTTTAAACAACGTGCAATCACTTCTTTGTGTTTGAATAACTGAACATTTTGCAAGTGGAGATAGGAACTGATGGACTGAAGTCTCAGGTCACACATTTCTCAGTTCTCAGTCCTCAATTTGCATGTCATTTTGGAGGAACTCCCCTGACTCACTGTACGCGCTGTTTTAAATTCCGAATATGACAAACGACGAGCCCGATCACGTGCACCTCTGTACATGATTCGCTTTCATTCAGTCACACCACATGTACTCAGAAAGTTACACTGTCATCCCCAGGAACATCTGGGACTCTCATTATTATATGAAACAAGGTAAATCAACTCACCATTTTGTTTCATTTTTATTAGGTGTGCATATTAATAACAAACGTTTCTCCTTGTAAGACGCTGATGTTACTGGTTGAAATTGAGATGTAGTGGACGTTATCTGGGAATTTTTGTCAAGGGTAACACTTTAGTTTCCAGTACATTTATAACCAATATGCTTTTGGAAACAGGTGAATGGAAATCATTTGTTACAACTATGTAAATATGTAAATAGGCAAGACTATTCATGCAGGGAGTCATTTTGCACGTAGTTAATAGTAATCACTTTGATAACATTTGTTATCAATATTGTGCTTTACCCAGGATTTCTTCGCTAAGATATACCTCATAGTTAGTATGGAAGACATGAATTACTGTGTTAGCTTGCAAATTAATGTTAGGTATGTAATGACCAGGCTGGCTGAAACGTTCTTTTCTTTGTTTTCATGTTAGATTTTTTTTTCACCTATACATGAGAACATTGCTGTTAAATGTAGGCAAAAAAGGAAGAATAATGAGAGAGTAGCTATTTCCCTTGGTACAGTTGCTCCTGAGGAGATTTTGCTCAGCTAGCTAACATTAGCTGACTAGCTGCCACTTTAAAACGCAAAATATTAACAAAATCATTTAGCCATCTTGCCATGTGACCATTGAAACAAAAAGAAATCCTATATACATACATACATATATATACATATATACACACACCGGTTACTTCATCAAAATTACCATGAAAATGTATTTGGTAGAATGCGGTGTCAAATTAGTGAGAGCCGAGGGGGCGTGGCTATGGTGCGGAGCTGAGCGGTCGCATTTACACTTTCTCCGTCAAAATCGGTTAAACTGAACAATTATCCTTTGTTAAAAGTGAACTACCTCCTATATTTAAGTAATACTCAGTGTGTCTGAGATCTAGACATGTCATCCAAACAATCTAAAACCACTTCTAGCTATCAGAAAGAAGCACTGAACGAGACCGACCGAACTGAAGAAACGGGGAAGAAGCTAGCAAGCTAACCGCCGAGCACAATCTCTGGGAGCAGCAGGGATTTTGGAAGCAATCATAGCCCTGAAAGATGACTTCGCTCCAAATTTGATGGAGTTTTGACTGCAATGAATGAGATCAAGTCTGGCTTCAAAGACTTTTCAGAAAGACTGGGCCAGGCAGAAGATCGGATTAGCG